>CM035168.1:59750441-60282941 GCA_020205615.1 Panax quinquefolius
AGAAAAATCATCAACTATTACAAATGCATAAAATTTACCATTAATACTAGCATGCCTTTCTGAGCCAAATAAATTAAGATGAAGTAATTGTAAAGGTGAGGAAGTTGATACCATATTCTTTGCACTGAATGATGTTCTCACTTGTTTTTCAAGTTGGCAAGGAACATATACTCCTTTCTTTTCGAATTTTATCTTCGGAAATCCTTTGATGAGATTTTTTGAAGGCAATTTCTTGATTAAATCCATGTGAACATGTCCCATCCTTTTGTGCAATAAATTAGCCTCATCTAGTACCGATGCAAGACATAATTCTTCATCCTGTTGCTTAAAATCAATAGTATATATATTTCCTTCTCTTTGTGCAACTAGAGTAACATTGTTAGTACCATGAGAAATAATGCATTTTTCTTTATCAAAACTGACTTGGTGACCATTGTCCATTAATTGACTTATACTAATAAGATTAAATTCAAGACCGTTAACAAGATGAACATTATCAATGTTAACCTTACCATTACCAATTTTACCTTTTCAAATAATCTCACAAGTTCGATTATCTCCGAATGTTACCGTTCCATTTTTCTTCTTGATTTTTAGTTCCACAAACTTTGATTTGTCACCGGTCATGTGATGAGAGCATCCACTATCAAGAATCCATTTTTGAGATGGAACCTTCGCCTTGAAACATACCTGTCAAGAAAAATTGATTTATGTTTTTGGTACCCACATCTTTTCGGGTCCTTTAGGGTTAGTTACAAGTAAATCAACCTTTTTAACCCATACCTTTTTAATCTTATTTTTCTTTAAACAATTTATGTCCAAGTGACCTTTAATACCACAGTTGTTGTATGTTGTGAAAGGAGAACAATAATTCAATTTGAAACGCGACTTGGATCTAAGAAAATTTACATTACCGATTTTATGAGTGGGATTATAACCTATTCCTTGTCTATCAAAACTAGGTTTTTACTTTCCTAACATGACAGTTAGATTTTCTTCTCCTTGAACAAATCTAACAAGAGATATTTTTAATGAATCTACTTCCTTTTGAAGTTCATTAGTATGAATGGGTTTAGACTGGGATTTTTTACCAAAAGTATCAATACATACATCTCGCATTTTCAGTTCATTTGTTAATTTTTCAACTTCATTGTTCAAGTAAGTCACTTTGTTAAAAAGAACTTTATTATAATTCTCAAGAAAATCATTTTTAGCAATCAAAACTTTTTCTTCTTTACATATAGATTCCTTTTCAATATTTTTCTTTTCATCTATCAAAGATTCTACTTCACCCATTAATGTGTTAACTAAGTCTTTCAAATATGCATTCTTTTCTTTCAATTTCTCATTTTCTTGTTTCAAAGAAATAATTTCAAAAATAGATACCTCATTTGATTCACCTTCTATTCCCATGAAGCATACTTGAGCTATCTCATCCTTGGCGTCGACCTCAACTTCAGATTCTTCTTTATCACTCTAAGTGATCAGTGCCTTGTTTATATTATTATCCTTGAAGCCTGTTTTTCCTTTATTCTTTAGTTGAAAACAGTCCTTCTTGAAGTGCCCTGGACGTCCACATTCAAAACATGTCTCTTCAGTTTACTTTCCTTTGCCTTTATTTGAGTTGAAGATATTCTTTCATTTATTCTTTCTTTGTAGAAGTCCTTTGAGTCTCCGTGACATCATAGCTATCTCATCGTCAGAATCATCATCAAGCTCTTCTTCATTTCCTGCATTAAAAGCTAGAACCTTCCTACGAGGAGTTTCTTCCTCATCATCATACCTCTTTAACTGATGTTCATATTCCTCAAGTTCACCTAAAAGAGTTAGTGTATCCATAGTAGATATAGTAGAGGAATCTTGAAGAGTAGTAATCTTAGATGCAAACCTCTTGGGCATAGCCCGGAGTAACTTATGATTAATCTCACTTTGTGGAATAGATTTGTCTAGTAGCTTTAGAGAGTTCAGAAGAACAAGGAACCTTGCTTGAGCCATCTTTATAGTTTCATCTTTCTCAAGTTTGAACATCTCATAATCATGTATAACCATGCTTAGTTTAACTTCTCGAACTTTTGATATTCCTTCATGACTCACCACTAGAGTATCCCAAATTTCCTTAGCTGTGTTGTATGAGGATACTTTTTCAATCTTGGACTGCACCATGCCGCTTAATAGAGTATTCATCGCCCTTGAGTCATAGGAGACCAAGAAAGTTTCAGTTGAATCCATCTCTAGAAAAGTCTTTGGAGTACCGTCATCTTTCTTTGGAATAACTGGTCCATTCTCCACAACCTACCATTCTCAAGGATCTCTTTTAAGGTAGATCCTCATTCAGAATTTCCAGAAGTTGTAGTTTTCTGTTCCATGCAGTAGTGGAGGTTTATTGGTTGATTGACCTTCTTGATTGTTATTTCTGAATTGTGCCATATCAGAATCTTTCCCTACAAGTCACTTTTAAGACCAAGTAAGTAGAGCCAAGCTCTGATACCAAATGAAATTCAGATAAGGCATACTTAGAGGGGGGGGTTGAATAAGTGTGGATACAAACTATGACCAATTTAAAAACTTTAAACCAAATTATTGAATGTAGTCAACTATATTGATAAATGCAGCTTGCTGAATGAATATGGTCTACCGAATTGAATTTTTGTTTAAGAAAATATCTTGGTGTTTTTGTAAGTTATATAAAATATTTAATGATAACAAAAATTCTCATGATTAAATTTTGTTTATTTAGAAAATCAATTAACTTGAGTGAAATTAAGTTAAATCAAGTAATAAAAATAACACCAAGATTTTTATGTGGTTCAGCTATTACCCTCTATAATAATAGCCTACTCCACATCCAATACCAACTAGTATTGGAGACTCACTTTTATTTCTTTAAAAATCTCTTGTTACAATACAGATTCTATAAAATTGAATTACAATAATTCACTTGAGCACTCTTGCTCCTTGTGCACCAATGCACCCCTTAAGCACCTATGCTTCCTTGAACCTGTTTGTAAACAAACCTTAATCCACCTGGATTAAATTTCCTTAGACAACACTAAGTCTAAAAACAAATTAAGATTACAATAATAGAGGTCTAATGATCAAAGCAAATAAGTAATTTAACAATGCAAGGCTCAACTAATGAATGCAATGATCAAATAGAAATAGTAAAAGATATCACCAATATTATGCTCATGAAAATTGCTGATTTTTTTAATCTGAGTACGAAAGCACAACAGCTGGAATATTGCACCGAAAATAATGAAATAACTTCTCAAGTATGTAAGTGCAATAATTAATGTAAGTGTTGTTATTTTTATCACTGATCTCAGTTCTTTTCATAGCCCAACATATATTACCGTTGCTTCATAAATGTTTACGTTGTAAATAAAAATGCAACGTTCCAAAGGTATTCTATTGAAAACAATCATAACAAACCCAATATCCTTCAGGTGATAAATAGATATAGGACTCTATTAGTTATTAAGTAGAGAGAGAGAGCAAGTCACATAAATAACTTAACAATCTTTAAGACTTATCAGAATCCTATAACATTTAAAGACTACTGCCACATATATAACATTAATATAGGAAAGAGTATGAAACAACCTTTTTCAAGATAATGATTACCTTATATTTCCAAGAGACTTATCCCACTATTTTAGAAAGTAATCATATCTCTGCCAACCCACTTCAACAACCCTTTAATTTCCAACATATAAATTTTTCACACATGTTATACAAATATCAGTACAGATGATACATTTAAATAATTCATGAAATACTCTCTGCATATATAAATACTATCCACGCATAAATTATTTAACTATAATCCGGATAATAAACTAAATTTCTTTTTACGCATGCATATAAATATTAACCAACTCAGCAATGTAACATATTTAAGCATGACAGAAAAAATGTTTAATTTAATGCACAAATAGTATGTCCTAGAGCCTTGTATTGAAAAATCAAATATTTGCAATGACCTTACATATTTTTCTTAAGACTCAAATCGTCTTCATTCTTCTTGAATAATCCATCAAACACTTCTTGAAACAATTTCCTGAAATTCACAATAAACAATTTAGTACCAATGAGCAAGTCATCATCAAAACATTAGGCTAGAACGTGACATAATCATATATCAACATATAATACTAGGAATGTCACAGCGCTCCCACTAACCCTTTAGTACAAACTAGGTTCATTCTCATTTTTATAAAATCATACTCTTTTGATTGTCTCATCAAAATGAATGTTCCATATTTGAGAAGCTTGCTTCAATCCATAAATAAATTATTGTAGCTCATATATATGATTTTCTTCAACCATTGAAACAAATCCATCTAGCTGTATCATACATACATTTTCCTCTAATAATTTATATTTGGAAGGGGGTCTCTACGTCCATATGCCAGATTTAGTAATAATAAACTAGAATCGTAAGTAAAATCCAAATGGATTTAAGCATTGCTACCGATATTAAGGTTTTATCACAGTCAATTCTTTGACTTAATTAAAAAAAACCTTTTCAAACTAATCTGGTCTTATAGGTCTCTAGCTTGCCATCAAAGATTTATATTGGATTTCATGGTCATCTACTATTTCGCTGAGTGTCTACAACTCTTAGCCTCATCGTATGTAACTGGATCATCATCTTCTATGATGCGTACCTCATTTTCATCACCTATAATGAATCCGTACCTCCTATATATCTTCGGTACTATTCTAGATTTACGATTCAATTGTGGTACAATAAGTCTATCTATAGGTTCTTGTGACACCCCCAAATCCAAGTATCTTTAAACCCTGGATAAGGTGCAACACGTTACTACCACATCAATACAAGACTAGCTACACATAAGCTTAAATAACTTTAAAGTAACTAGTAAATCATAAATATTCTATCCTAGAACTTATAAGCATTACATATCCATAAAGTTATAATATAATAAATTACACAAAAATATTATACTATTACAATAGTCCATCTACTTGTTCATCTTCGCTTTCCCTTTATCCTTACAAGAACCTTCAACCCATTCAACCTTAGCTGAAATCATATAATTCAAGTAAGGATGAGCACTAGATTGCTCAACAAGTAAATAATTTAATAACATTTAAAGCAAGAATCATATGATCATTATTTAACAACTGATCCAATAGTTGTGAAATATTAAGAATAACCAAAATAATGCCTTTTCATTCCTTTAAAATATTTTTGAAATGATGTATTGGTCATTTTCATCAAAAAGTGTCAAGAAACCACAAGATAGTCTTTTAATTTCATTTAAAAAGGATAACCCAAAATTAAAACCGTAAATCCAATATCACTCACGACCACATCTAGGTGATCAGCCTATAGTACTCTATGTTGTACAATACTCATCCCGACGAATGACTGCGCGTTCAATTTTATGGACACCTTGTGTGCCAGTCGATAAAATCGACCAAAAACATTTAGTAATTCCACCTTGTGTATATTTTTGAATCCATACCAAAATAAATTGGTTTGGACAACTCTATTTAACAACAATATTATCTCAAAGATATAATATAAGTGCAATAAAATAATTCAACAAATGTCTAGCCGAACAAAAGCTTTGACATTTCTTTAAACAGTTCATACCATAAGATAACTTGAATATTTGTACAAATATTAAAAGATTTGCATAAGTATAGATTTCACACAATCATGCAAGATTTGTGCACATCTGATATCAAAAATATATTACATATGCTTAATAAGAATTAAATCAGATTAAGTTAGAAACTTGCCTTATGCGTCTTCTAAATACTTTAACTCATTCTTTATATATCCTACATGATTTATCATAACGACATACTAATTAGTCACAAATAAACTATACGTATAGCTTACACTAACTTCCCTCTTCATCATTTATTATCTGATTAATTAATCTCAAATGTTTTTTTATGTTATTTAACATTCATTTCATTAGTTATCAATCATTACGTTCTTTAACGCCTATTAAATCTTTTAATCCATTATTAGGGCTTCCCGACATACACATCTCATACTATCTTTGATATGATAACGTATAAGTCATACACCCATGTATATCCCATGCATAATCATTTTACACGTATATTAAACACTTACTGTGCTTTAAAACATTACATTTCATTTACTTTCCTTTTTAATTAATTAACTTCTAACCTCTAATTAAGATCTTAGTTTATTTATTATTATAATACATTTCTTGAATATCTACGTTTTTACTCATTCTTTACGTTCCCTTCTTTCTATATTCAGACATAAAATTTTCTGCGCATGGACCATAACCGGTGCTCCTACGCTGCGACGCCTAGCTTGGCCTTGGTGCTGGCGCTGTAGCACCTGGACCTTGGCGACATTCTACAAATATGCACTGTGACACCACTTTGGCCTAGATGCTGGTGCTGCGGCTCTGGTCTGAGAAAAATGTTGTCCTATTTAATTTTCCAAAAATTCATAACTTCCCTATCTGAAACCGTAATGAGTTCGTTCTTGAGCCCACAACTCTATTTTATTCGTGTCTATATTTTCCGAAAAAATTTTCATTAATTAAAATCATTAATTAACATGAATAATTCGTTCATAGCTCATTTTACACTATACATTCTATATTAACGTATTTTACTCAAAATTTTACTATAACTTCGTTATAACTTGTTTTTAATCTGTTCCACTTGGAAAAATCATATATTTTAACATAATATTATTTTTTCGGATTTCATTATCTAAGCTATGAACAATAAATCAAATATCTCGATTACATATTTTTAGTCATTCTTCATTTTTAACAACTATTTCTCGTCTTTTATAAATTGATAGTGATTTATAACTCCTTAATTTACCCTCCTTATACAATAACTATGACGCCCCCAAAATAGGTATACATCACTCATCTTGGGTTGCCAGATACATGGTACATAACTCAACTACAAACTTCTTTTATGCAACTGTCGTGTAAAAATACGACAAAACATAGCTGAGAGTTTAAACAAGAATATTGTCATCTAGACAATATCCACAGTCAATGGAGTCCTCATTACATTTATTGTCACCCTATTTTATAGAATAGTGAGGACTACTAAAATAACCATCTGGACTGTCAATCCGTTCCCCGACTCGTCCCAGCTATATTCTCATTTCCTAAAGAGAACAGTGAAAGAAAAGGGTGAGCTCAACTAGCCCAGTAAAAATATTATGACTAAGATAATGCAGAATAAATTATCCTTAGCCTTCAACAATATAAAAACTGATAGAATACAATAGACAACAAGTTTAACTGCAGCGGGATAAGCAATCCATTAGAAAGTCAAGTAGAGTATGATATCTACTATCTTCTATGATTTAAAGAGTTATCATCAACTTTATCCCTGTAATACCCATTAACAGTTTTTTATTATACCTAAGACAAAGAGAACTTTCATCACCTATCTTCACCTGAACCACCAAAGATTATATTTAAATCCACAATTCATATTTATAATCATGTTAATCAATAGTTTCTCCTTACCATAAAGGCTAAATAGAACGTTTACTCAATATCCTTACCCCAAAGGCTAAAGATATTCAAATGTAATAACAATGATCATACCAATCAGTTGTCTACCTTTGCACTACGGGCCAAAGATATTCAACTATAAAACCAATGGTCATGATCATACCAATCAATTGTCTGTCAGTGCACTACGGCCAAAGTCATTCAATTGTTAACTAATGGTCATGACAATCACATCATCGAATTACCCATGCAGTACGGGCCAAGGATATTTGTTATTATCAATGGTCATGATAATATCGAAGAATCTCTGGTTATAATCATACTAATAACTGTCCATCAATGCACTACGGGCCAATAAGGACTTTTACCACATCATCTATAACATTACGGGTCATGATTATACCGAATGATCCCTGGTCATAATCATACCAATAAACAGTTCATCTATGTATATAATCCAAATATACTCATCAATCAATAGTTCATCTTTGCACGTAAGCCAAAGATATACAACTGTAAAACTAATAATCAACTGTCCATCTTTGCACGTAAGCCAAATATATTCAACTGTAAAACCAATAATTAACAGTCCATCTTTGCACGTAAGCCAAAGATATTCAACTGTAAAACTAATAATTAACAGTCCATCTTTGCATGTAAGCCAAAGATGACTTTCATCATAATATTAGCATGAGGATGATGACAATGATATAAGCATTAATCAAACGAAAATAAGAATAAATATTAAAGACTTTAAATTTATCCAAATATTATCAATCACTTAATAAACTCATAATCTAATATTATTAATATCATAACAATATTTTAATCACTTCTTAAACTTATAAACAATTTATTTCAATTATTTACACTTTACCAAATAATGCATTTAATCATTTAAAATGCTATACTCATAAGATTTCATCACCAATGATCAAATCCTCATAAAAAATATGCATATACCCTATATAGGATTCCAAGCCATAAAATCCTATTTACCAATTTTTCAACTTCACATAACATATTTAATTCATATGTTCAGTAACTAAACCATTTTCATGAAAAATACCAAATCAGGTCCCAAAAATATTTCTTTTACGGGATTTAGCGAATATAGTCCCATATTGGACATATATTTTCTCGGAATTTTTAAAATTCATTTACTATTTTCATATGGCCAAGCTCGCCGAATATTTAGGCATTTATCATAAATTGTACTTTTGTCCACAAATTCCGAAATTTACAGGGTATACTCCTGCTATACATATGTACTCCCAATAAAAATTTCACCAATTTTGGAGTTAACCACAAGAAGTTATAAGGTTTACTTTTAAAATAGTCTTTTTCCATAAAATCCATAACTCTTAATCTATACATCCAAAAATCGCCATCTTTGGACACAATATAGAAAACTCATCAAATTATCATTTCAAATTTTTCTAGAATTTTTGAAGGTCAGAAAAATTACGAAACTGCAAATGGATTTTCACCCGCCATGCGGTAATCCACGTAGACAGATCATTTCCACAATTTAATAAAGAATGAATACAAAGGATCATTCACCATGCATGTGGTAATCCACATAGATAGGTTATTCCAATAGAATAATAAAGAATGGAATAACAGAAGAATTCACCATGCATGCGGTAGTCCATATAGACAGGTTATTCCAACAGAATAATAAAGAATGGAACCAGGTCATGCGTAATCCGCACAGACAGAATATTCCAATAGAATAATAAAGAATGGAACCAGGTCATGCGTAATCCGCACAGACAGGATATTCCAACAGAATAATAAAGAATGGAATATAGAAAAATTTTACCATGTATGTGGTACTTCGCATAGATAGGTTATTCCAACATAAAAATAAAGAATGGAATAACAGAAGAATTTCACCATGTATACTAGTGATCAACGATCTGAGTTATTCCAATGTAATAATAAGGAATGGAATAACAATAGCTCTCTTCATGAATACGAAAGAAATAATACCCCTTACTATAATCATAATATCCCTTACCTTAGAAAGAAACTGGATACTGGAGTAGAGAGGTAGCAGACTTCTCTTCTTCTTTCTCTCTATAATTTCTCTCTATAATAATTGCTCTATAGCTTTAGTGAATTGGTGAGAAATGAAGAAAGAATGAGCTTCTATTTATAGGAAAATATAGTTTCAATAATTGCACATTTTGGGGCTTAAAATATTACAGTACAATACCTTCAACCTTTTCTTCTTTTTTAATTTAGTCATGCAAGTATTATCAAACTTGCACCACCTCCCCTAATAAATCATGTGAATCAATAGTAAATCATGTGGCTCAATAGTTCTAGACATGTGAAAATACGAATTACAGTATAGTACCTCCATCTATACCTCCATTTTTAACTTAGTCATGCAAGTATTATCAATCTTGCACCAACTCCCCTAATAGTAAATGAATGTGAATCAATAGTACACACATGTGAACAAATAGTTATAATCATGTGAATCAATAGCAATTAATTGCTCATTTATCCGGTTAATTACCTGATTAGTCAATATAACCTCCAGACATCAATTATTATCGAAATAAATGTCGATTTTCACTAACACTAATAATTTTAACACAATGGAACTATCAATTTCATCTTTAAGCAACACGAACTTATTCATCATTAATATTATAATTCACAATATTTAACAATCAGGTCGTTCTCAGGAAAGATGGGGCTTTCCGATAAGGATTTCTCCTTATTGGCGCGCAATTAGGTGACCAAACCTCTCCTCGATGAACTTCTAGACATCATCGATATTGCAAATAATAATATGAATAACTTTGCCATCTCAATTATTGATTTAATAATATAAATATATTATGCGGATGATCTTTGTGACAATAATTGAATCAATAATATGAGAGATGTGATGCAACAATTACTGTAGCAATAATTAAGTATAACTGAGTGACTTCATACGTAAGCATCAATAATCAATACCATGTGCTACTATGCAACCACGCGTATTACTGTACATTTACTACCGGGTAGTTCAACAGTTTTAACGGTATCACATTCGCCATTTATAAAATGATAATGTTGTCGTTTTCTAACTACGACAATACTTCCGTTGTGGGGTCCACCAATGATTATACCGTCGCACGAATATTCCCTGTGAAAACGAATATTCCCTGACCAATCGAATATTCCCCGACACAACGAATAACAACTTGCTTACTTTGTAAAATTTTCAAATATTACCCTTAACTTTAACCCTTTATCAATTTAACCATTTACTAAATAACATAATAATTATAAGAAAATTGAATACTTTCATTTCATAAAATTCGGGGTCTCACAATAACCATACTACAAAGCTTTAAATAATTTATAAGATTAAATTTTGCTCTTACCTCTTTGGAATCTCCGCTTTTTGAGTTTCCCGGCAACTTCGACAGAGTTTCCTCGCCTTCTTGCTTACTAAAGCCGAGCTCTTATTCTCTCTCTAGAATCTCTCTATGCTTACTTGAGAATTGGTGAGGAAATAAGGGAATGGAGCTTGCTATTTATAGTGGTTTGGAAGTAGGGATAAAATAGTCTTTTGGTTGGTTAATTACCATTTCCCCCCCTTAAGGCATATAGTTGGTGCATGGTTTATTACACTTTCATACCTATGGCATATAATTGGAGCCATGCTTAATTACATCTACCCCCTTGCACATATAATTGGTGCCCTCTTTTTCAGCTTTATTATTTTATTATTCTTTCGGTTTTATCTTTCGTTCACTTCTCGAAATCCATTGCGCAGTCGAAAAATTTCATTTTTCGTCTTTAAAATTTTTAATACATCTTTTCCCAGTATTATAACGTTGACACGTTCTTTACACAATTTAAAATAAACACTTTTACGTTCCCAGATGAATAGTGATTTTTTGGCTTTTTCGCCATAAATCTTTTTATTTTCCAATACGATCATAAAACTCGTAAATTCAATCGCCCATCTCTATTCCACCTCAAAAATTCCCATTTTAACATATCACAACAAGGCAAAAACCATAAAAATCTTATTTAATTCAATAATATTCAAATATTAGTAATTACAAGCTTATTAAAATTCCTTGGTTGTTACATTCTTCCCCCTTTATAAAGATTATGTGTGACACCCCCAAATCCAGGTACTTCATTCCCACAAGATTTGGTATTCACTTAATCAAACATTCATATCTAACTACCCAATCACAATAAAACTGGATAAATAAAACCTTTCCCATTAAAGGGTTACATAATAAAATCTCCCAGGTTATCTAACCTTTAAATACAATCATTCAAATGCAGAAATTAAATAAACATCATTAAAACAAAGTCTAAGATCATCATAATAAAAGTCTAAAGTAAAAATTACAAGTCTTCATCACTTGTACATTTTTCCCTTTCCTTTGCTAGACGAAGGTTCATCTACCTTCTCTTCTTTAGCTGTAATGAGTTTTAAAATATGCAAGAGTGAGCAAAACAATTGCTCACTGGATACAATATGAAATCAACAGGAGTATAGTAATAATAACTGCCAATAATAGGCTCATCAATAATGAATAGTACTCTATCATCTATAATCAGAAACTGACATCCAAAATGTGGAATAAATATAACTGAGGGTCATAAGACCATGAATTATGTCCACAGTTGCGAGTAATCTTTCAACTCCAACTTTAACAAATATAAGACTATAAGGACTCCTCGTCTTGGGGGATCACCCCTTCGCACCATGTATTGTGCACAAACATTTAACGCCACGGCGTAAGTTATCCCCTAATAATAATAGGTTGTTCATCTCAAAGATTTGGAGTAGAAGTCCGCACCAAAGAGAGTTTGGTTTGGATAAGCTTTCAAGGGTAATTTGAAGTTCAACGATCATCAACTAGAGGACTAGTTGAATTAATAACATTATATTACAGAATAATTGTAATTGAATCAACATGGTAAACCAAAATCATGCTTTAGGAATAATCTAATAGCATATACTTTGAATAACTATAACATGCGTTGCTTGAACAACATTAAGTCAAGGTTAACTAGAATTGAATACTAAGTATGCATAACAGTCTAAATTAGTATAAATAATTATGCATGCTGAACAACAAGTTAAATACAAGAATAACTTGTCAACATCAAACCAAAGTTTAGGAAGCTTGCACCATTTATAAAGTGATCGAATTGAATAAATAGTTCAACAAGATAAAGAATTAGAAAACTTGCATTACTATATTGAGAACAATAATTGATTCCAATTAAAAAAGTAGAGTTAGAGAACTTGCTCAATGTAAAAAGAAAGTTTAGAAAACTTGCCTTGCTCGTAGGCTAAACCAAATCAATACGAATCACAATATCCTATAAACATATGTCATCATGACATAATTAGTCATTACCATCTTACAAACATAACTACGTACGTTCATCATTTAAAATTGGATTTTTAATCACATAATCGAGTTATAACACAAGTTAATTGTTAATAACATACTTATTCATAGTATAGAAATACTAAAATCAATATTTTACAGTCCTATTATCATCACATAACAATTCCTTAAAATTTCAAGTACAAAACCAACATCGGTAATTCATTACGCTAACTCGAAGTCATGCATACCAGTTACGGTTTACATCGTGGGTGCTACCGCGACATGAAAGCATATGCGCCATTTGCAGTTATGAACAAAACTACAAAGCCACGCATGTTAAACAGTAGCGTTTGTAATCTTCTTATTGCTAAACTAACATCTTCTTTCAAGGCCATGCCTTCATGGAAACTCGCAGATTCGATCGATAACTTTTGTATAAAAAGGGAAAAAGCCAATTTGGCCTACAAGCTCGCTTTCTAATGGACTAAATAGCATATAATTCATACAAAAACTTTATGTAAACAACATTCAAGGATTCTAACATGTTTCTACTCATATAGCAACATAAACAACAAAATTAACACACCCAATTTCATTATTTTGGCTAAAACTCATTTTTTGATATTTTGAAGAAAACAACCACTGTAATTTTGTTTTGCAACCAAAACCATTAATTCAAAGCATTTTATCAAAGTATATATATACTCTAACAAATTGAAAAGCCAATTTATCAATAATACAACTATTCAACCCATAATTTCTATTTTAACTAGACAATATATAATAAAGAAAAACTCTCTGTAAAATACTTTTCTCCACAAATTACATACATATCAACAATTCTTTGATTATAGCTCATAAAAATAGTTTTAACATTACAAGTAAGCCATATTAAGCCTCATAGCAACAATAATTCATGCTTACACAAGAATTTTATGGAGAATCATGGAAGAGAGAAACCAAATTTTTAAAACTAAAAGTATAGGTTAATACCTTGAAGAAGATGATGAGGATGACTATATTTTTTTCTTCTCAAGCTTTCCTCTTCTCCAACCTCTAGCCTTTCTTCCTCTCTTCTTTTTCTTCTTCTTCTTCTTCTTCTTCTTCTTCTTCTTCTTATTATTATTCTTATTCTTCTTCTTCTTCTTCTGAGTTTTTCCTTCTTCTCTCTAACCTCTCTCCTCTAACACTAGAGCGTACTAATAATCTAACGTATCTAGATATTATATATATTAATTATATAATATAAATATAAAATACTAACTGACATCAATTAAAAGTTTTTAAAATCAAAAGCCATAAGGCTTGTTTGGTTACTAACTAAAAAAATAACCCATTAACCTTACACCTTGTTTGGTAAAACTCAAATAAATTAAAGACTTAATAGGCATTAGGCCTTGTTTGGCCAAAACAGAATTAAAACTCCTTTTAAGTTATTTTAATAATTACCTTATAAAAGGTTATTTGTCACACATTAATTTAATTTAATTAATCATAATAACAATTTATTAAATTACTTCATTACATAAATCAATACCACCAAAATTATAATTTTCTATACAATTATAACTTTATTTAATCAACTAACACATCCTTTTAAATTACAAATTCAAATAAAAAGAATAGTAATTGAATTAATCAAAATTCTCTAACTTAATAATTAAATTAAATTAGAAAAATAATTAATTTTCCTTAATTATTTATTTAACAAATAATTAAGCACATCAATTCAAATTTGAACAATTATTTATTCAACAATAAACACATCCATTAAATATTTAAATAATTCAATAAATATTTAATAAAACAATTAAAATTGTAGAATGTTACATTATGTCCCTAGAATCTCGACTCTTCCTATTCAAAAAGTTAGGGATAATTTATTTTCATTTTATCTTCCAGCTCCTACGTTGCTTCTTCAGCATTGTGGTTCCAGAAAGTAGTATGCAAATAAGCCAATCATGTGTAATGATAAAGCATAAACTTTATAAACAATTTTATTCATTTATTAATAAAAGAATTATTTGTTAAAGGCATTTAAACATCTACATGATGCTGTTTTAACAATATGTAATAATAGCATAATTTTAAGCAATGATTTTAGAATAATGATGAGATCATGCTAATAAGATCTAAATTCTTAGATAGGTTAAAAACTAAAATATTCCAAATCAATGGATTACTAAAAAGGGGATTAGTGAATCCGAATAGATTGGTACATACATTGCTTGCTCATTGGATGAGGATGATTGATCTCATGATTATTTGTGTAGAGACACTAAAGCAAGTGTGTAGGTGCTTATTGGAGAATAAGTTCACTGAACGTGGCTCGCAAAGGAATACTTAATGGAGTTTTACTTGTCTATCAATAGGAATTCCTGAACTGATAGTAGTACACGTGATCTTTAGACTTGAGATCATCATAGTATCTTGTGTATACTGAATTATAATTTGACTTATTCCTTAAGACTCTTAGGGTATATCAAAGGGTATGCTTGGGTGTAAGGAGTTATATATGGAGATAATGAATGATCAATAAAGAGTCTACCGCTTCTAGTAAAAGAAGAGATATGTCCTATGTGATTCGATAAATGACAACCTAGGAATCCTTGGCCAAGGTGGAATGAAATTAGAAAGGAGTTTCTAATTTGAATTTATTTGGAGTTGTGCATTTGGGAATCGAAATACATATAATTAAATAAAATAAGGATTGATAGTAATTCCATATTTTATATTTAATTAGGATATTTTATGGTGGAAGGATTGAATTGTATGAAAACTATTTACTCAAAGGTTCTTTTATGATTAATGTTGAAACCTATATTATATGTGTGACACCCCCAAATCCAGGTACTTCATTCCCATAGGATTTGGTGTTCACTTAATCAAACATTCATACCTAACTACCCAATCACAATAAAACTGGATAAATAAAACCTTTCCCATTAAAGGGTTACATAATAAAATCTCCTAGGTTATCTAACCTTTAATTACAATCATTCAAATGTGGAAATTAAATAAACTTCTTTAAAACCAAGTCTAAGATCATCATAATAAAAATCAAACATCTCAATCAAAGTAAAATTACAAGTCTTCATCACTTGCACATTTTTCCCTTTCCTTTGCTAGACGAAGGCTCATCTACCTTCTCTTCTTTAGCTGCAATGAGTTTTAAAATATGCAAGAGTGAGCAAAACAATTTCTCATTGGATCTGATATGAAATCAACAGAGTATAGTAATAATAACTCGCCAATAATAGGCTCATCAACAATGAATAGTACTCTATCATCTATAATCGTAAGCTGAAATCCAAAATATGGAATAAATATGACCGAGGGTCATAAGACCATGAACTATGTCCACGATTATGAGCAATCTTTTAACTCCAACTTTAATGAATATAAGACTATAAGGACTCCTCGTACTTAGGGGATCGACCCTTTGTACCATGTATTATGCACAAATATTTAACGCTATGCGTAAGTTAATCCCTAATCATAACATTAGGGTTGTTCATCTCAGTATTTAGAGTACAAGTCCGCACCAAAGGAAGTTTGGTTTAGATAAGCTTTCAGGGTAATTTGGAATTCAACGAACATCAACTAAGGATTAGTTGAATGAAACCAAGAACATTTCACTATAGAATAATCGTGATTGAATCAATCATAGTAAACTAAAGTCATGCTTTAGGAATAATCTAAGAGCATACAATTTGAATAACTATAACACCTTGCTTGAACAATACTAAGCCAAGGTTAATTAGAATTGAATACTAAGCATGCATAACAATTTGATCGATAAAAATGTTCAACATTAGAATATATAAATTTGCATGCTAAACAACAAGTTAAATACAAGAATAACTCACTCAAGAATAACTTACATCATTATATCATAATCGAATTCAAAACCATAATTAGTTCAACAAGATAAAGGATTAGAAAAACTTACTCAAAGAAAATTTAAGCAATTGCACAATTCTAAAAGTAGAGTTAAAGAACTTGCCTTGCTCGTAGGCTAAACCAAATCAATACGAATCACAATATCCTATAAACATATGTCATCATGACATAATTAGTCATTAGCATCTTACAAACATAACTAAGTACGTTTATCATTTAAAATTGGATTTTTAATCACATAATCAAGTTATAACACAAGTTAATTGTTAATAACATACTTATTCATAGTATAAAAATACTAAAATAAACATTTTACAGTCCTACTATCATCACATAACAATTCCTTAAAATTTCAAGTACAAAATCAACATTATCGAGACCATTACGCTAACTCATGCACATGCCTACGATTTACATCGGAATTACGCTGCGGCATGGCGTGAGGATAGAGGATGGTGGCACATGAGATCAAGGCTACAAGGCTGTATTGCGAAGGCCACAAAGGTATCGCAAGTCAAGTGCCCACATGTGCGATTCTGCAGAGACCTCTACGGACGAAATTTCAGCAACATCACAGAAAAAGCCAATTTTGGCCTACAAGCTCGATTCTAACAGACTGATACACATGTAATTCATACAAAAACTTCATGTAAACATAATTCAAGAATTCCTAACATATTTCTACCCATACAACAACAAAAACAACAAAATTAACACACCCAAATTCACTAATTTTGGCTAAAACTCACTTTTTGATATTTTTGATGAAAATAAACACTGTGATTTTGTTTCTCAACCAAAACCACTAATTCAAAGCATTTTTATCAAAGTTTATATATACTCTAACAAATTGAATAGCCAATTTATCAATAAAACAACTAAACAACTCATAATTTCTATTTTAATTAAATAATATATATATATATATATATATATATATATATATATATATAAACTCTCCAGAAAATACTTTTCTCCACAATTACATACATATCATCAATTCATTGATTATAATCATGTATAACCTATGAAAATAACTTTACAACAATGGTTTATCATATGAACACACATAAAATCAATAATTATCCTATCACAAGAATTTTACAGAGAAATAGGAGAAGAGAAACTAAAACTTTTAAAACTTAAAAAGAATAGGGTAATACCTTGAAGAAGATGATGACTATCCTTTCTATTCTCAAGCTCCTTCTTACCACTCTCTAGCCTTTCTTCCTCTCTCTCTTCTTCTTCTTCTTCTTCTTCTTCTTCTTCTTCTTCCTCTCGAGTTTTCTTTTCTTCTCTCTTCTATCTAACGTACTTAACAAATAACATTATATAGAATATAATATATATTGATTATATAATATAATACAAAACATATAAGCGATATCAGGTTATATGAGTTTTAAAATCAAAAGCCATAAGGCTTGTTTGGTTACTAACTAAAAAATAACCCATTAATCCTAATACATACATTTGGTAAAACTTGAATAGATTAAAGACTTAATAGGCATTAGGCCTTGTTTGGCAAAATGGAATTAAAACTGCTTTAAGTTATTTTAATAACAACTTTATAAAAGGTTATTTGTTACACATTAATTTAATTAAATTAATCATAATAACAATTTATTAAATCACTTCATCACATAAATCAATACCATCAAAATTATAATTTCTATATAATTATAACTTTATTTAATCAACCAAAACATCCTTTTTAATTACAAATTCCAATTAAAAGAATAGTAATTGAATTAATCAAAATTCTCTAACTTAATAATTAAATTAAATTAGCAAAATAATTAATTTTCCTTAATTATTTATTTAACAAATAATTAACCACATCAATTCAAATTTGAAAAATTATTTATTTAACAATAAACACGTCCATTAAATACTTAAATAATTCAATAAATATTTAATATAACAATTAAAATTCAAGAATGTTACAATATGGAAAGTCGTTGATCGCTAAGGAGGTTTATCCTTATTGTAGAATAAATATTATTTATTTAAATAGATTATTAGTTTAATTTATTCATTTAAATAAGATTAGAAATTTTCTAATTGATTTATTCACAATCAGTTTAATATGGAGAATGTGACACCCCCAAATATGGGTACTTCATTCCCACAAGATTTGGTGTTCACTTTCCATTCATTCAGATCTAACTACCTAAATATAATAAAATTAAACCATAAATCCTCCCCTTAAAAGGGTTATATCATTAATTCAAAAGTCTCCCAAGTTATCTAACCTTTAACATAAATCAAATGCGGAAATAAAATAATTACATCACATCATTAAATATAAAGTCTATCATTATGACAATAAATAAACTACAAGTCTTCATCACTTGTTCATTTTCCCATTTCCCTTGCTAGTGGTAGGTTCATCATCCTTCTCAACCTTAGCTGCAATGGGTATATATATGCAAGAGTGAGCAAAACAAATGCTAACTAGAAATAGAAATAAATAACAATAGCATAATAAATGCCAACGAATAAGCTCATCAGAGTTGGATAATACTCTATTAATGACAACCAAAAACTGGAATCAACATACAAAATGTAACTGAGGGTCACAAGACCACGAACTAAGTCCACAATTACAAGTAATCTTTCAACTTTAACCTAAATAGTAAAATTGTAAAGACTCCCCCGTACTTAGGATGATCAGGCCTTCGTACCATCTATTTTGTACAAACATCTAAACGCATTGCGTAAAATAACTCCCCTATAATAGGGTTGTTCTTCTTAGTTTTAGAGTACAAGTCAGCACCAAAGAAATTTTGGTTTGGATAAGCTTCAAGGGTAATTTAGAGTTTCACGATCATCAACTAAGGGATTAGTTGAATCAACAAGTCTTAACATTACTACGGGTGATCAATAAAAATTTAATGTGAAATGATTAAGAATCATAGGCATGCTTAGAAATAACCAAAAAGCATAAGCACTGAATAAAATAATAAACCTTGCTTGAACAATATTAAGCTAAGGCTATGACCTTATCAAATAAAGAATTGAAATACTGAACATACATTAACTGATAACAAGCTAGAAACAAAGCTTGCTCAATATTATAATAACTTATGCAAAGTAAATGAAATATGACAGCTCAAAATTAGGAATTAGAGTTCAACAAGTTGCATTCATTATAAAAGAATGAAACTAAAGAAACTTGCTTAACTATAAACAAGTTAGCGTAAATCAACAATGATTAGAATTCAAAACTTGTTCGAATAAAATTAGGATTAGAGCTTGCACAAATAAAGTTTAATGATAAAAGAACTTGCTTAATAAAAGTTTAGAGTAAGGAACTTGCCTTGTGTGTAAGCAATAAATTACAACTCACGTTCACCTACACACATTATTAGGATCACAATATCTATTAGATATACTAACATATACTTTCCAAAATAGAAATAATTTTTAGTTAGGCTTGTTACTTTAGTACAAGTTTTACTTTACAACATAAGTATTTTAGAAATCTCAAGTGTTAACTTCACAACACTTATTCACTATTCATTGTGTACCTTAAATCATGACATATTGCTTTCATAACTTACTAATCTTTTTATAACTATAGAATTACTAATCACATGACATAATTCTGTTTTAACCTCTTCATTACATGTTTCTCACATTAACACATCATTATACTAAGTTATAATAGGTCTCCAAGGTCTGTATAAATAACAAGCATCACTGCCTCAGATCAAGGTATGGTGTAACTATGCCATACTTAAGCTTTGGGATCGGCAGAGTCGCTACCAAGATTTTCGGCCTTGACACTGGGGTCATTTGCTCTGTTGGTGCATGCAGATAAAAACTACGCAGTCTATTTTCCAGCACTCTGTTAGCCCAACTAACATGAATTTCACCCACAAAACAGTAAATTTAACATATCCAATTAATATAGAACTCATATACACATAGTTCATCATATATTCAACAACTTAGAACAATCAAGAAACACTACAACCAATATAAATTCTTTAAATTCTATGTTTTATACCAAAAACTCCATTTTTGACATCCTTCACAAAAATTATCAATGTGATCACAATTCTACACCAATTTAGCTCATTCAAACTATGTTCTCTTTGTTTCTTACCGAATTAACATATTAAATGCTCAATTTATAGATTAGTTTACAAATTAACCACCAAGTTTGGTACAATCACAAGCCATATATAAAAACATGTACTCTAAAAAATTTTCTTTCTTTTTAATGTGATTAGCACACTAATTCTTGTCTAAATGCAAATTCTAACATCACAATTACTCACAAATACAATAATTCAGTTTAAAACAACAATTCAAGAAAAATTGGATTCACAGAAACTTGAAATACACAACTTAGAACACACACACACACACACACACACACACACACACACATATATATATATATATATAATGTCAAGGTTATGGAAAATACCTTCAGTTACCGTGTAATCCTTGCTAACCACAAAGAATTGGGAAACATAGAAATCTCTCAAGTCTCTCTCAAACTCTCTCAATTTCCTTCTGTATTTTCTTCTTTCTTTCTTCTTAGGCTTTACAACTATCACTTATGCATAAGAAAAAAAACTGATAGCCTATCCATTATACGCACACTTCAAATAACAATTACAAAAAAAATTTAACATACATCAGTTATAAAATATATTTTATTTATTATTTTAATTTAATTTATTTATATTATTTATTAAATTTCAAAATTCAAAAGCCATTAGGCTTTGTTTGGCAAACACACTTTTAAAATAAAGACTTAATGTATTTAAGCCTTGTTTGGTTAAATTAATTTTAAACTACTTTAATTTATTTTAATAATTCCTTTACACTATAGTTTAAAATCTCATATTATTTATTTGGATCTCCATATCCAACATTAGTTAAATAAACTAATTACAACATACTAAATAAATTTTCCACTTAATCCAAATATCACAAAATTATAATCTCATTATAATTTTATTTAATAACTCAACGTATTCATTTTAAATTATTAAATAGCAATATAGCATTTCATGTTATCTTTAATAATTCTCTAACTATTAAATTAAATTAGAGTATTATCTAATAAATTTAATTCACAAATATCTACTAACAACAACCCCATTAATAAAATATTTATTTAATTAATTTTAATAAATATTTTAAATTACAAATAAAATCTTGGATTGTTACATCCTTCCCTCCTTACAAGGATTCTGTCCCCAGAATCACAAATTAAACAACTCATTTATCACATTCTTCCCACCATACAATGATTTTGTTCGCAGAATTGAAGACACAGATTAAACAAATAACTCAGGGTAATTCTTCATCATTTCAGCTTCGAGTTCCCACGTAGCCTATTTGACATTTTGGTTTCTCCGTACGACCTTCACAGAAGGTATCACCTTATTTCTGAGCACTTGTTCTTTCCTATCGACTATTTGGATAGGAACCTCTTCATATGATAAATCTTTATTGAACTGTAACCGTTCATACTCGATAACATGTTTGTAATCGGGTTTGTACGGTCGCAACACCAAAACCTAAAAAACATTGTGAACATGTTCTAATTCTGGAGGTAAAGCTACCTCGTAAGCTACTTCTCCCACTCTTCGCATGCCACGTGGCAGCCTGACAAAAATGGAAAAACACCTTTCGCACGACGGAATTCCGTCGACTCTATAACTAGTCCGTCGAGGATATGTATGCCACGTGACAGTATGCCGAAAATGGGAAACACCTTAACCTCGACGGTTATCCGTCGAGAATAACATCATTCTGTCGAGGTTACTATTTTTTTTTAAAATATTTTATTTGTTTTTGCAATATACAGGGATTTAACCCATATCTTGTACCTGTACGTGTACCTGTTTTCCCAACATCACATACACAAGCTAAATTAAGCTAAATGTCAAAAACATCCCATTACTACTATCATAACCGCAACAAACCAAAGTAATGAAATGTAAAACCGCATTAATCAAAGTAAATTAAACTAAGGTAAATTACAAAAGATCCCATTAATCTAAACTAACTATAACAAACATCCCATTAAGCTAAGTGTCAAACCACAACAAAACCAAAGTAATTAATGATAAGGTTTAAACTACTGATACGTCAAAAGTTATGTAAAATTAATACAAAAAAGATTTTAAACTACAAAAGAATGTAAACTAATTCAAGCTAGTAGAGAGCCCTGATTGAGGAGGAGGATCATCCGCAAGCGCCGACTTACGCTCGAGTATGAAAATCGTCATCACACTCGTGATTAGTCCGCTCGTCACCCTGTTGATACAATATAATGTAATTCATTAGTCCATATATATGATTCAATTAAAGATAACTAAATGAAAATTAAATAACATGCAGAATATATATTTGTATTTAAAATGAAATATACCTGAGCAGTCGAGCGCTGACTCAACATCGGCCAAAATGCGTCCTCGACTAAGGTAACCACCATCCGAACAATCTGTCACAGATCGCTACTAATCGCTCCCGGAGGGATACCCAGATTTCGGCGGTGGCACCAATTGCAATGTCTCGCTTGAAGCTAATGGAGGCGAGAAAGGCTGAGCGGGTCCTGACGATGGAACAGCGGATCGGTCTCAAACCTCTCCGACATCGCAACCATAACACGCTGAAACAAAGCATCATCTAAGCCAACGCCCGTATGTAATGGTCCCATGGGAGCTCTCGGACGTAGACGCTAGCTAGAGCTTACAAAAATAAATATAACATGAATAATATTACAAGTTTACTTTATTCATAAAGACAAAATAAACACAAATATTATACCTCCCGGCAAAGTATAATTTGGTATCCTCAGAACCCCAAAGACTCGACACCTACGGTTGGGTTGTACTAGTGGGAGTATCCCGAGACGCAACTCAAGAGCCGCCTCCTCGTCTCCGAGATAAACTAATCTCTAAGTGAGGGAAGTGGAATCTAACGTCTCAAGATCGCTTCTAGCAACTAGCACCGCAACTCGACGATATCGTTGGTCAGCCGAGCTTCTCAAACCGCTCCTGAAATTTGATATACAAGTGAGTTATCTTGGTATCATCATACAAATTACGTAATATTATCCTAAATAATATCTATTATAGTAAATATATTACCCGTATAGCTAGTTCTCATTGGAGATATCATCGACTCAAGTAGAGCCCTTCTTGTATGGACTCTATCCCGTAACTTCGATCATAGTAGGAGGTCTACCAAGCTACTCCGCATGGCCTAGATCATATATATTAAATAAGATAACCTTAATTTACTATAGTTGCAATATAAGATTAAACTAAACTAAAGAGAAATACATACCGACTTAACCTCCTGAAATGACTGCGAGCCAGAAGTATGTACAACTCGCAGTTTGCCGTGATTCTTCTTCATCTGCTCTGACTTGGTCTTGAACGTAGCATCATCCCAGTACACACACATCGCAGTCTATGCTGCATCTGATACTGCCGGTGGCTAATGATCTCGTAAAGTAGTCCCGGACGTTTCTTCTATCGCCCGGACTGCCCTCTGTCGCATCTCGTACAACCAGCCGGCATAATTCTTCGAGATGTGGGCAATGCTAACGGCGTCACCATCTGCCTCGTTGATCGCCGGGCCTCAGATTCAGTAGTATCTCTATCAAATGTATATAACATACGTATAATTTATTATTTGAACAATATATAAATAACATGCATGGACCTTAATTTAATATATATAAGTCGACTTATGTGAAACTCCCGCAACACTATTACCATGAAGTTTAAGATCGTAGAAGCACGCATCGACTAAATCGCATGCGTACCAGATTGAGATGTGCTGTGCAGATGGCGGATGTACTGATCGCTTTAGCGATAGGATCCATAATACTAGAATTTATTAAGAACATTTTAATTTATTAATCAGATGATAATATCATTCTAATTGAACATAAGTGATATATTATAGTTGAAACCTACACAGCATTTGAGCCGACATCAACTAGAATCGTGTCGAATCGCACGGTGGATGACCTAATCGACCGAGGTTAGGCCCTCGCGAAGGCCGACATCTAGCATCTGTATGTTAATATATATAGTTATGACATTGTCCAAAAATAGTAAATGAATGTATAATATAGTTATGAAAATAATTTTACTGAGCCAAAAAAGAAATCAACTCACTAAGATTCAAGACGACCCTCCCGGGAGCCGCCACAATAACTGGAAGCCGTGGCCACCATGGCCACCTCCACGTCTATGTCAAGGCATATATAGTTGTACTACTGAAATAACAGACATAGATACGATGAACGATCAAGTGGCCATCAAATGATTGATTTTATATATATAATGATTGATTTTAGTTTTATAGTATTTACAAAACACATATTAGTGAAGAAGTAGCACGTCGTCAAACCCGTCAGAATCAAAATCATTTTCATCCTCTAATTTTGTCTCTTCCTCTTTTGTATCAATTTCTTCATCACTATCATCTTCTACCATCACATACGGACTAACAACCACATCTTTCTCCACTTTGTCAACATCGAGTACGTCAACGACATCATCACCCAACATATCGTCATCATATACCACAACGTGGCTGGGATTGCTAACTTGGTCTTGCAACAGGTCATCCATTCTAGACAAATTAGTACCATCAAATGGTCGAGTCTTCGTTGTCACAACTGTATACCAGGGGGCTCTACTGTGAACGACATTAGGGGCGTAGTACACTTGAGTTGCTTAGCTGGCTAACACAAATACATCATCAAACTGTAAAATAGATTTTATATCTACTGTGACGAGTCTATTACGATTAACTTTAACACCCTTTCCAATATCAAACCAGCGACACTTAAATGTAACGACCTTTTTAGCCCCTGAATAATTGAGCACAACCACTTCCTTTAATCTTCTATAGTAATTGGATTCAGAATCTCCATAACAACTTCCCAACACGACAATGCCGGAGTTGACTGATGTCAATTCATTCAAGTCATCAACCTTGAATCTATACCCATTCACGATACAACCTGGAAATGAACTAACAAGTTTGTACGGGCCTAAAATGACATCTCTAAAATGATCATACACATTTTCTTCTTCGACCCTTCTCTTAAGCCACTGGTGAAAATTTGAATTAGTGAATGCTTCCATCTGTGATTCTGTCAACCCCGGGTTAGAAGCATGCGCTTCCAATTCGAATGATGATCAGACAATAATAATATGGAAATTAATTAATTTTTGATTAAGGATAGATAAATCATTTTTAACTTGTAATAATACATACTTGATGTATGACAATACTTCAGGCATATTTAGAAGAACGTATGTAGAGACAATCTTTAAATCTTTATCGGTTAGGTAAGTCTTCGTCTCATGTCCAAATGGTTTAGCTGGATAAGTGAATACAACCAACTCATCATCAGCACGACCAGACGGATCCCCGACCTCATTCTAACCTAGACGGTTATGCTTCATTGCGACTACATCGTCAAAGTACAATGAGTAGAAGTTGACAAGCTCTTCTGCTTAGCATTCAGCAATAGAACCCTCTATGCGCACTTTATTTTTAACTTTCTGCTTTAATCGACGTATATACCTGAAATATGAAAGTATGTGTTATATATTACCTGATAAGTTAAATGTAAAGATAATTAATATTGCACAATGTATGTGATATTACCTCTCAGATAGATACATCCATCGATATTAAATCGGTCCTACAAGCTTAAGTTCATATGGTAGATGAATAGGAAAATGCTCCATGCTGTCAAATAACCTCGGTGATAATTTTCATGTAAAAACACTGTTATCTAATTTTTCTTTCAACACACCAAATTACATGATTTTGAACATCAACTAAGGATTATAGATGATAACTAACAAGTTTAGCAATAATATACATACATAGAATTCAACATCTTAACCCTATCCAATGAAATTTCCAATTAACAGAGAATAGATATTGCAAAGAAAATTAAGACAAATTATACCTTTAAAACCTAGTTGAATGCTAGAAAAAGATGGTGACCCTCGCTCAAAACCACTGTGATTCTTCCTTCTCAAAATCTCTGTGTTTTCCCCATTCTCACCAACTCTCTAATCTTAGTTTAGCCTTAGGCAAAGAAATAAGACGCGAAGTAATAAAATGGTCTCTCCCACGTACTTTTTTGTTAAAAATATAACACGTCTGTGTCAGTTGAATAAGCCAAAGGCCACAAGGCCTTGTTTAGCTAAACATATAATTCTCATACTAATTTATTTTTATATTATTCTTATTATATAGTTACATGTGTTATGTAACGCCCCCATATCTATACTCCCACGGTATCTGATATGGTGTTTACAGAAAATCAACATAATGCTTTTAAATCTATACACCCATGATATCTGATTATAAGATTACATTAAATAGAGGGACTAGCATATATAATTCCCATATATCCAAAATTCACAGTATCCCATAACAGATGTCAATTCTCAAGAGAATCTTTATCGTGTTTGGATACCCTCATTTAGATATATGAATCAGATACGTGATCAGAGTCTATCTATCCAAAATTGAGTACCAAGAATAATATGAATGTAAAATCCATATTACTAATACCCTCATCCAAATGTGTAGTCTAAGCCAACGAACATATACTATCGCATCGATAGTAACTACTTATCTGAAATCCAGAGTATTAATAACAACATGAACAGTCCATGCTATTAATACCCTCACTCAGCTAAATAGTTCCCAAGGATCTCAACTAGATTTGAAGAAGTCTAACTTTATATCTGTATATGTAAGAAAACACGGTTGCAGAAATAAAAGATGTTATATATATCATAATATTAAGATTCGATTACATAATTCTCATAATGAGTTCTTATTACAAGGTATTCAAACAAACAAGAATATAATCTAAACTATGTAGGGACGCTTCTGTTAGGTTTGTAATATTCAAGAAGCAATCAAATTGCAAAATAATGCGGAAACGTGTAAAATCAGAGTTTAAAAATTTACAAACCATATACCCGGATCACCCTTTATGCACAATTATTAATTAAACGAAAAGATAAAGAATAAAATCATACCCTTGAAGATCGAGCTTCCTCAGGTACAAGTTCACCTCCAAATCCTTTCGCGTTCAACTTGAATCCACCGGGGTTTTGTTCCTTCCTTTGATCAACGTTAGCCACCCATATGTTTGGCCTCTAGAGGTGATCCACCAAGGAAGAAGAAAATTCAAGAAGAAGGGGTATTGGCTCAAACCCTAGTTTTTCCTATCTCTATAGAAAAAGGGCGTACTCTCCAACAAATTGGAATTATTACGTAGTTGTCAAAGTCAACCACTCCCACACATAATAAGACTCCTCTTATTTATAGATGTGGGCAACCCACCTTAACAATTAAGGAATTGGGTTTTATTTAATTAATTAAATTCTTTTAATTAATTAAGCTCCCTAATCCTATTAGGGATAATTAATTAAACTCCTTTAACTAATTTTCCCTCCTAATCCTATTAGGAATAAATGAGAGTACTTATATTAAATTAATTCCTAAACTCTTTTAGAAATTAAAATAATAATAATTGTAATAATATTAATAAGACTCCTCTTATTAATTTATATTTAATATTTCTAAAATATTAAATAATAAATATTAAGCTATTTAATTTATTCTATCACCATAGATTAAATTAAATATACTTAATATATTATTACCATTATGCCATTAACTTCTTAAATAATTATTCTTCCTTTTATGGTGTGACCCTTTAGGTTCTCCATATTAAACCGGTTGTGAATAAATTAATTAGAATAATTTAATCTTATTTAAATAAATAAATTAAACAATTAATTTATTTAAATAAATAATATTTATTCTACAATAGGGATAAGTCTCTCCTAGCGATCAACGACTTTCCGGATAATATAGATTTCAACATTAATCATTAAAGAACCTTTGAGTAAATAGTTACCAGATAATTCAATCCTTCCACCATACAATGTCCCAATTAAATATAAGACATGGAATTATTGTCAAGTCTTATTTTATTTAATTATATGTATTTCGATCCTTAAATGCACAACTCCAAATAATGCAAATTAGAAACTCCTTTCTAATTTCATTACGCCTTTTGCCAAGGACTCTTTGGGTTGTCATTTATCGAATCACATAGGACATTTCTCTTCTTTTATTAGAAGTGGTAGATTCTTTATTGATCATACATTATCTCCATGTACAACTTATTATACCCAAGCATACCTTTGATATACCCTAAGGGTCTTAAGGAATAAGTCAAAGTATAACTCATCATACATAAGATACTATGATGATCTCAAGTCCAAGGATCACTTGATTACTATCACTACAGAATTCCTATTGACGACAGCAAATAAAACTCCATTAGGTATTCCTTAGCGAGCCACGTTCGATTGAACTTATTCTCTAAAAAGCACCTACATACTTGCTTTAGTGTCTCCACACAAATGATCGTGAGATCAATCATCCTCATCCAATGAAAGCAAGCAACGTATGTACCAATCTATCCGGATTCACTAATCCCCAATTTAGTAATCCAACGATTGGGAATTATTTTAGTTTTAAGCTTTCTAAGAATTTAGATCTCATTAGAATGATCATCATCATTATTCTAAAAGCATTGCTTAAAACTATGGGTTTATCACATATTATAAAACAGCATCATGTAGATAATTAAAAGCCTTTAATAATTTAATACTTTTTATTTATAAATGAATAAGATTGTTACAAAGTATATGCTTTATCATCAAACATGATTGGCTTGTGTGCATACTACTTTCAGCTTCCCTTTATCTACTCCAGAAGTTCCGGGATTACCATCAAAAACTGCAAAGGGAATAATTTGCAAGGGTGAGCTATGACATGCTCTGCATGTTTTGTATTTATAACAATATAGGATTTGAAGAAATATAACAGTTCAAATTTCGACTGATAGTTATACCATTTCTGGATTTCTAATTTCAACCATTTCTGGAATTTTTCTTTAATTCTGTCAGTCACAAAGAATAAGAAATTTTGTTCAGATATGAGATAGGGGATCAGCCTATTCAACATCCGAGGAGTATGCATATCACCTACAGTGCTTAAAATACACTAAAATTACTGTCAATATATGAATTGACCAAACTTCGATCCCTTACGGGATACATACCCAACTTCAGTATAAGATGTCTTACCAAAACAATTTGGTTTGACTCAACAGTTTATGCTCAATAAACATTATCATATGAATAAACAATTCATTTCTTAGTTATGCTAAATCTATAACAATAACTTTACAATAAGAAGGTAATTCAATTGTAGGTGTAGTATATTATATCAACAGCTTATCAAGATAAAAATCTTGTCAAATAAATAAACAGGGTTTAAGAAATTTATTTTATAAGAGATTAAAGGATATAGAACTTGCCTGAGCGTTGATCAGTCAAGTTATGTTATTCAAATGTTAATAAGTACCTACGATATTCATATATATAAATCTAACACGTTAATATTGGTAAAAATATTTAATTATAACATTTATATAATATCGGGTTAGATTGAACGAGGTTTGGTATTTAATACCTTTGATATATGGACTAAACTTTATTTATAAAATTTATTTATCCTTTATAATACCTTTTTAGAAATTTTAAAGTATTTAAAATATTTATTTATCCCTTAAATGATTTTTAAATCATTTATTTCTATTTATAAGTAATTAATATTTACCTAAAATTTTACAAAAACATTGATTATTATTATTAAATAATTTATATTCATTTATTATAATTTTTATATCAAGATAATATTATTTTTCCATAATTATTTAGTATTTATAAATAATTATTCTAATTTCTTTATTAATAAGTTAATTATTAATAATATCAAAATAATATAAAATAATTATTAAATTTATGTAAAAATATTAGAATTTATTTAAAATAATTTAATATAATTTTTAAAACTATTTTTATAATTATTTATATTTATTTATTAATTATTTCTAATTTTTATAATTCATTTTTAAAGAAAATAATTTATGTCTGTCGCTAAAGCCCTACAATGACAGAAAGTGTCGCTGTAGGTGTTCTTGAGTTTCTGGGCATTGATTTGGTCGTGGTCGAGTGATCACTTTGACAATTAAATAACTAGCTACTGGTAATGATTTTCAGTTTGGTCAAGCATTGATGTTGTAGTACTCATATAATAGTACAACATGAAACAAATCACAGAATCTAACTTACACATAACAAGAACTTATAGAAACTCAAAGTCATTGTCAGAGCTGTTCTTGAGTTTCTTGGTAACCCATAACAGAAGTAATGGCCGGTCAACGGTTTTGTGGCTTAAATATCTTTGATTCTTGTATTTGATGTGTGTTATGTTTGTTGTAACATGTAGTATATATGTCAGGGTACATATATATAACATTAACAATAACAAAACATAACTCTAAGGTCTCTAAATAGGCTAGTCAAAGTACAGCTAGATGCTGTTCTTCATGTTCTTCAGTTTTCTGGAAAAAACAGAAAACTTGGTCCAGCTCGGTCAACGACTTTTGACCATTAATTCCAGTAAACCTATACATTGTTTGTTCAATTAAAGATCATAGATATTTCGCATGTATAACAGGGTACTAATCTATAACAAAAACGTAAACAATTAATAATCAGAAGACGATTAAACAGGTCGGTCAAGAATACCAATCGATTAACAGACCAAAACATAAACACACACGAATCTACAAGCCCTGACATTCGGCTGTCAGACCAAGTTTTAAAAAATTTCTAGATTTCATAAAACACTTAATTAATTCATCTAGATGTTATGATAACGTGTTCTGCCAATCTAACATACTTTCTAACATCCTAATACATAATTCTAAACATCTAAACAACAAATCTAACATAAGATCAAAGAGCAATTTAAGAACTAGGGTTTGCACCTTTTCTTGAGCAATTCGTGATTCTAGCTTCTGATGTTGTTGTTGCTATCACCCAAGCTTGATTTGGTAGGTTTATAAGTGTATCTAGGATTTGAGAATTCATGAATTTGCTCTGCCCTAAGGTTCCTATTTATAGAATTCTTTAACTTGGCTTTTTGGTCATTTTTCCACCTACTTGCCACTATTAAGATCTTATTTGTGTCTCTTCTGCTGCTTGGGAGTTTGAAAGCATGTCATGTGCTATCTTGGAACTTGTAATGGTGAGTCCTAACCTCCTTGTGAGCTAGTTAGGTTTGTTTAGTAGCTTAATTAGGCTTTAATCTTCACTAATCTTGATTAGGGTTTTGTTTATAATGATTAGGAATGTTAAGTAATGTTAATTAGTACATAATTGAAGTTTACTAACCATGATTAGGTTATAAGATAAGATAATTAGGGTTAGATTAGCTAATTAGGATTTAATTTATAACTTAGGGTTAGGGTTTTGCTAATTAGGGTTAAGGTTTGTTAAACTAGGATTGTTAACCTAAATTTTGTGCTAATCCTAACAAGCACGACAAAGCATTTTGTCAGTGTAAGCACGACAAAGCAACTTGTCAAAATAATTTTACCGAAAAGTCTGAATATAAAAAAAAAAAAATTAAGCACGAGGTGTCAAGCACGACATTTTTCGGACAAAAATTTATTTGGTCAAATTTGTAAATCCAAGTATATATTAACACAGAACACATTCAGAACAGAGAAATTTTATTTATATAATGGAATTTTACACTTACGAGTCTTATTAGGGTTTTGGGTTTTTACATTTACCCCCACTAATAAGAATTTCGTCCTCAAAATTACCGTACAAGTTAAGTAAATAATTGAGGATAATTCTTGCGCATTTTATCTTCAAGCTCCCATGTAGCTTCTTCAACGTTTTGATTCCTCCAAATTACTTACCGATGCTATCACTTTATTTCTCAGGACTTGCTCTTTACGGTCGACGATCTGCACAGGTTCCGCTACATAAGAAAGATCTTCCTCTATTTGGATTGACTCATATTGTATAACGTGTTTATAATCAGGTTTTTATGGTCGTACTACGGACACATGAAACACATTATGAATTTGATTTAACTCAGGAGGTAGTGCTATTTCATAAGCAACTTCACCAACCCTTCTACAAATTTCAAAAGGTCCAATGAATCTCAGACTTAGTTTTCCCTTCTTGCCAAAACGTATCTTTCCTTTCCAAGGAGATACTTTCAAGAATACTTGACTTCCTACGTTAAAGTTTCGTTGTTGACGATGTGGATCGGCGTATTTTCTTTGTCGATCTTGAGATACTTGTAATCGTTAACGGATAATTTTGATAGTTTTAGTTGTTTGTTGAATTATCTCAGGTCCTAACATTTGCCTTTCCCCAACTTCATCCCAACATAAAGGTGTTCTATATTTACGTCCATATAAACTTCATATGGTAGCATACCTATGCTAGCATGATAACTATTGTTATAGGCAAATTCGACTAAAGGTAACTGATCTTCCCAACTTCCTTTGAAGTTTATAATAAATGTTCTCAGCATATCTTCTAATGTTTGTATAGTTCTTCTCTCACCGTCCATCACCGAGGATGATAAGTCGCACTTAATCTTAGTTGTGTTCCTAAGTGTTTCTGAAGGCTTTTCCAAAAATTAGAAGTAAATCTTAGATCTCGATCTGATACTATGGACACAGGTACTCCATGCCTAGAGATAATTTCATTGATGTAATGTTTGGCAAGGTGATCTAGGTTATGAGTAATCTTAATAGATAAAAAGTGAGCTGATTTTGTTAAACGGTCAACTATTACCCAAATGGCATTATGGCCCTTTTGTGTAGCTAGAAGACCAACAACAAAATCCATAGTTATATGTTCCCACTTCCACTCGAGAATTGGAAAGGGTTGAAGTAAACCACTCGGCTTTTGATGCTCAGCCTTAATCCTTTGACACGTGAGACATTTACTTACCCATTCAACTATTTCTTTTTTCATATTCGACCACCAAAAGTGTCGACTTTAATCTTTATACATTTTTGTACTGCCAGGATGTATGACAAATTTAGAATTATGAGCTTCATTTAAAATTTCATCTTTTAAAGCTTGGTCTAACGGAACCCAGATTCTATTTTTATATCTTATTATTCCATCCGTATATATTCTAAATTTATTATACTTATCATGTGTTGAATTAGATTTGAACTTCTAACATTCTTCATCCTTCTCCTGTATCTCTTTAATTTTAATAAGGAGAGATGAAACTCCTTAAAAAATATACAATTTTTGGGTAGAGGTAGTTGGACATTCCACCTCAATTTCTAAATTTTCAAAGTCTTTTATTAACCTATTATTGGTGGTTAATACATTCAATTTTTCCTGATTCTTTCTACTTAACGCATCAGCTACAACATTGGCCTTACCGGGATGATATAAGATTTCATAGTCATAATCCTTTATCAGTTCTAACCATCGTCTCTGTCTTAAATTGAATTCCCTTTGTGTAAAAATATATTTCAGACTTTTATGATCTGTATATATCTCTCACTTCTCTCCGAACAAGTAATGTCTACAAATTTTTAGAGCAAAAACTACCGCGGCTAATTCTAGGTCATGAGTAGGATATCTCTTCTCATAATCTTTTAGTTGTCGTGATGCATAAGCTATCACTTTCCCATGTTGCATCAACACACACCCTAAACCTCTGTGTGATGCGTCACTATATACTACAAGGCCTCCTGTATCATCTGGTAAGGATAACACTGGAGCCATGCTCAGTCGCTTCTTCAACTTTTGGAAGCTTTCCTCACATTTATCTGTCTAGACATATTTCACCATCTTTCGAGTTAAATTGGTTAATGGGGTTGCTATTTTTGAAAAATCATTTATAAACCGACGGTAATAACCCGCTAAACCAAGAAAACTTTGTACTTCTGTTGGAGTTGTTGGTTGTTCCCAATTCACAACCGTTTCGATCTTAGCTGGATCTACAGATATTCCATTCTTATCAATTACATGACCTAAAAATTGAGCTCTCTTCAACCAGGATTCATACTTGGAAAACTTTGCATAAAGTTGTTCCTTCAGTAATATCTCCAATACGACTCTCAAGTGTTCAAGATATGCTCTTCCGTGTTTTCGAGTATACCGTAATATAAATCGATAAAACACTACAACAAATTTGTCCAAGCATGGCTTAAACACTCGATTCATTAAATCCTTAAATGTCGAATTGCATTTGTTAATCCAAAAGACATTACAAGAAACTCATAATGTCCATAAGCGTGTCCTAAATATTTGTTTTCAAGACATCCTCATTTCTTACCTTTAATTGATGATAACTTTGTTCTAAGGTCAATTTTTGAAAAATGTTCACCCTTTTAATTGATCAAACAAATCATCAATTCTTGGTAAAGGATATTTATTTTTAATATTTAACTTTTTAACTCCCTATAGTCTACACATAGTCTCATAGTTCCATCCTTCTTCTTTACAAACAAAACTGGTGCTCCCCAAGGTGAAACACTAGGTTGTATGTACTTTTTATCTAAGAGTTCTTGTAGTTGTATAAGTAACTCTTTCAGTTCTATAGGTGCCATTCTGTACGGTGCCTTAGAAACTGGTGTCGTTTACAGTTCAAGATCGATATTTAACTCAATTTCCTATCTCCGAGGCAAACCCGGTAAGTCATCTCGAAATACATCAGGAAATTCCTTAATTATAGGTATTTGATCTAGTTTTACTCCTTCCTGTCGAGTATTAACTATATAGGCCAAATATCCTAAACAACCATTTCTAAGTAATCTTTCTACCTGAATTATAGTCAAACATCAAAATTTCTTAGGTGAACAACTACCGTTGAACACTACTTTTGACTTCGAAGCAGTCATAAGGTTTATACGTTTTTGATGACAATCAATCATCGCGTTATGATTAACTAACCAATCCATTCCTAGAATTACATCAAATTCTCCCAACTGAATTGGTATCAAATCTGCCTTAAAATTATGTCCTTTTATTACCACACTACAGTTTATGTAAATAGTCTTAACCGGAATTCCTTCATTATTAGCAATTTCCATGCAAAATGGTTTGTCTAGATTTTCACAAGGTGTATTCAAGTTTGTAGAGAAATTACAAGACACAAAAGAACATGTAGCACCAGAATCGAATAACACATATGCATTTAAAGTGTTGATAGGGATGATACCTGTCACCACGTCTTGTGAACTTACCGACATATTAAATGTTCTCACGGTAGGTCGATTCTGAACTCCAACTGCAGCTACTATTGATTGATTATTCTCTTGTATTCTAACCCCTTTTCTTCCTTGATTCTTAGGTTTGGGACAGTTCCTTGAAAAATGGTCTAAGGAACCACAATTAAAACATTTATTTTTCCTTAGAAGAGGCCACTGTGGAAAATAATGTCCTGACTATCCACAATTAAAACATTTGTTATGAAGGCATTCTCCTCTATGTTTCTTACCACAATTAGGACAAGGTTTAATATTATTATTACTAAAGTTATTGTTAGTATTTCCTATCTTTTTCCCTGAGTTATTAGAAAAAGAATTATCCCATTTACGTTTGTTATTAAACCCACCTAAACTGGGCTCTATCCTAATTTTTCCTTTTTCATTCTGACTTCTCTTGTCCTGATGAAATTTAATAAGACTGTCATTCTCACTTTCGGCTATAGTGGCCCTCTCTAGTATTTCAGAGAAAGTTTTTATTTGAAGCACTGACAATCTACTCCGAATCTGAGGTTTTAAACCCTCTTGAAACCTACGAGTCTTTCTAAGTTCAGTGGTTACTTAATGAGGAGCAAACCTGGATAGTTCATTAAACTTAGCTGTATACTGGGTTACAGTAAGATCTCCTTGTTTTAATTCCAAAAATTTTATTTCCTTTCGGTCTTTCAAAGATTGGGAAATATAGTTTTCAAAGAACAATTCTTTGAATCTATCCCAAGGAACAATTTCAGTTTCTACCCGACTTTTGGTTGATTCCCACCAATAGTTAGCCTCACCTTTTAAGAAAAAGGTTGCAAAAGTTGTCTTTTGGTTATTATTAACATTGGTTACTAGGAAAAATTTCTCTATTTCAGAAATCCAAATTTGTGCATCTACAGGTTCTGATGTACCCTTATACTCAGGTGGTCCAACTAATTTAAAGTCTTTAAAAGTTGTGTTCTGGTTCACAGGTCTATTTACAACTACTAGCATAAGGTCTACTAACTACTGGGTAGAATTATCATCATTTATTTCTCTTTGGGGTCTTCTGGTTGGCGGCATGATTCTATATAAACCAATAAAATTCACATAAGAATTTTAGTAACACAACATATTGTTTATTTTATATATCACAATAGTATTACACAATACCTTCATAATTGAACATACTACTATTTTATAAAGTACTGATTACATTACAAACTTTGAATGCTTCTTTATTGCACTAATACAAAGCATTCAACCACCTATGCTATTCTCTAGAATTCATTGATATCATCAAAGGAGTCCTGGATTATGTGACAAACTATAGATCGATCGATGAGATAAGCCGTCTTTTTCTCCTCTACCGGATATTGAACTACACGGTGCTGTAAATCATTAAAAGTATCTCGAACACCCAGAGATGTTTTAAGAAGCCTTGACTGAATTTCATTTCTGCCCCTCTGTGCGTGGTGCAGTTGTACTTTTAGTCGTTTACTATGTCCTCTCTCATGTTGTAGCATTCCCTCAGCTATATCAGCCTTAAACCTCATCTTATTACCCTCATATTCTGTTGTCTTCAGTAGTGATGTCATTGCTTCATCATGCTCATAAATTCTCATTAGCTGTCCTGCCACTGGATTCTCTTCTTCCTCAGCATCTAACAGTTGTTGATCATGAAGCAATTCCTCATCTTCTGCATCACTGGCTATGTATGACTCTATTTGTGGTGGATTATTGGCTATTATCATTTCCTCAGCATTGGAGTTGGCCATCTATAAAAGAAAACTCCTTTAATACTGTATAGAAATTTACACATCATAATAATTTTAATGTTATATTTTATATGTACTTTAAAATTTTTTTACGGACTCGAAGACTATATACTAAGATTTCTCTTCCTTATATCTATAGCCTTAATGCTTTGATACCAAAATTGTAACGCCCCCATATCTATACTCCCACGGTATCTGATATGGTGTTTACAAAAAATCAACATAATGCTTTTAAATCTGTACACCCATGGTATCTGATTATAAGATTACATTAAATAGAGGGACTAGCAGATATAATTCCCATATATCCAAAATTCATAGTATCCCATAACAGATGTCAATTCTCAAGAGAACCTTTACTGTGTTTGGATACCCTCATTTAAATATATGAACTGTATCTGTGACTAGAGTCTATCTATCCAAAATTCAGAGTACCAGTAATAACATGAACAGTCCATATTACTAATACCCTCACCCAAATGTGTAGTCTAAGCCAACGAACTTATACTATCGTATCGATAGTAACTACTTATCAGAAATTTAGAGTATTAATAACAACATGAACAGTTCATGCTATTAATAACCTCACTCAGCTAAATAGTTCCCAAGGAACTCAACTAGATTTGAAGAAGTCTAACTTTACATCTATATATGTAAGAAAACACGATTGCGGAAATAAAAGATGTTATATATATCATAATATTAAAATTCGGTTACATGATTCTCATAACGAGTTCTTATTACAAGGTATTCAAACAAACAAGAATATACTCTAAACTATGTAGGGTCGCTTCCCTTTATCTACTCCAGATGTTCCGGGATTACCATCTAAAACTGCAAAGGGAATAATTTGCAAGGGTGAGCTATGACATGCTCATGAAGTTTTGTATTTATAACAATATAGGATTTGAAGAATTATAACAGTTCAATTTTTGACTGATAGTTGAACCATTTCTGGATTTCTAATTTCAACCATTTTTGGAATTTTTCTTTATTTCTGTCAGTCACAAAGACTTAAAAATTTTGTTCAGATATGAGATAGGGGATCAGCCTATTCAACATCCTAAGAGTATGCATATCACCTACAGTGCTCAAGATACACTAAAATTATTGTCAATATATGAATTGACCAAATTTCGATCCCTTACGGGATACATAGCCAACTTCAGTATAAGATGTCTTACCAAAACAATTTGGTTTGACTCAACAGTTTATGCTCAATAAACATTATCATATGAATAAACAATTCATTTCTTAGTTATACTGAAGCTATAGCAATAACTTTACAATAAGAAGGTAATTCAATTGTAGGTGTAGTATATTATATCAACAGCTTATCAAGATAAAAATCTTGTCAAATAAATAAACAGGGTTTAAGAAATTTACTTTATAAGAGATTAAAGGATATAGAACTTGCCTGAGCGTTGATCAGTCAAGTTATGTTATTCAAATGTTAATAAGTACCTACGATATTCATATATATAAATCTAACACGTTAATATTGGTAAAAATATTTAATTATAACATTTATATAATATATCAAGTTAGATTGAATGAGGTTTGGTATTTAATACCTTTGATATATGGATTAAACTTTATTTATAAAATTTATTTATCCTTTATAATACCTTTTAGAAATTTTAAAATATTTATTTATCCCTTAAATGATTTTTAAATCATTTATTTCTATTTATAAGTAATTAATATTTACCTAAAATTTTACGAAAACATTGATTATTATTATTAAATAATTTATATTCATTTATTATAATTTTTATATCAAGTAATATTATTTTTCCATAATTATTTAGTATTCATAAATAATTATTCTAATTTCTTTATTAATAAGTTAATTATTAATAATATCAAAATAATATAAAATAATTATTAAATTTATGTAAAAATATCGTAATTTATTTATAATAATTTAATATAATTTTAAAAGCTGCTTTTTATAATTATTTATATTTATTTATTAATTATTTCTAATTTTTATAATTCTTTTTAAAGAAAATAATTTATATCTGTTGCTAAAGCCCTACGTTGATGTAAAGTGTCATTGAGGTGTTCTTGAGTTTCTGGGCATTGATTTGGTCGTGGTCGAGTGATCACTTTGACAATTAAATAACTAGCTACTGGTAATGATTTTCAGTTTGGTCAAGCATTGATGTTGTAGTACTCATACAATAGTACAACGTAAAACAAATCACAGACTCTAACTTACACATAACAAGAACTTATAGAAACTCAAAGTCATTGTCAGAGCTGTTCTTGAGTTTCTTGGTAACCCATGACAGAAGTCATGGCCGGTCAACGGTTTTGTGGCTTAAATATCTTTGATTCTTGTATTTGATGTGTGTTATGTTTGTTGTAACATGTAGTATATATGTCAGGGTACATATATATAACATTAACATGAACAAAACATAACTCTAAGGTCTCTAAATAGGCTGGTCAAAGTACAGCTAGATGCTGTTCTTCATGTTCTTCAGTTTTCTGGAAAAAACAGAAAACTTGGTCCAGCTCGGTCAACGACTTTTGACCATTAATTCCAGTAAACCTATACGTTGTTTGTTCAATTAAAGATCATAGATATTTCGCATGTATAACAGGGTACTAATCTATAACAAAAACGTAAATAATTAATAATCAGAAGACGATTAAACAGGTCGGTCAAGAATACCAATCGATTAACAGACCAAAACATAAACACACACTAATCTACAAGCCCTGACATTCCGCTGTCAGACCAAGTTTTATAAAATTTCTAGATTTCATAAAACACTTAATTAATTCATCTAGATGTTATGAAAACGTGTTCTACCAATCTAACATACTTTTTAACATCCTAATACATAATTCTAAACATCTAAACAACAAATCTAACATAAGATCAAAGAGCAATTTATGAACTAGGGTTTGCACCTTTTCTTGAGCAATTCGTGATTCTAGCTTCTGATGTTGTTGTTGATATCACCCAGGCTTGATTTGGTAGGTTTATAAGTGTATCTAGTATTTGAGAATTCATGAATTTTCTCTGCCCTAAGGTTCCTATTTATAGAATTCTTTAACTTGGCTTTTTGGTCATTTTCCCACCTACTTGCCTCTATAAAGTTCTGATTTGTGTCTCTTCTGCTGCTTGGGAGTTTGAAAGCATGTCATGTGCTATCTTGGAACTTGTAATGGTGAGTCCTAACCTCCTTGTGAGCTAGTTAGGTTTGTTTAGTAGCTTAATTAAGCTTTAATCTTCACTAATCTTGATTAGGGTTTTGTTTCTAATGATTAGGAATGTTAAGTAATGTTAATTGTACCTAATTGAAGTTTACTAACCATGATTAGGTGTTAAGATAAGCTAATTAGGGTTAGATTATACAATTAGGGTTTAATTTATAACTTAGGGTTAGGGTTTTGCTAATTAGGGTTAGGGTATGTTAAACTAGGATTGTTAACCTAAATTTCTTGCTAATCCTAACAAGCACAAGAAAGCGTTTTGTCAGTGTAAGCACGACAAAGCAACTTGTCAAAATAATTTTACCGAAAAGTCTGAATATAGAAAAAAAAATTAAGCACGAGGTGTCAAGCACGACTTTTTTCGGACAAAAAATTATTTGGTCAAATTTGTAAAACCAAGTATATATTAACACATAACACATTCAGAACAGAGAAATTTTATTTATATAATGGGATTTTACACTTACGAGTCTTATTAGGGTTTTGGGTTTTTACATGTCATACCTTAATTTAGTTAATTTAAATAATGTTAGTTTAGTTAATTTAAATAACTTATAATAATAATAAAAATCTTATTATCATTATACTTATCATTAATAAATAATTATATATCTAATTTAATTAATAAATTAGAAACATCACTTTATTTAATTTATTTATTTTCTTTTAAATTAAACGATTCATTTAATTTCATTATTTCATTAAATATTAAGAAATTGATTTAATTTAATTATTTCCTTAAATTAAATCCTTGAGATAAAATTATCATTATTCAATTTAATTAACATTAATTAATTTAGTTACTAAATTAATTCACCACAATTCATCAAATATTTATTTCCTCAATAAATAAATTATTTTAAATATTTATTTAATTCAATAAATATTTAAATTAAATTACAAATTTCTCTATCGTTACATGAACGAGATAGATTACGCTTTTAATTCTGCGATTGATAGGGCCCAGGATCAAGTCTTTTATTATCCACCTCAGTTTGATAGGGCCCAGGATCGAGAATTCGTCGTGGTTCGTGATGGATCGTAGAACGGCGTATCATATCATGGAGGAAGAGCGTCGAGAAGCCTTATGACGTCTTAATATGCATAGATAGAATAAGAGTGATAATAATATGTGGTTAATTATGTGAATAAATAAACTGTGAATCCCTTATTTTGAGATAAATAAAGGGATAATATGAGTATGTAATCCTGAAACATGTCTAGTTCTGGAAAGTGGATGTTTATAGTGGCTATGCTATTTTTAGTATGTTTTAAAAAGTTATGAATGAATAAAATATCAAAGTTTATTTGAAATGTTATGTGTTATAGCTTTAATCTTGGAATGTTTAAGTTAAACTTCGAATACCCAAGAAGTTGAGTGATCAACTAATAAGCATATATTTTAACAGAAAATTCCTCCTAGAAGAAGACAACCACGTCAACAAGAACCTCCTGAGGGGTCTACTAATAATAACAACGAGGCCAACGCTAATCTGGTTCAGCAGTTGTTAGCTCTGTTGACGGGTGCACTTGCGAATCAATCGCAAACTCAACTCACGACCTTTAAAGAATTCAAAGCGGTTGGACCGCCAGAGTTTCAAGGGCCTATGAATCCAGTGGAAGCCCAAACCTGGATCATGGAAATGGAGAAGGCATTCAACGTTGCTAGAGTTAACGAGGATCAGAAGACCGCGTTTGCAACGTTCATGCTGAAGTCTGAAGCTAACTACTAGTGGCAGGAAAATAAGGTTCGTGGGGGACTAGGAGTGATAGCGTGGGATAGATTTAAGGAGATGTTCTTTAAAATGTACTTTCCAGCGAGTTCTCAGAATTAGTTGGAAGTGCAATTTTTGGAGTTGAAACAAGGAACGATGACGGTGCCAGAATATGCTGCGAAGTTTAACGAGTTGGCAAGGTTTGCCATATATCAAGTCAATACCGACAAGCGTAACACGAGAAGATTCGAACAAGGTTTGAAACCCTAGCTTTATAGCAAGGCTTCAATGTTTCAGCTAAATACATTTGTGGCTGTACTGGAAAAGGCAATTATCGTGAAAGGTGGAAGCGATGCCTTGACGAAGTACAATCAAGAACAGAAGAAGAGGAAGAATGAGAATAAGGCGGGTGGTAGTAATGTTGGAAGTAGCAGTTAGAAGAGGAAGTGGAGTGAGAATTTGACTGCGGGAGGACAATAGGGAAATCAGAAGAAGAAAAAGTTTGAAGCTTGTGCGACGTGTGGAAAGAACCATGCTGGAGTATGTTGGAATGGAAAGAGGGTGTGTTTCAACTGTGGTCAGGAGGGACACATTGCACCGAACTGTTTTAGTCCAAAGAAAGGAGCATGATTTACCTGCAATTCGAAGGATCACATGGCTCGTGATTGCCCTAAAAAGCCAACGGGAAGTGCAAGTGCTGGAAAAGGAAACAACAACAATGGTAGTGCATTGACTATCATTGAACCATCACAGTCAAGCCGACTTACTGCGAGGACTTTCAATATGATCGTGCAGAATGCTGTACAGTCTAAGGATGTAGTGTCAGGTATCATTCTGATTAATGGTATTAATGCTTATGTACTGTTTGATTCGGGTGCTACTTATTCATTTATATCCGATGAATTTGCTCAAAACTTAGATTTGCCTCAAGAAGAATTAGAATTTCCCTAAAGTATAGAGATTGCGAACAGGGAATTGATTCCTGTCAGATACATATATAGGAATTGTAGAGTGGTTATAAAAGGTCACGAGTTGATGGTAATTAGACTTGGTAAATTGATGTTATACTGGGAATGGATTGGTTATTCAATTACGGAGCAGTAATTGATTGCTAAAGGAAATTTGTTAACCTTATGACTCCGTCAAAGATTGTGTTCTATGGCAGCAAGTCACCTCGACAAGTAAGTTATCTGACGGTGATGCAAGCCAAGAAGTTGTTGAGACAAGGATGTGTAGGATTCCTAGCCTACATAGTCGATACACAGAAGAAGAGTGCGAAGTTAGAAGAAATACCGATTATAAGAGATTTTGCAGACGTATTTCTAGATGATTGGTCGGGTCTTTCGCCGGATCGACAAATCGAGTTCGTGATTGATTTACTACCAGGAACGGCCCCGATATTTAAGGCACCATATAGAATGGCCCCGATAGAGATGAAAGAGTTGATTGTGCAGTTACAAGAATTGCTCGACAAGAAGTATATTCAGCCGAGTGTTTCACCATGGGGAGCACCGGTGTTGTTTGTTAAGAAGAAAGATGGATTGATGCGGCTCTGCATTGATTACCAAGAATTGAATAAGGTCATGATTAAAAATAAGTATCCATTACCTAGAATCGACGACCTATTCGATAAATTGAAGGGAGCGAGGTATTTCTCAAAATTAGACTTAAGAAGTGGTTATCATCAGTTGAAGGTTAGGCCGGAGGATGTACCAAAAACAGCGTTCAAAACTCGGTATGGTCATTACAAGTTTCTGGTCATGTCTTTTGGTTTAACCAATGCACCTGCAGCGTTCATGGACTTGATGAACAGGGTGTTTAAACCATTTTTGGACAAATTTATAGTGGTGTTTATTGATGATATATTGGTATATTCCAAAACCAAAGAGGAACATATGGAACACTTAAAAGTGACATTGGAGACATTGAGAAAAGAGAAGTTGTACGCTAAGTTCTCAAAAAGTGAGTTTTGGTTAAAACGTGTGCAGTTTCTCGGACACGTTATTGATAAGGACGGAATTTTGATGGATCCATCAAAAGTTAAAGCTGTAATAAATTGGGATCAGCCGAAGACACCGTCAGAAGTAAGGAGTTTCTTAGGATTGGCAGGTTACTACAGGCGTTTTATTAAAGACTTCTCCAAGATCATAACTCCATTAACGAACTTAACTAGGAAAGTGGTTAACTTTTTTTGGACAGAGAAGTCTGAGGAAAGTTTTCAAGAATTGAAGAAGAGGTTGAGTTTAGCACCTGTGTTGTCGTTGCCTTATGATACAGGGAATTTTGTGGTATATAGTGACGCATCGCATAAAGGACTAGGCTGTGTGCTTATGCAGAACAACAAAGTTATTGCATATGCATCACGTCAGTTGAAAGATTACGAGAAAGGGTATCCGACTCATGACTTAGAATTGGCGGCGGTGGTGTTTACCTTGAAAATTTGGAGACATTATCTTTATGGAGAGAGGTGTGAGATATATACCGACCATAAAAGTCTGAAGTATATCTTTACACAAAAAGACTTGAACATGCGACAAAGAAGATGGTTGGAGCTGATCAAAGACTATGACTGTGAGATTTTCTATCATCCCGAAAAGGCGAATGTTGTTGCTGATGCTTTAAGTAGGAAGGGACGGGAGAAGTTAATGTTGTTAACTACTCAGGAGAATCTAGTGTCGGAAATGGCTAACATGGATTTAGAAATTAAATATCCAACAGAATCCAATGAAAAATTATTCCAGATAGGAAACGGTTCAACGTTGGTAGATAAGGTGAAAAATGCACAACTTCATGATGAAGACTGTGAAAAGATAAAAAAGAAAATATTTGAAGGTGAGGAAAAAAATTCAAAATTGATTCAGAAGGGTTACTTCAGTTCGAAGGGAGAATTTGGGTTCCGTTAGTACCAGAAGTTAAAGAAGAAATTCTAAGAGAAGCTCACAACTCAAGATATTCGATTCACCCAGGGAGTACAAATATGTACCAAGATCTTAGACATCATTTTTGGTGGCTAAATATGAAGAGGGATGTGGCTGAATGCATGGCAAAATGTTTAACATATCAGAAAGTTAAAGCTGAATATCAAAGGCCAAACGGATTGTTACAGTGAGACCCCAAATTTTATGAATAAAGATTTAAATTTCTCAAAATATTTTTTTTAATATTATGGTATGGATTTGATATAATGTTATAGTTGTGGGTAATATTTATAAATTTTACAAACTACGTAAGTTGTTATATAATATTCGATTGGTCGGGGAATATTCATTTTAACAGGGAATATTCGTACAACGACACAATCATTGGTGGACCCCACAACGGAATTATTGACGGATTGAGAAATCGACAAAAATATTTTATGAAAATAACGGCGGAAGTTTTATCGTTAAGCTTGTTGAAACACCTTGTTAAAAGTATAATAATACGCGTGGTTGCATAAGTAGCAATACCAGATTGATTATTGATGCTTACGTGAGAAGTCACTCGGTTTTGTTCAATTATTGCTACAATAATTGTTGCATAGTATCTCACGTTATTTGATTCAATTATTGTCGATATTTTATATATTATTAAATCAATAATTGAGGTAACAAAGTTATTAATATTATTATTTGCAATATTAACGATGTCTAGAAGTTCTGCCAAGGAGAGGTTTGGTCACCTAATTGCGCGCCAATAGGGAGAAATCCTTATTGGAAAGTCCCCTCTTTTCAAGGAACGACCTGGTCGATTAATATTATGAATTATAATAAAGGTGATAAGTTTTGTTTTATTATTATTATAAATGTAATAAAACAGAAAACTTTTTATAAAGTTTTGTTTTATTTGATTATAAATAGAATATATTATATTTTATTATGCATAGTACCTGCATAGTATTTGCATAGTAAAATCTTTTTATATAAAATAGAATATTTTTTATAAATTTATTTGTTTTATTAGACTATAAATAGAATATATAATATTTTATTATGCATAGTGTTTGCATAAGGTTCTCGCATAGTATTTACATAGTAAAATCTTTTATATAAAATAGAATACTTTATAAAGTTATTTGTTTTATTAGATTATAAATATAATATATTATATTTTATTTAAAAGATTTTGTTTTATTAGAATATTTTATTAATACTGCATAGTAAATCAATCTGGACCGTTCATGAATTAGTTACTTATTCGGGTTCATTCTCCTATAAATAAGCTCATTCCTTCATTATTTCTTACGAATTCACTGAAACTCTAGAGAGAGAAACTATAGAGAGAAAGAAAAAAAGTATTCTGCTACTTCACAACTCCTATATCCAGTTTCTTCTAAGGTAAGGGATATTATTTGTTGTACTCGTAAGGGGTATTATTTCTTTCGTATTCATGAGGAGAGCTTCTGTTATTCCATTCCTTATTATTATGTTAGAATAACCTGTGTATGAGAAGTACCACATACATGGTGAAATTCTTCTGTTATTCCATTCTTTATTATTATGTTGGAATAACTCGTCTCTGCAATCTTCGCATACACGGTGAAATTCTTACATTATTCCGTTCTTTTTATTATTCATTTGAATATCATGTCTGTGCGTATTACGCATGACCTGGTTCCATTATTTATTATTCTGTTGGAATATCCTGTCTGCGCGGTCTATCGCATGCCTGGAGAAGTCTTTTGTTATTCCATTCTTTATTATTCGTCGGAATATCACATGCGTGCGTTTACGCATGACTCGGGTTCCATTCTTTATTATTATGTCGAATATCACATGCGTGCCTACGCGTGACTGGTTCCATTATTTATTATTCGTTGGGAATAACTTTATCATGCGATCTATCGCATGCATGGTGAATTCTTACGTTATTCCATTCTTTATTATTCATTGGAATAACACGTCTATGTGGATTACCACATGCATGGTGAATGATCCTTTGTATTCATTCCTTATTAAATTGTGGAAATGATCTGTATACGTTGATTACCGCATGGCGGGTGAAAATCCATTTGCAGTTTCATATATTCTATTATACTCAGTTGGTTAAATTTTTTTGGATTCTATACTCCATGAAATTAGTAGAATATCCTGGATATTTGCGCTTCATCTAGTATCTTTTCGTGGAAATATTTTTCTGAGCATTCTTAAATTTTACTCCACAAAGCAGTATCATGTTGACAATTTAGACGTTATTGATTCCTGGATAAATTAATTCTTGAACTTGTTTTAGTGAATTGTCATCATCCTCATGCTTATATTATGTTGAAAGTCATCTGTGGCCTGTAGTGCATAGATGGACTTGGTAAGATTATGACCAGGGATTATTCGGTATAATCATGACCGTAATGTTATAAATGATGTGGAAAAAGTCCTTATTGGCCTGTAGTGCATTGAATGACAGTTTTTGGTATGATTATGGCTATGGATTCTCTTCGGCCAAGGGTCCAAAGATGTATTATTTTATGGCATGATCAGGACCGTTGATGAAAACACAATTATCATTGGCCCATAGTGCATGGATAATTTGTGGTCGTGATACTAATGAATATCCTTGGCCGTAGTGCTGGGATGATGTGGATTATTTATTAAGTTGAGTCCCAGTGATAAAAGTGATGAAAAACCTTTTAAATCATAGAAGATAGTATATTTTATTCTCTACTTGACTCTTTTAATGGATTGTTTGCGGCTGCAGTTAAACTTGATGTTTGTTATATTGTATCAGTTTAACACTGTTAAAGGCTAATGATAATTTATTATGCATTATCTTAGTTATAATATTTCTTACTGGGCTAGTTGAGCTCACCCTTTTGCTTTCATTGTTGTTCTTGAGAAATGAGAACGTAGCGAGGGACTAGTCGGGAAGCAGAGTGACGGTCCAGATGATAGCATTAGTAGTCCTCACTATTCTATGAAATAGTGTGTTAATAAATGTATTGAGGACTTATTTTGAGTTTGAATACTGTCTAGAAGACAATATTTGTATTAAAACTCACAACTCATGTTGTATATTTAAGATTGTATTTGTATTCTGTACCATGTATTTGGCGACTCAGAATAGGTGATGTATACCTATTTTGGGGGCGTCACAGTTACAACCATCGGAGATACCAGAATGGAAATGGGAGCATTTCACAATGGATTTTGTGGTAGCTCTTCCAACAACCCAACAAGATTACGATGCCATTTGGGTGATTGTCTATCGCTTGACGAAGTAGGCACACTTTTTGCCAATCAAGCTTCGATTTACCCAAGATCGGTTAGTAAAACTGTACGTAAAGGAAATTGTGTTAAGATACGGTGTACCAGTGTCCATTGTATCAGACAGAGATCCACTTTTCACATCTAATTTCTGGAAACGATTACAAGAATGCTTGGGAACATAGCTGAGAATGAGCACAACATACCATCCTCAAAACGATGGACAGAGTGAGAGAACCATCCAGACACTGGAAGATATGCTCAGAGCATGTATCATTAATTTTAAGGGAAATTGGGATGACAATCTACCATTAGTGGAATTTTTTTATAATAATAGTTATCACGCGAGTATTGGCATGCCGCTTTACGAAGCGTTATACGGTAGGAAATGCAAAACTCTGTTATGCTGGGATGAGGTAGGTGAACATCAGCTATTGGGTCCAGAATTGGTACAATAGACTGTCGAGATCATCAAGGTTATTCGAGCGAGATTGATAGCTGCACAAGATTGACAGAAGAAATATGCTGATCAGCATCGACGAAATAGAGAATTCGATGTTGGTAGTTATGTTTTCTTGAAAGTGTCTCCTTGGAAGGGGAAAATTCGGTTTGGCAAGAAGGGGAAATTGAGCCCTAGATTTATAGGACCTTTTGAAGTGCTTCGATGAGTTGGTGAAGTAGCGTACGAGGTAGCTTTACCTCCGGAATTGGAGCATATTCATAATGTTTTCCATGTCTCAGTATTGAGACCATATAAACCTGATTATAAGCATGTTATAGAATATGAGCCTTTACAGTTTGAGAAAGATTTGTTATATGATGAAGTCCATGTTCAAATTGTTGACAGAAAAGAGCAAGTACTGAGGAATAAGGTGATACCTTCTGTTAAGGTAATCTGGAGGAACCACAATGCTGAGGAAGCTACGTGGGAATTTGAAAGCGCTATGATGAAGAATTATCCTCAGTTATTTGTTTTATTTTGTATAGCGATTTTGGGGACAGAATCTTGTTAAGGAGGGAAGAATGTAACGAATAAATTTTTCAAGTTGTTTTAAGGAGGGAAGGATGTAACGATCGAGAAATTTTTAATTTAATTTAAATATTTATTGAATTAAATAAAATTTTTAAATAATTTATTTATTGAGGAAAATAAATAATTAATGAATTGTGGTGAATTAATTTAGTAACTAAATTGATTAATGTTAATTAAATTGAGTAATGATAATTTTATCTGAAGGATTTAGTTTAAGAAAATAATTAAATTAAATCAATTGTTTAATATTTAAGAAAATAATTAAATTAAATAAAATTTTGTTTTGATCTAATTTTTTAACTAAATTAGATATGTAAAGATTTATTAAGTATGTTACAATGGGAATTATAATTATTATAATTACAAGTATGAGTTACTTAAATTAATTTAATGGTGTGACATGAAACTATATAATATAAAGATTATTAAAATAATCTAGTTTGGGGGTTAGGGGGTAGCCAAACAAGGCCTTGTGGCCTTTGGCTTATTTTAACGTACGCCCATTGGTTTTTTAACTGATAACCACGATTATTAGTTGGGTTATTTCATACTTCGCATTTTTTTTCCTAAGGCCAAAATAACAAAGTTTTGAGAGAGACTGCTTGGAGGAAGAGAGAAAAAAAACACTGTGATATTGAGGGTTGGAGAAGAAGGGTTTGGAAAGGATTTCTATCATCTTTTGCTAGCCAACAATCAAAGGAACAAGGTATTACCTACTTTAATGTTAACCCTTATTTTTGAAATTTCTATTGACAATTGTGTTTGATTGATACATATATATGTATGTAGGGTTTATAATCTATTATTTATTATATGTAAGTGTTATTTGATGATTAAAGGCATGGAATTGGGTTGTAGTAGAAGGTTTTATATATCAGTGTTTATGTTGTTGGATATGGCTTACAAAGTATAAAATTTCGTGATCAATACTTGTTATAATGTGTAATTTATTGATGGATAATGTTAGTACGTTAAGAAACGAAAACGGCGTAGTTCGAATCATGTTAATTGGTTAAGAAATGAATTCGTGGCGATCAGATTCGTTAAATATGTGAAAATGATGAAATTTAGAAAAATTGGGGTTTTGATCCCTTAAACTTGAATATATATGATGTTTTTGTATATAGAATGGTGTATAACATGCTTAACTATGTTATTATAGAGTTTTTAGATGATTAGTTTTGTGAATTTTGTAGTGTTTAGGTTGAATTGGGTGACTGCTATGTAATGTAGTCATTGTCAGAAGTTTTCGTTTCATACGTGCATGATACCGCACTGCTACTATTTGTGTAGAAACCGGCGCAATGACTTGGCGCCAATCTGGTTTTCTTCAGAGTTTTCACAAAAACACCGGTAGCAAAGGTTAAGGCAGGTGAGCGAACAAGATACGGCCATGACTTCTCTGTTCTAAGCGTGGCGATGACTTTTGCCTATTTGCAGGTTATGATTTATGGATTTGTGTTGGTTAAGCATGCATGTTAATGATGTTTAAAACATAATATAAACTATAATGACAGATTGTAATGTGTTGTAATGCAAAGTGTAAAGAATAAGTTAGGAAATGAAACCAAATGTGACGTTTTCAAAATTTGTAGATAAATGATAAGGTTTATGTTGATCAATGTGTGATTTCAGATGCGTTAAGGATGTTAACCAACATGGTTAGGTGCTAAGTTAGGGTTATGACCTAAATGATGGTTTAAACCCCTAAAGCTAATATTCATACAACTAATTATTGTTTCGATTTCAATGATATGTGTAGGGTAATTGGAGAATATTTTACACTTGTGTAGCTTACATACAAGGCAAGTTTTTAAACCTTAACTCTTTACATTGAGAAAACTTTCTAACTTCATTCTTTTGTTAATGAATCCAAGTTCCTAAATTTTATTGAGCAAGACTATTGATTCTATCCTTATGGACGATTGAATAAGCTCTTGTAACCTAATTCGTTACCTCGAGCAAGTGTTACTTTTCTAAACCTTAATATTATTATTCAAAGCATATATTGTTCTAATACATCGATTCAAATGAGATTGTTCTAACTCTTTTGATATAACACTTTTCAATTATATCATGTTTATTCAATTATATATTGTTGATATCCGATCTTTGACTTTGATAGCCTTGTTCAGTTATACATTCTTGTATTAAACCTTCAAGTAGAAAGCAAACTCTTATTGATTGAACTAGTCTATAATTGAATAGTGTTCTAAAATTCTAGAAACACTAATAAGTTAGTTCCGAGCTAAACTTTCTTTAGTGAGGAAATTTTAAATTCAAACTGAGACGAACAACCCTAACATAGGGGATTTTGTACGTGTAACGTTTAGATGTTTGTGCACAATACATGATACAAAGGGTTGACCCCCCTAAGTACGTTAAGAAGGGTCCGTATTATCTAAATGACTGTTAAGGTTGGGTAATAATACCTAAGTACCGGGGACATAGTTCGTGGTCTTAAGACCCTCAGATATTAAAGTTCAAACTTGATTTTTGTTTTTGATTCGTAGAACAAGTTCATTATTGTTCAACATTCATTGTTCATTTTCATGTTGTTATGATTACTACTTTCTATATCAGTGAGCAATTGCTTGCTCACTCTTGCATTTATCACTGTAGCTAAAGTAGAAAAATTCGATGAGCCATCTACTAGCAAAGGAAAGGGCAAGATGTCCAATTGTTAAAGACTTATGAGAAATTTATTTCAATATTTTATGAGATGAGACTTGTTTTATTTTATGATGTATTCCACAAACTGATTTAATAAATTTAAGGTTAGATTACCTGGGATTGTTTTAAGATGATGTAACTCTTTAATGGGAAAGATTATTGTTAAGTTATTTAAATTATGTCTTTATCCTTTTTGATGGGTAGTTAAATGTAATGGTTTTGGACAGTGAACACCAAATTCTGTGGGAATGGAGTTCCCAGATTTGGGGGTGTCACAAAGTACAACAATTCAATTTAACAATATGCTTGAATCATATAAATCATATATCTTCAATAACTGAACAATAGTTATGAAGTACTATCGATAATTCAAAATAGCACTTCTCTTTTCTTTAAAACGTTTTACAATAACAACATTCAGTAAAACATCAATTCTGGTCCAAGACCTTAAGCATTTCATACTTTCTTTGAAAAGGACATCCTGGAACTAAGTCCGTAAGTTCAAAATAACTTACGAGCACGTCTAGGTGATCAACCTATATTACTCTATGTTGATCAACACTACATTCTTTAAACGTATGTACGTTTAAGTTGTGGCAACCTTACGTGCCTGTCACTTGACGACAAAACATTTGTTTAGCATACTTAGTCTTCATTTGAAAACCACACCAATATAGCTTGGTAAAACATTAACCATACTTTGATAGATTATAAGAAATCCAAACATCTTAACTCTAGCCGAAATAATTGGCTTTGACTTCATCATACATCAATTCATGCGTAAGAATACATGAATCACAAACCCTGTCTAGACTGAACATAGACAAGGGTTAGAATACTTGCCTTCAGCGTGTGCTACTGCTATTACATGTTCACTTTAAGTCTTTAAGGTCTATACAGTAGATGATCACATAACATAACACATTAGGTCATGAATAAACATACATAGTTCCTAATGAATCTTACCCTTCTTCTCAATCTAATCATGTATTAGATTTGTTACTATTGGTTCCCGCTTGCAGTTTATAGTTTACCTCATCATTTCGTTAATGTTCGATTGATTATCTTTAACCTCTAGTTATCATACTCAAGGTTTAACAATGCCTTAACAATGTTATAATTAAGCTTTAGTTCACTGTTAATCAATTAACATCCTTGTTTTACTTACACACATTCTTTACTGTGCAATCCATAAGGTTGGCACTGCGGTGCCAACTTTTCTTTATTGTCTTTGCACTAAGACGACTGAGTTAGCGAGTGGCAAGGTCGGGGCTTGGTCTTTGCGGTGCAGAGTCCTGTGTAGTGGGTTTGCCACTCTGGCGCCACTCTTCAGTGCCTAAGCTCACGACTTCTATTGCTGCATTTGGCGATTCTCGAGATTATATGTCGTACCCAAGTGGACTCCTTAGTAGGTTTGGACCATCGCACATGGAAATAAGTCAGCCACCATTATGCCTTGGGTTGGCGCCACGGCGCCAGCTCTGTGCACCAGACAGTTAGAAATTTTATTTTGCATAACGAACTTCCCGAACTCCAAATTTGATCATTTTAAGTTCAAATTGGCTCGTTCAAAAGCCATTAGCTTAGAAATCACATACTCTACGTGTTCATGCAATAATTTTATATTTTTGACTTTGTTAATTCAAAATTAACCTATGAGTTCATTTTTAACGAAAACGATAAACGGTCGTGAACGTTCAATGCTCGTTTCTTCGTTTTAAGTCAGAATTCGGCCATTTTTGAGTCCACAACTCTAAAATGCCAAATAAGATGTGTTCCCATCGAAAACCAATGTTTCCAAGCTCAATATCAAAACTTGACTCCTAATTCGAGAATTTCACGAATTCGATGATTATCATCTAATAGTGAGAATTACGGCATAACTTCGTTACTTATGATTTGTTCATCATTTCAAATGGATTCAATCCATCATATTGACATCTCACCCTATATATTACATCAAATTACTTACATGATAAGTTACTACTTATTCTTCATGAGTTTATAACTTATCAAAGTATAAACTATATATAGTTTCATTTCTCATGACTTATAATGGTTTAAGTCTTCTAACCAACCTCCTTACAAGTCCTTAACATATAAACTTCATTCATGTAAACATGTTACAAGTCTTACAAGTTCTTCCTTAGTTCATAGCTTATCTATGAACAAAGTGCTTATTCACGAATTATTAGGACTTAAGTCCTTAAATTATTCATTCCTATCATTTCTTAGCAAACATGTCCATTAATCCACACTTCTCTTATCAACCTACAATGGTAGAGATGGAAGACTAATGACATAAGAGGCTTACACTTGATGAATAAGCTTTCTTCTTCTTTTCTAATAAAATGAAAGTCTAGCTTATTCTCTCTAACAATTAAGTTGAAAGTGTTGGATGAAAATAACAACCAACTAATGAAATCCAAGCTTTCTATTTATAGGAAAACCAAGCTTAGGGTATTTTAGTCCATAGCCAAATCCCACCTCCTTTGTAAGACCTCGAATTTTATGAAATGAAGGTATTAAAATTTTCTTATAATTATTATTTTATTTCGTAAATGGTTAAATTGATAAAAGGTTAAAATTAAGGGTGATATGTGAAATTTTTTGCAAAGTAAGCAAGTTGTTATAAAATATTCGTTTGGTCGGGGAATATTCTTTTTGTTGGGGAATATCCGTACGATGGCACAATCATTGGTGGATAATACAACAGAAGTATTGTCGTAGTTAGAAAATGATAGAATTATCTTTTTATAAAAATAACGGTGAAAGTGTTACCATTAAAAGCATTGAACTACCCGGTAGTAAAATATGAGAATACTGCGTGGTTGCATAGTAGCTGCACGGTATTGATTATTGATGCTTACGTAAGAAGTCACTCGGTTATACTCAATTATTGCTCTGATAATTCACTTTGCATCATATCTCTCATATTATTGATTCAATTATTATCACAGTATCATCTGTATAATATGTTATATTATTAAATTAATAATTGAAACGACAAAGTTATTCATATTATTATTTGCAATATTAACAATGTCTAGAAGTTCTGTCAATGAGAGGTTAGATAATCTAATTGCACGCTAATAGGGAGAAATCCTTATCGAAAAGCCCCCTCTTTCCTGGGAATGACCTGGTTGTTAAATATTCTGAGTTATAATATTAATGATGAATAAGTTCGTGTTGATTAAAGATGAAATTAATATTTCCATTATGTTGGGATTATTAGTGTTAGTGGAAATTGACATTTATTTCGATGATAATTGATGTCTGGAAGTTATATTGACCAATTGGGTAATTAATCAGATAAATGAGCAATTAATTGATATGCTTATAACTATGTGTTCACATGTGTGTAGTATTGATTCACATGATTTACTATTAGGGGAGTTGGTGCAAAATTGATAATACTTGCATGACTAAATTAAAAATGGAGGTATAGATGAAGGTACTATACTATAATTAGTTTTTTCACATGATTATACTATTGAGTCACATGAATGAACTATTAATTCACATGATTTACTATTAGGGGAGGTGATGCAAGTTTGATAATACTTGCAGGACTAAATTAAAAATGAAGAAAAAAGAGGAAGGTATTATACTGTAATATTTCAGGCTCCAAAATGTGCAATTATTGAAACTACATTTTCCTATAAATAGAGGCTCATTGTTCCTTCATTTCTCACCAATTCACTAAGTCTCACAAGTGCAATTATTATAGAGAGAAATTATAGAGAGAAAGAAGAAGAGAAGTCTGCTACCTCACTATTCTAGTATCCAGTTTTCTTCTAAGGTAAGGGGTATTATTTCTTTAGTATTCATGAAGAGAGTTATTTTCTTTCAATACCCGTAAGGGTTATTATTCCATTCTTTATTATTCTATTAGAATAACCTGTCTACGCGGACTACCGCATTCATGGTGAATTTTTCTGTTATTTCATTGTTTATTATTCTGTTGGAATAACCTGTCTACGCGGACTACCCAATGCATGGTGAATTCTTCTGTTATTCCATTCTTTATTTTTCTGTTGGAATAACCTATTTACGTGGACTACCGCATGCATGGTGAATTCTTCTGTTATTCCATTCTTTATTATTCTGTTGGAATAACCTATCTACGCGGATTATCGCATGCATGGTTAATTCTTCTGTTATTACATTCTTTATTATTCTGTTGGAATAACATATCTACGCGGACTACCGCATGCATGGTGAATGACCCTTCGTATTCATTCCTTATTAAATTATGGAAATGATCTATCTACGTGGATTACCGCATGGTGGGTGAAAATCCATTTGCAGTTTCATATATTCTATTATACTCATTTGGTTAAAGTTTTGGCTTCTATACTCCATGAAATTAATAGAATATCCTTGATATTTGCGCTTCATCCAGTATCTTTCATGGAAATATTCTTCTGAGCATTCTTGAATTTTACTCAACTAAGCAGTATCATGTTGACAATTTGAAAGTTATTGAATTCTGGATAGATTAAATTATAAATCTTTGAACTTGTTTTATTGAATTATTATGTCATTGGCATCATCCTCATGCTTATATTGTGATAAAAGTCATCTTTGGCTTACCTGCATAGATGGACTTGGTATGACTATGACCAGGGATTATTCGGTATAATCATGATCGTAATGTAACGAATGATGTGGTAAAAGTCCTCATTGGCCTGTAGTTCATTGATGGACAGTTGTTGGTATGATTATCACCAGGGATTATTCGGTATAATCATGACCATTGATGATTACATGAATATCCTTGGCCGTGGTGCAGGGATGATTCGATAATTCGATTTTATTTATTAAGCTGAGTCTCAACGATAGTTGATGAAAAACTTTTTAAATCATAGAAGATAGTAGATTTTATGCTCTACTTGACTCTTCTAATGGATTTCTTATTCCGCTGCAGTTGTTGATCTAAAACTTGTTGTCTATTGTATTCTATCAGTTGTTATACTGTTGAAGGCTAAGGATAATTTATTCTGCATTATCTTAGTCATAATATTTCTTACTGGGCTTGTTGAGCTCACCCTTTTCTTTCATTGTTCTGTTCAGGAAATGAGAATATAGCTGGGACGAGTCAGAAAATGGAGTGATGGTCCAGGATAAGTGGCTTTAGTAGTCTTCACTATTCTGTGAAATAGTGTGACAATAAATATAATGAGGACTCCATTGAGTGTGGATATTGTCTAGATGACAATATTCTTATTAAAACTCTTAGATTATGTTTTGTCGTATTTTACACGATAGTTGTATAATTAAGTTGTATTTGAATTTTGTACCATGTATTTGGCGACTCAAGATGGGTGATGTATACCTATTTTGGGGGCGTCACATCCTTAGTAACCTCCATACTATTCATTACCTAGCTATTAAGTAAACTTGCTTATTACACAATTGACTTGGTCGTCACATTAATATCTTGGTCACCAAGATTAACCATATTATCATGGGTTGTCCCATGGGTCACCCTAACCCATTGGATCAATAGTTTAGGCTTAGGTATAATTAACTTAACTTAAGCTTTTGGGCTCACATTAATTTACTTTGGACTTTTCATTCACAACCACTTGGGTTCTAACATTACTTACTCTTGGGTTTGCACATTAATTTCTATTGGACTTTACAAATTGCTACACCATCCCACAAGTCCATTTCATTTGGTTAAAAGCCTAATAACGTATTGTTTACGTATTATTCTCGTATTCTAACTCGTATACTAATTCATAATATACAATATTCCATCATTTGTACATATTCGTATAATACTTCGTATTATACTCGTATTCGTTACCTCATACAATACATACATATCATACGATCATTATATTAACTTCTTAACGCTTTATTTTCCTTAACGTTCTCAGATTAAGTCTGCAAGCGAAAAATTACGTTTTCCATACTCGAATCATTATTACATAATCCGTCTTACCTCGATATTCTATCGTAACGTATTTCTTGAAAATTCTAAATTTATTCCCGAGCAGAAATCGGTGAATAGTGTTTTTCAGAAAATTTCTCAGAAAGCTTTTATTTTCGTCTTGGAAATTCAAACAATTTAATTCCTTCACGTAGTCAAAATACTACGACGTTCCGATGTTTCTAGGTTATAGAACGTCATTCATCTTACTAACACATAGTAATAACAAATAATATAATTTTATTCATTATTTTATTTAATAAAATTATTTTACAATAGATCCGAATTTCTCGGTCGTTACATGTTTGGCCTCTAGAGGTGATCCACCAAGGAAGAAGAAAGATTCAAGAATATGGGTATTTGGCAAAACCTTAGTTTTTCTATCTCTCATAGAAAATGATGTACTCTCCCAACTATTAGAATTATGTCTTCACATGTTTTTGGTGAAAATGTCAACCACCCTCACCCATAATAAGACTCTTCTTATTTATAGATGCGGGCAACCCTCCTTAACAATTAAGGAATTGAGTTTTATTTTAATTAATTAAACTACTTTAATTAATTATGCTCTCAATCTTATTAGGAATAATTAATTAAAATCTTTTAATTAATTAGGCTCCTAATCTTATTAGGATATATGAGAGTACTTTTATTAATTAATTCCCAAAGTCCTTTAGGAATTAAATAATAGTAATAGTAATAATAATAATAAGACTCCTCTTATTAATTTATATTTAATATTTCCAAATTATTAAATACTAAATATTAAGCTATTTAATTTATTCTATCACCATAGATTAAATTAAATATACTTAACTTATTATTACGATTATGCCATTAACTTCTTAAATAATTATTCTTCCTTTTATGGTGTGACCCTTTAGGTTCTCCATATTGAACCGGTTGTGAATAAATCAATTAGAAAAATTCTAATCTTATTTAAAAAAATAATATTTATTCTACACTAGGGATAAACCTCCCTAGCGATCAACGACTTTCCAAATAATATAAATTTTAACATTAATCATAAAAGAACCTTTGAGTAAATAGTTACCGTACAATTCAATCCTTCCACCATGCAATGTTCCAATTAAATATAAGACTTAGAATTACTGTCAAGTCTTAATTTATTTAATTATATGTATTTCGACTCTTAAATGTACAACACCAAATAATGCAAATTAAAAACTCCTTTCTAATTTTATTCTGCCTTGGCCAAGGACTACTAGGTTGTCATTTATCGAATCACATAAGACATTTCTCTTCTTTTACTAGAAGCGGTAGATTCTTTATTGATCATACATTATCTCCATGTACAACTTATTATACCCCAGCATACCCTTTGATATACCCTAAGGGTCTTAAGGAATAAGTCAAAGTATAACTCATCATACACAAAATACTATGATGATCTCAAGTCCAAGGATCACTTGTACTACTATCACTACAGGAATTCCTATTGACAAGCAAGTAAAACTCCATTAGGTATTCCTTAACGAGCCACGTTCAGTGAACTTATTCTCTAATAGGCACCTACAAACTTGCTTTAGTGTCTCCACACAAATGATCATGAGATCAATCATCCTCATCCAATGAGCAAGCAACGTATGTACCAATCTATCCGGATCCACTAATCCCCAATTTAGTAATCCAACGATTGGGAACTATTTTAGGTTTAAGCTTTCTAAGAATTCATATCTCATTAGAATGATCATCATCATTATTCTAAAAGCATTGCTTAAAACTATGGGCTTATCACATATTATAAAGCAACATCATGTAGATAATTAAAAACCTTTAATAAATTAATACTTTTTATTAATAAATAAATCAGATTGTTCCAAAGTATATAATTTCATCAAACATGATTGGCTTGTGTGCATACTATTTTCATGGTCAACTGGCAGAACTGATGGTACATTAGCACCAAGTCACTCGACAACTGATCATTCATGGGTAAATATCCACTCCATTGTAACAAGGGATCAACAACGATTCCTAGAGAATGAAACTTGAGAAGAAAAACTTGCAAGAAAAGCTAGATCCCAGACTCGTCGAGAGTATGTGGATAAAAGAAATTTCACTCCTTTGAGTTAACCGTTGGAGGAGATCCTACAGATGTTAATCAATAAAAGTAATATCATAGAACTGTTACCCCCAATCAATCCCCGTTCCAAGAGATTTGATGCTACCGAGATATGTCAATACCACTCCAATGCTCATGATCATGACACATAAAGTTGTTGGGCACTTCGTCACCTGATCCAGAATATGATTGATAGCGATGACCTGTAAATGAAAATAATAGTAATACCTTGCTTGAAGAAGAGGAGATATTTCCTCGTGGAACACAGAGATGGAGGGAAGTTAAAATAATCATATCCTTTGAAGGAGATTTGTCTGCATCACCTCTAATAATTCAAGCAAAGGGGGATAAAGGAGGAAAAAATCCTTTAAAAGTAGCTGCACCAGAACCCTTGATGTTGCCATTCAGGTCGTAGTATCCCTTTATAAGTCTGAAAAGAGTCCCATGGAACTATGGGGAGAATGGCGGATTAAACTTAAATCATACAACAAAAATATCAAAGGAAAACCCACTGTATCTACCTTAGCGAGTGATAAAGCCAGTCACTAAAACTAAGGGGAGAGTGCCCGAGGAGAAAATTGAAGAATTCCTCAACAAAATGGGGCATAATGAAGCCAAGTTAGTGCAGAGATTAAGGGAGGCACCCCAACAGATATCCATTCCGGACTTGGTATTGTCTTCTAAAGATTATTGCAAAATCTTAACACAAGTGTTGGAAGAAGCATATCCGCCTAAGGCTGAATACAGAAAAGTTTCATCACTTGATAGATCACATTTTCAAGAGCAAGTCATTGTATATAGTAATGATATCCTCTAGGTATGTGATTGGAGGAGTATTGGTAGGTGGAATATCTTCCTTGAACATTTGTCCCTATAACAATTTGGAAAGAATGAAGATCAATCCAAGTCAAATCTGAAGAAACCATATAGTCATAAGAGCCTTTGCCGGGTCTTGACAAAATGCTGTAGGAGAAATCGAACTTCAAGTTGAGATCGATCCATATACCTTCTACATATCCTTCCAAGTGTTGAACATCACCAAAGGATATAATCTACTATTGGGAAGACCGTGGATTCATATGGCAGGAGCAATCCGATCCACCCTTCACCAACAAGTTAAATACATCATCAATGGCAATCTGGTCACTGTCAATGCCAAACGAGAATACCAAGTCTATTTACAAGGTCACATAACTTTGATCAACCTCAATGAAGGAGTTGAGCCAGCCAAATTTCAATCCTTCGAAGTGAGTAACACTCATTATCAACCTATCGGGGTCCTAGCCTTAAGCCAAAGATTTCTTCCGAAGTGATGTTCGTCAGTAAAGAAATGATGTCTTTGGATTTCTGTCCTGGTAAAGGGCTAGGGAAAAATCATCAAGGGATAAAACATCCAATCCAAATATCTAGCTATACATGAAAGGCTGGATTAGGCTATGGATCCAATCATAAGAACCCACACAAGCATTGGCCGGTTCACACATCCACCATTTTACTAACAGATTTCACGGATGTAGGATTCTGAAACTAACAATGAAAATCCTTGTGACTGTATCAGGTATGCTGATTCCTAAGGGTAATCCGGTTTGTGAAAAGGGAATTCAGACTCCTGTTAAGGAAAACAAGGAAAGGGATGTAAGGTTCCTGCAAGAAGCGCAAGATCGATTTACAAAGATGCATTTTCTGGCACATGCTGAGGGTATGAATGAGTATTTCCCAGATGATGACTATTTAGGGTTAAGGAGAATCGTTTAAAGAAAAGTACCGATCGTGATATAAGTTCAGTCATGGTCATTATCAAAGAGGAGGAGGATATCAACTACCCCTTCATCACAACTGTCAACAAGGACCTCTCATAGACAACTGGAGTAGCACTCCTTGCAACTGTCGAAAAGGGTAAAAGGGCAGAAAGCTCATCTTCCCTGAAGTATAGATTTGATATACACTACTTTCTTTTGTTGCACAATACTAGCAGCTACTTTTGTCATGCTTTCATTATTGCTATGTATTTTTAAACAGTTTCCTATAATAAGTGAGAAATCATTTTGTTTTTAGGACTCCAAGTTTGGATTTGTTTATCCTTGTTGATAAAATTCCAAGTTCAGTAGTGACTATAACTTTGATGTAGAGTTGGACTCTGACTTGACGTGGATCGATCAAGAGGAGATAAATGACTATGAGGTGCCTGAGGAGATCAAAGAATGGGTCGAAGGTAAACCCAAACCACACCTTGATTATACCACCACATTTAATATTGAAACCTCAAAAAATCCTAAGGAAAACGACCTATTCCCAAACAAAAGAGTCGACCTAATTGAACTCCTAACTCACTTCCAGGATATATTTGCATGGTCACATGAAAACATGGTATGTCTATTGACATTGTCATCCACCGACTGCCCATTAAAGAGGGATTTAAGCCTATTAAACAGAAACTTAGGAGACTAAAACCTTAATGGAGTCTGAAGGTCAAGGAAGAAATTTTCAAGTAATTTAAAGCAGGAACTATCATGGTATTAACCTACCTTGAATGGTCGTCCAATATAGTACCTGTGCCTAAGCCCAGAGGGAAGGTACGAGTATGCGTGGACTACCGGAATTTGAAGAAAGCCTGTCTCAACGGTAACTTCCCAGTACCTTTAATCCACATACTAATATACAACATAGCACAGTTTGACATGTACTCTTTTGTCGACTGTTTCACCGGGTATCACCAAATTATGGTTGTTGAAGAAGATAGAGAGAAAATAACCTTTGTCACCCCTAGGGAATATTCTGCTATAGGTGTTTATCTTTCAGCCTTATCAATGATGGTGCCACCTATCAATGAGCTATGATGGCCCTTTTCCATGATATCATCGTTAAGTCCAGAAAGGAAGATGACCACACCGACCATCTCAGAAAGCTATTCAATCAGCTTCGGAAGTACAACTTGAAGCTAAATCCACCCAAGTGTGCCTTCGGTGTCAAATTTGGAAAATTAATTGGATTCCTGGTAAGCAACATGGGCATTGAGTTGGATCCCACCAAGATTAAAGCCATTACTAAGATGCCGGTAACCCAAACAGAAAAAGAGATACTAGGATTCCTTGGGATAATCAAATTCATAAGCAGATTCATCTCCCAACTCACTGCAACTTGTGAGCCCATCTTCAAACTATTGAGGAAAAATTCTTCTGCAAAATGGAATGAAGACTGTCAAAAAGCCTTCTTCTCCTTAAAAAAAACTGGTGGAAGCTCTTATTTTGGTACCTCCAAGAGACAAAGTTCACTTGTTCATGTACATATCAGTCAATGACAATGATATATGTTGTATGTTGGGACAAAAAGATGATAGAGGCAATGAAAGAGCTATCTATTGCCTCAATAAGAGATTCAGTAGTAGTGAATAGAAGTACACCTATACCTGTTATGCTTTGGCATGGGCCGCCATGAGATTACAACATTATCTCCATGGGCATACAACCTATCTCATATCTCACATGGATCCTCTGAAATACATATTTTGCAAGCCCATGTTAAATTTCCAATTATCCAAATGGAAATTGATCTTTCAGTAATTAGACATCATCTATATGACGCAAAAGTATATCAAGGGTCAAGGATTAGCAGATAAATTGGCCAAAGCACCATTATGGAATTTTGAACCCTTGGACACTTATTTCCCAGATGGTGGGATAATGACAATTCAGCAAGACCATCGAGAGGATACATGCCAATTCTAGAAACTGTATTTCGATGGGGCTGTAAATATGGAAGGTGCGGGAGCAGGAGCAATTCTTATATCTATCACGGGAGAATAGTATCCCATGTTTGTCAAGCTATAATTTGTCAACACCAACAACACATCTGAGTGTAAAGGCTGTATAATGGGATTGAAACTGGCCCAATCCATGGGTATCCAACGGTTAGTAGTTTTTGGAGATTCCGAGTTAGTTATCAAGCAAACCACCGGGGCATATCACAGAAAAGAATTGCATTTGCTACCCTACCATAGATAGGTCATCAAGATGTCTATAGGGTTCGAAGAAATAGCCTTCATCCATATCCCTCAAAATAGAAATTATTTTGCAAATGCATTAGTAACACTGGCTTCATTTATCCACATATCAAATAGATGAGAAATTCCTGATATCAAATTTGCAATCCAGAAGGCACCAACCTATGGGAATTATATTGGAGAAGTATCAGATGAGATGCCTCCCATAAAAAAGCCTTGGTTTTAGGATATAAAAGGATATCTTCGAGATATATCTATGCCCGCTGGGGCAAGTAAAGCTGAAAGAAAGTGAATCCATAAAATGGCTATGAAATCCTATCTAAGCGGAGATGCACTCTACAAAAGAGATGCTGCTGAGATACCTAGACAAAGATCAAGCCTAAAGACTTATAGATGAAGTCCATGGTGGAGTTTGTGGTCCACACATGAGAGATCATTCACTTACAAAGAAAATATTAAGAACATGGCATTACTGGATATCTCTCAAAGCCAACTGTGATGATCACGTCAGGAGATGTTATCAATGCCAAGTCTATGGAAATGCCATCCATGCTCCTCCAAATAAACTACACAATATGAGTTCACCATGGCCGTTTTCCATGTGGGGGATGGACGTGGTCGGGCCAATCGAGCCCAGAGCCAACAATGGTCATCGATTTATCTTCACCATGATCGACTACTTCACCAAATGGGTTAAAGTTACATCCTTTCCCAAAGTCACCAAGGAAGTAGTCATTGGTTTCATCAAAAATAATGTAATCTGTCGATATGGACAACCGAAGGTGATCATATCAGACAATGCTAATAATCTGAACAACCAGACGATGAAGGAATTATGCAGTAAATTCCACATCAAAAATCTTAACTCCGTCATTTATTATCCCAAAATGAATGGTGTTGTTGAAGCAGCAAACAAAAACATCAAGAAGATCATGGAAAAGATGTCAGCCAATCACAAAGGGTGGCCTGACTTATTGCCTCTGACCATGTTAGCCTATATAACGTCAATGCATACTTCCATTGAGACTACCCCTTAATTATTGGTCTATGGCATGGAAGCAGTGCTCCCCATAGAAGTGGAAATGGAGTCACTAAGAGTGTTGATAGATTCTCAGATACCATCAACTATCTTTGATAAATGAGAAAAGGGCGGTAACCATCTTTCATGGTCAATAGTATTAGCAGAGAATTGCTCGGTCCTACAACAAGAAGTTCAGTTTAGGCAATTCAAAGAAAATGACTTGGTACTGAAGAAGATCCTTATCAATCAAGATGAGGCCAAAGGAAAATTCTCCCCAAACTGGGAAGGCCCTTTCATTGTCAAGGAAGTGTTGACAAGAGGAGCCCTTAGATTGCAAGAAATGGATGGGGAAGGATTCCCCTAGCTCATCGATTCAGACACCGTGAGGAGGTACTATGTCTGAATTACCTATAAACCAACATCCTGGTTCTGAAAAGAAAAGAAAAAGAAAACGAAATCAAGAAATTTAGGTTTTCACTACAAAGCCTGAACTACAAAAGACATGATCTCCCCCCATCTATGGGATTACGTAGGCAGCCATTCATGGTGTAATCAAACCAAACCAAAAAAATAAAAACCCTAACAGAAACCCAAATAAACACTTCTCAACCCATCCAGGCCAAGCCTGAACTACGTAAGACCTGATCTCCCTTCTACAAGAGTTCGTAGGCAACCATCCATGGTGCTGTCTAACCTTCAAAAGTAAGAGCAAAATCCTATATCAGTCTCAAGACACTTAACCATACAAGCCTCCATAATTAATTAGCCATTCTGAGAGACCCTCCACCATCTCAATGTATGTCCATTAAGAAAGAGTTCGTGATACATCGAGACAACAAGTCATAAAGAAAGTAGCAATCATCGAGCAAGATCAAAACATATGTAAAAGGGAAGTGAATTAAAATATATTTCCTTTCCATATAATACTATTTAATATATACAATGTATCACGTACATGACAAAAATGGCTAACCTAGTCTATAAATAAAAATGAAAGTTAGTCAATAAACCCGCGATTAAATAGAACAACAAATCCAACATCGCATCCATCTCTGAAGATGAAGGTACATCTCTGAGCTCCTGACATGCAGTCTCAATGCGAGCTAAAAGATCCACGGCATCCTGCATAATACGACCATTATCATTCATAAATGCACTCATATATGCGACAATGTCCTGCATATAGGATCTGAGAGTATTACTATCAACTACAACAACATCCCAGGTAGTTTGGGCCTCAAATCTCTTAACAAAAGAGACATCCCAGCCAGATATGGTCGTCAACATCAATGCCCTCGTCTGATCCCTCTTAAAGGTCAGAGGATGTATCATCTGCTCTAAACTCTACAGAAGGTGGGGAAACAATAGCTGAAGAGCTAGGAATATCACTGATCAAAGTTGTTATCGAACCATCAAACAACTCATCCTCTGTAGGAGAAACATGATCCTCTATAGGCTCCTCCTCATTTGAATCAATGCTAGGCTCTGAATAAACAACCATGGATGATGCAATGTCTGCCTCTAGCCACGCAGAATACTCCAAGGAATGACCCAGATGACTAGATGAAAAATTAGCCCTCTCCCGATGGGTCCAATAAATCATAAACTTTGGCTAGGTCATCCTCTGACAAAGATGAGGCTGATGACCGCTGACATGAAGCTCCTTCAAAAGCATGGACATCCTGATACTGGTCAAATAATGATATGTAGTCACTCCTCTCAGACTAGCCAATGGCAAGAAGTCTATACCCACGACATGAATTAAATCCTGAACAAGGCAAGATGGCAAAAGGATCCTCAATCAAGGTCAAAAAGACAAACCAAGATGTTGCATCCACATAATTAGTCGGTCGAAAAGAATAAGATGAAGATATCTCATATGCCATGTAATATCCATGATGTCTAAAAATGCCTATCAATCTCAGATGCATCATAAACCTGATGTATAACAATACAACACTGCCTCTGAAGAACTCTGTAGGATGGGTATGACAAAACATGGCCGACATCAGAGTCTCTGCTAAGATTATAGGAAGAATGGTACGACCCTCCCTCAGAGCCCTCGCAATAATGATCAAGCCAATGTCCAAGTGATCCATGTAGAGCGACATGTACAGATAGGCTACAACGCATATTAGTAAAGTGTATACTTGGGCAACTCGCCACTCATCCTCAGAAATGGTGAAATCTCCTGAGTAAACTAAATAGTTGTTTGTTGACCCGAAATGATCAATCAAGAAATCTAGGGATACGACATGTCCTAAGGTGATCTAATCCAAGAAGATTATATGATGTAAACTTGTCAATGTCATGAACTGCCATCTAAACTCACCAACAGCCACTCCAGCGCAAGGCTTATCCAATAGAAAATCTATAATGCGTTTATACTCCTCCAATGTATGAGTCAACTCATGGGCCTTAAATCAGAAGACCAGCCTCTCTGGAATCCAGCAAGATAGCATCCCCTCTAAAAAACCCACCGGAACCTGGAAGGTCAAGAAGGCTATGGAGTGTCTTAGTATATGAACAATGGTCACCCGATCTGAATGAGGCAAACTCTAATACCAAGACCTCAAAGATGAGGCTATCAAGGTGGCCGGGCTATGCTCAATATGGGTAAATATGGATGAAGACATCTGTAAAATTGTATCATGAGACCATCCAATGGTCAATGCTAAACTCATCAAATTCATATCCATGACATATAATGTATGCAACATGATTAATGATAATATGATGCAAGAAATAGAAAGCATATATATATATATATATATATATATATTCCTAAATACATCATCATCTAGATAAAGATTAAATACATCATCTTTGTTTATAACTAAAAAATAAAAAATATAGGGAAATGGGGCACAACCGCCCAATATCTAAAAGAGGCCTATCAAAAGAGATAACGAGCCTATCAAAAAAAATCTATGATGTCTACATCATCTAGTCGATCAACCTGCTGTAACTCCACCTGAGTCAATGTATCTCTTCCAGATGGAACATCGGGTTGGTACAAAGGGAGTTCTGCTCCAATGAAACTATCAGAATATGGGCCAACTGAGGGGCGAGCGCTAGAGCTAGATGGATCAAAAGAATCTGCCTCCAACAGATCTCTGCCCAGATGCCTGATGAAAAAAATTCCCCCGTTCCAACCTCTAGGTCAAGCTAGTAATCTGCTGCAAATGAGTGGGCTCTCTGACATAGGCGATCTAGTCTGTTATCATCACAGACATTGTAACCATATCTCCCATGAACTAAGTGACACGTGTCTGAGCTCTAATGGTGTGAGGAGTCTACTAGCGAAAGAAGGCATCCTGAGTGTAAGGGCAATCTGATAAAGTAAATCCATCTAAGCCCACCAGAGGAATCTCAATAACTGTCTAAGATAAAGACCAGTGGCGTCAATCAGGAGGAAGATATGAAATGCGACTCTCCCTTATAGTTCTCCTAATAGCACTCTCTCCCAAGTAGAGCTCCCATCCTCCCTCTGTCAAGAAAGAGATCCGACGAGTGGATAAAACATACTCTAACTAGATCAGAAAACCATCCTCGAAGCCAGCTGTTATATGATTAGGGGTATAAGGAACCCATGTGATGACATCAATGGTCAACAGCTCCAACTGCAAGCGAGAATGGGTGAACCCCTCTCCTACAGGGACCTCAGCCAAAGTGGAATAATGCTAGCGCCGTCCTCACAGATAGTTCTCCAGACCTAAATAGTAGTTAAGCGTAGGCAAGGGAGCCTCTTATATGCCCAAAACTGTAAATGCAAAGATTAAATATCCTCAATCATGAAGATTGACAACCCAAGATAAGGAAATTGAAAGATAAGGAGAAACTACTCACTACCAGAAATGGGTAAAAGCCTAGCTAAGCCTCTGTTATGCCCTCTGAGCGTAGACGCATCCCTCAAAGGAAATAGGTAAAGGTGAATGAGCCCCAATAAAATTATCTGATGTGGTCCACATCACGAGTGGCACTGACCAAAGTAAAAGAGACTGTCGATTAGTTGTCCACTAGGAAATAACCCCTAATGATAACTTTGAATAGTCACCAAAGGATGTGATTGCTATCCCTCTGATCAACAGACAGAGGCTCGGACAAAGCACCAGTCACAACATCAATGCTCAAAGGGCCAGAACGGATAGCCCAACCCTTGAGGGCTGAAGCAGGAACTCCTAAGAGGGATCAGACTACAAGCTCTCCTATAAACTCCGTCCCTGTGATGAACCACTAATCCATCGTTATCATCATCACCTTACAATCCACTAAATGGAGAGACTGAGTGCGGTGAAACCAGTGCTCAGTTAAAGCCTTTAGATAACCCTAGGGGCAGCGATGGGAAGGAATGGAAAAGAAGGTCTCAAAACCCCAAGAGTGGACAATGGCCTGGTACTCCAGATGAAGGGTTCGGTATAAAGGATGAATTCTAAACTAGTTTCCCTTGGGCTAAGTGAAGCTGGGAACCTGCATCAATTTTAAAATCAAGATCAAACCCTTGTCTTGAGAGTGGGAAAAGAAGAAAGGTAAAAATGACAACAACTATTACCTCATTCGCATGAAGATAGATCGATGGATGACGTCTCAAATTATATATCCAGAAGATCTGGAATCGTCATGCTAATAGTTGAAAGCTCCCGATGAGGAATAGAAGTAGAAGAGGCTGGGTCCTCAATAGGAACATCATCCTCCTCATCTATAGCCTTCGTCCTCTCTACCTGAATGGGATGAATCATTGACTCGGTTAATTGACGAGGCTGTCAGGCCGGACAAGACACAGGGACATCAGAAGCTCTCCTCCTCATTCCTGAGGAAACCCAACGAGAATTACTCAGCCGGTATGAGTCCATAAGCTGAAAAAAATCTCCAAATCACCTCAGAAAGGGTGAGCTACGATTCAAAATTAAAGTAATTAAATTCAAATAATTGCATCACGCATATCGTATATGAAAACATATATTAGTTTAACATACTTCCCTAGTAGAGTTAAAATTACATGCATATTAAATGCCCAGACTCTTGAAAATTTTTGCTAGTGTCCTTTGTAAAATAGACTATCCACATGCACATAGGCATGACTAGGTGGCCATTCAGTAGCACACCAACCCAAAATCATGAGCATTTCATATGTATGAAAAACTTTAAGATTAAACTCACCATGGCGGCCAAATTACCATGTGTATTTTATTTGAAAATTTGTGATCATTTGTCCTCAAATAGGATATATAAGATAGCTAAAAAAGGGTGTCAAATGACTGTATCAGAAATCAGTTTTTTTAAATTAGAATTTTCATAATGGTAAAATACAAACATTTGCTAGGCCCATTCATTTTTTCAAGTCGTATGTGCATACATATTTGATACATTGCGTTTAAACCTACACTGTACGGAATCTAACTTTTTAGCGGTCAAAAATTGAAAAGAAAGTATGTGAACGTTACCTAAGTTTTGCAGAATGTTTGTACGGTAATGGATTTCGCGAAAAGCAACCCAAATTAAGTAGATCTAAGCTAGAAGGTTCAGATTTTTTCAGAGGAGTTCAAGTTAAAAATGACTTTTGAAGGGCTAGGGGGAGTATAAATCCACCCGCGAGTCTACCTGTGGTAGCAATAGGCATACCCGTGGCAACCTAGGGTGGGCCCCACCCCCTCCGGCAAATTTGAGTTATAGTGGAGGTCCCTGAAACTAAAAAGTCAAATAAAAAAAAGATTCTATGTGATTGAGCAAAAATGGCCTGGAACCCTAAAATGGAGCATCAACTTTTGAAGTATAAAAATATTTTACAAACCATTAGTGACAGTTCCAGTGTAGCATCGGAGAAGGATCCGGTGATTTAAATCGTTGGTGACATCTCTAGTGTAGCATTCGGGAAGGTCTGGTGATGAAAGCCATTAACTTCTTCAATGAAGGTTTTTAGTTTCTGACAGTGCAAACCGTTCATAACAACCCCTGCGTAGCATCAGAATGATCCGGTGATGAAAGCCATTGAAAACTACTTCAGCGAAGATTATAGTATCTGATACTATAAATCGTTGGGGACAACCCCAGCGTAGCATCAAGAAAGTTTGGTGAAGAAAATCGTTGAAAACTATCTTAGTGAAAATCAGAATATTTAATACTATAAACTGTTGGCATCAACCCAGGATAGCATCGGGAAAAGTCTGGTGGTACGAAGCGTTGAGAACTACTTCTTGAAGGCCATAGAATCTGATACTCTAAACTGATGGCATTAACTCCAGCGTAGCATTGAGAAGGACCGATGATGGAATCTGTTATATAAGAAATCTCTAGCTAAGGCATCAAGAAGGATTAGTGATAATAAACTTTGTAAACTACCATTTGAGTAGGCCCCGAGAAGGATAGGTGACGACCAACCTTTGTAAACTACCATTCGAGTAGGCACCGAGAAGGATTGGTGATGATCAACTTTGCAAACTATCATTCGAGTAGGCATTGGAAAGGATTAGTGATGATCAACTTTTACTAACTATTTTTTGAGTAGGCACCAAGAAGGATCAGTGATGATCAACCTTTGCAAACTACCGTTCGAGTAGGCATCGAGGAAGCTCGGTGATGGTTAACTCTGTAAACAACCATTCGAGTAGGCATCAAGGAAGCTCGGTGATGGTCAACCTTGTAAAGTACCATTCGAGTAGGCATCGAGAAAGTTTGGTGATGGGCAACCTTTGGAAACTATTGTTCGAGTAGGCATTGAGAGGATGTTATGATAGTAATCATTGTAATCTCTATCCTCGACAACAACATCAACATCAAATGGATAAAAATCTAAACTGTTGGAGACAACTTCAGCGTAGCATCCGGAAGGATCTAAAGATGTAAAAGGATACAAGCTATTATTAGAATCAACATCTAGAATTCCTAATGAGGTCACTCAGAAAAAGTGGAATATCCCCATCGGAGGTAAAGTCAGGAAACATATCTAAATACAAAGAACGTTGGTGATAACCCTAACATTGAATTCAAAAAGGTCCGGTGGTATCAACCATAAAAATCATCTCCAGCAAAGAATAGAGGATGGTTATTGATACAACCTATGACAACCAACCCCATAGAGGCATATATCATTCATGGCATATCATACCATGCATTCCATTACATTTTTATTTATCATATTTTCAGTGTAGCAATTTTTATCCTGTTCATTCTATTACATTGCATAAACATGATAAAGAGGGGCATCTCTAGACACTCAAAATTTTTGCATTCCTGTTACTAACCATGTAGGAGGGCAGAATCATCTTTCAAAGATAACTCTGGAAGTTGAAATCATCAATCCAATCCCCGAAGATAACCCCATGAAATCATCAAACTAGACCCCCAGAGACAGCACGAGACATCAAATCAACTTCAAAGATAACCCTGAGGATAAACAGAAGATAATAGCTGTCAAACCCCGGAGACAACCTTAAGTAAAGACAACTGCAGCACATCAAGCCTGGAAATCATCCCGGAAGGGAAAAAGAGTAATTTTTCTAACTCAATATCAAAGTTGATCAAATTACCATGAAGAAGGTTATGCAGGACCATAACAACGATCCCGAGTGAAAATAACGCAAGATAGCTCAACAAACAGATTATGAAGACTCGAAGATCTGGTCATGTTCTCGTCTTCCTGGATTTAGAAAGGTCCAAATCCCGTGTCATTATGTATCTCTCAAAAAGGGCTTTCTGGAAAGGTATAACACGCCTCCATCAGATTCCCGAATTAAAAATTATGAAGGTTTAAGTAGACTGCGCGTTGGTCAGAGTGCACGCACTTTGAGTTAATGGGACCCACCAGGGTCAGCCGCAAGTAGACTCGCGGCTGATCGGGTCTATATATACCCCTCCCCCCCAGCTAATTTGAAAAAATAGAAGAGAGAAAGAAGGGTTCGGGAGATAGAAATCAGGTGATTTAAGAGTGAAAGACAACTTTTCTTCCATTCAATCTTTGTAAATCTATAATACAAGCACTCTTATACGTATATATAGCAACATATCAAGTTTTAATAAGTAGAAAATGAGTTGTGAGGCGCTTAAAGCCATTCCATAGCCATTCTCCTGCCTACTTTTAAGATTTCACCCGATCTGGCTTCTTCGCTTACTTTAATACGTATATAAGTGTTATATATACTTTTTTAGTGATAAATATTCACCAAATCTGAATATTTAACCATTCATTTCTTTTAAATAGTCAATATTTGAGCTTTATTAACTAGATCTAGCTAGATTTAACTTTTAACCGGTTTAAAAGTTGTGAAACTTGAACTTGGAAGCTAGAATGGCTAAGATTTGTACAAATCTAGTTTTCTTTTTAGTTTTTATAAATATTTAGCAACCACACGACCCTAGATCTGTATCTAGAGGATGTTGGAAGCGTTGGCTACGCGAATGCAAGGATTTAACTAATGAATCCTTTGTTTTCTGACGTTTAGTGTAAACATATATATTTTATTTCAATATATTTGTTCTGCAGGCTTTTTATGTGATATTATGCGAGCCTAGGACCATGAGATCTAAGATCCAGCTAACGGATCTAGATCTGGTTCCCATAATGGACCTTTTCAGTTGTATAACTAGCTTGCAAATTTTTTAATTGTAAATCTAGGACCTTAAAATGGTTATCCGAATTTAAGGTCCCCCGTAATAGTGAAAATCCTATGTGTGGTGTTCGGGTATATTTTGATGGCTTTCATGCCCATAAGAAGCCCGAGATATATATATATATATATATATATATATATATATATATATATATATATATATATATATATTATTACGTCGAAGATGTTTTGCATCTCGAGAATAAAATTATATTAAGCCAAATACGGAATAAAATAGAAGTATCAAATGCCTCAATTACTATGTGAGCATAAGGGTTTGAAAACCTATTTTTCAAAACATGATTTTATATACCTTATATTAAAATCGAACTTTTATACAAGTCAAACCATTTGTATATATGTGCCAAAAAGGCATATCACTACTTCCAAATAAAGCACTTAGGCCCAATTAGTTGCAATGTATACACACACATACACACAAACTAGGGAACTAAAAGTACGGTAACCAAGTTTCACAAAAGTCGTGGGGTGCCTAACACCTTCCCCTGCTTAATCAAGCCCCCGAACTCTATGAATCTCGATTTCCAAGAACAATTACACAGAGTCCAATATTGGGCCATATTACAAATCCTTTTAAAGTTCGACTGAGTTGATACAACCGTTTAACTCATTTTAACTGGTGGTTCTATCTAATTCAGACCAATAAAAATCATATCTTTTCAAAATCTTTGACATTATATATCGATCTTTTCTTGAAAATCTCACCCTTTAGATTAAATAAATTCACATGGAAAATATAAGGGGTTAGCAACACATAGGAAGGGGAATAAAATTTCTCCAGCGTCGACACATACACACTTATATAAACTTATACATCATCTAGATTATAATTTGCGCTCTGACCAACACCGGTTGTATACTTCTTCTCGGCAAGATCGATCATGATGTCCCTACTAATAGTGTGCCTCATCTGTTCGGACTCTATGGGATGGTGCACAATCTTTCACTGATACTCCTGATTTGTTCTCTAAAAAACATTGTTTATCATCTTTATCTTTGTCTCCTTCTCTATCAGTTCTTGATAAAGCTCGTAAGCTTTAGCTATAACTATCTTCCTATCATGCGACTCATCCTCTCAACATGCTTTTTCCATCTGCTTCTCTGTCTGGAGGTTCTTTATTTTTGCCTCTAGAATACGGTTACTCCTACGAAGCTGGACATTCCTATCAATGACTACTCAGAATAGCTCATGCTCCTCCTCATGTTCTTCCTCATCTGTAGGTGTAACATCCTGACCTTTTCTGAAGGATCTTCTTCCTCTTCATCACTCCGTACCTCAACTATTGGTGTTGGTAGTGGCGTGAGTGCAGAGACTAGCTCCTCGTTCACTACCTGAATATCTCTATACCATGCATCTCCTTCTGACATCTACTATAAGGTTTTAATATCTTGATTAACACATAACGACAAAATATTATTAACACATAGCATTTTCTTTTATATTAACTTTCTTTCTTTTAATTTTCTTTCGATGAATTATCTTAATTCATCTCTTAAAAACTCTTTCTGAGTTTGATTACTTACTAAATTCTTCTAATCCTACTACGAGTATATCCTAAGGCTCCCCCTTAAGGTTTATAACCTGTCAACTCTAATACCAATCCATGAGACCCCCAAATTTGGGTACCTTCAAACCCTTGATAAGGTGAAACACGGTGCTATCACATCCATACCAAGCTATCTATACATAAGCTTAAATAACTTTAAATTAATTAGTAAATCATAATAATTCTATCCCAGAACTTATAACCATTACATATCCATAAAGTCATAATATAATACATTACACAAAAATATTATACTATTACAGTAGTCCATCTACTCGTTCATCTTCGCTTTCCCTTTATCTTTACAAGAACCTTTAACCCATTCAACCTTAGCTGAAATCATATAATTCAAGCAAAGATGTGCACTAGATTACCCAATAAGTAAACATTTTAATAACAATTAAAGCAAGAATCATATGATCATTATTAAACAACTGATCCAATAGTTGTGAAGTATTAAGAATAACCAAAATAATGCCCTTTGATTCCTTTAAAACATTTTTGAACGACGTACTGGTTATTTTAATAAAAAAGAGTCAAGAAACCACAAGATAGTCTTTTAATTTAATTTAAAAAGTATAACCCAACATTGAAATCGTAAATTTGATATCACTTACGAGCACGTCTACGTGATCAGCCTATAGGACTCTATGTTGTACATTACTCATCTTGGCGAACGACTGCGCATTCAATTTTATAGACACCTCGTGTGTCAGTCGATAAACTCGACCACAAACATTTGGTAATTCCACCTTCTGTATATGTTTGAATCTGTACAAAAACAACTTGATTTGGATAGCTCTACTTAACAATAATAATATCTCAAAGATATAATACCAGTGCGATAAAATAATTCAACAAGTGTTTAGCCGAACAAAAGCTTTGACATTTCGTTAAACAGTTTATACCATAAGATAGCTTTAATACTTGTACAAATATTAAAAGATTTTCATAAGTATAGATTTCACACAATCATGCAAGATTTATGCACATTTGATATAAAAAAATATATCACATATGCTTCATAAGAATTAAATTAGATGAAGTTAGAAAACTTGTCGTATGCGTCTTCTAAATACTTTAACTCGGTCTTTATATATCCTACACGATTTATCATAATGACATACCAATTAGTCACAAATAAATTATACGTATAGCTTACACTAACTTCCCCCTTCATCATTTATTATCTGATTAATTAATCTAAGATGTTTTTACGTTATTTAATGTTCATTTTATTTGTTATCGATCATTACGTTCTTTAACGCATATTAAATCTATTAATCCTTTATTAGGGCTTCCCAACCTACACATCTCATACTATCTTTGATATGATAACGTATAAGTCATACACTAGTGTATATCCCATGTACGATCATTTTACACGTATATTAAACACTTACGGTGCTTTAAAACATTATATTTCATTTATTTTCCTTTTTAATTAATTAACTTCTAACCTCTAATTAAGATCTTAGCTTATTTATTATCATAACACATTTCTTGAATATTTATGTTTTTTCTCATTCTTTACGTTCCCTTCTTTCTACATTCAGACATAAAATTTTCTTACGGACACATGCTATAACCGAGCGACTTTGGCCTTGGTGCTAATACTATGCAGTCACGGGACCTTGGAGACATACTACAAATATGAGCTGCGACACCAGTTTGGCCTAGGATGCCGGCGCTACGGCTCCGGTTTTAGAAAAATATTGCCCTATTTAATTTTCCAAAAATTCACAACTTCCTCATCCGATATCGGAATGAGTTTGTTCTTGAGCCCATGGCTCTATTTTATTCGTGTCTACATTTTTCCATAAAAATTTCATTAATTCAAATCATTAATTAACATAAATAATTTTTTCATAGCTCATTTTACACTATACATTCTATATCATTCTTTAACAGTAATATATTTTAACAAAATATCATTTTTTTCGGATTTCATTGTCTATGCTACGAACAATAAATCAAATAGCTTGATTACACGTTTTTATTTATTCTTTGTTTTTTACCAAATATTTCTCGTCTTTTATAAATTGACAGTGATTTATAACTCCTTTATTTACCATCCTTATAAAATAACCATAGTACAAAGCTTTAAATAATTTAAAAGATTGAAATATTATTTAAATTCCCAACAATTATATGAAATATTATTTAAATTTCCATATTGGATATGAATGGTTTTATATTATAATAAAGAACAACAATTGTTCTATTTCTACTAAAATATTTTATATGGTATTGACAATTTACTAAATGAACTTTACATACTTGACTTATATAAAAAAATATTTTGAAAATTGACCAAACTAGTAAAAGAAAAGGATATGATTATTCAAAGAGCTGAATATATGTATTTGATAATACAAGTCTGAATCATTTGAAAGGTTCAAAGAATTTAGAAGTGAAACTAATTGGCAAAGTATTAGGATTCTTCGATTGGATTGATGAAGGGAATACTTGTGTAATAAGTTTCTAGATAATCTTAAATACTTTTCTCATAATAGACACTTCCTGATATATAATAATTGATTGGTGTATCTAAAAGAAAATTTGTACCATGTTAGACATGGTATAATCCATAAAGATTTTACCAACATTCTAGTATACAATAACCATAGTACAAAGCTTTAAATAATATACCCTTCATCGATCTGATGTTGGACCATTTGGTCGGACATGAGTGTTATTGCCTATTGGACGGATATTCGAGATATAATCAGATCGTCATCACTCTCGAGGATTAAAAAAGACTACATTTGTAACGACCCCAAAATAGGTCCATTCCATCCAACCCATTCTGAGTCGCCAAATATATGGTACGGAAAATAACTACAACTTTATTACAATAATTGTCGTGCAAAATACAACAACACATATCTTTGTGAGTTTGGATACAAATATATAACAATCAGAAAGACGCCACAATGACACCTTACATAAAGGTATAGTCAAAAAGCATTTTAGAAATTAGAATCTTTGGGAAGTGCTCAAGGAAACCTTCTTCATACATGGGAGGCCATGCTTTTAGGTTATGGTAGATATCATATGGCCACGTAATTATCCTTGGTAGACCTAATAGACCCCAAAGAAAAACGAGAAGATTACTATCATATTCTTCCCGGTGGTGAGTCTTTTCTTGACATATCATTATCTCCACTGTCTCTAATTGGGTATTATACTCCAAACAAACACCAAGATTATATAGGTAGTGCTTGTAAATATACTCAAAGAAGTGGATGTGCACAACCTTATCTTATGATAACACGAGTTTGTATGTCATTAGACATCTTGTATGATAGTGGCAAAACACCCTTCCAAAGTTAAATTCACCTCACCTCAACATCTATAGACCACCACTCTATTCCTCGCTATCCCCGTCCGACCCCGCCTACACTTTTATTACCCGAAAGGAATTGTGAAACAAAAGGGTGAGCACACAACTAGCTCGATAAAGAATATTATGACTAAAGATAAATAAATTATCAATAGTCTTCATCAAGAATAAATCGTAGATTTAGAACATATGGTAGATGATAAAACTTTTCAACCATAGTTGCGGCAATGAATGAGCAATCCATTAGAAGAGTCAAATAGACCATAAAATCTATTATCTTCTCCATGTTAAAAGTCCACCAACAATGTTCTATCCTCGTAACATCAATCAACAATTCCGCCCACAATCACATGTATAACTTATAATCATAATTGTAGTTCTAAATTCCTCTTCTTATCCGGAGACGAAGATAATTTCATCACTGTCTTTACTCGAAACATCAAATATCATGGTTATACCAAATCACAGTTCCTGTTCATAATCATACTAATAAATTCATCTTTGCACCACGGCCAAAGATATTCATCAACAGTTCATCTTTGCACTACATGCCAAAGATATTCAACAACAAGTCATCTTTGCACTACGAGCCAAAGATATTCAACAACAGGTCATCTTTGCATTACGAGCAAAAGATATTCATCAATAATTCATCTTTGCACTACAAAGCTAAGATATTCATCAACAAGTCATCTTTGCACCACGAGCCAAAGATATTCATATATCAAAAAATACATAATCATTTCGGAAGTTATATAACAATAATTATAACCATGTTGATCAATTCACCTTTGCACTTAAGCTAAAAATATTCAATTGTAAATTCAATGGTCATGATCATACGACCAACAATTCAACTTTTGCACCATCGCCAAAGAGAACCTATAGTCACGATCATACCAATAATCTACTCATCTTTACACTCAAGTCAAAGAGAAATATCATCATTAGGGTTATAAGAATGTTATATAAAATAATATAATCAAAACATGGTTTTAATTTCAAGAGTAAGATTCATAAATCAACGATAATTTGGTCGAGAGAGAAACCAATTTGTCGTGAATAGTACCTCGTATTTCATACATAGTACCGTATACACGCATAGTAACCTCGATATGAAAAGATAAAGTTTCATAATAAAATTCATATCCATATTTATAACACCTTAATCCAAATGTTATAAATCACTTAGAAATCTCATAATCTAATATTATTAATATTACAATAATATTTTAATCATTTCTAAAACTTATAAACAATTTAATTAAATTGTTTACACTTTACTAATTAATGCATTTAATCATCATAAAATGCCAAACTCATAAGATTTCATCACCAATAACCAAAACCCTCATCAAAAATCTCAGATATACCTCATATATGATTCTCAAGCCATACAATCATATTTTCCAATTTTCTTACTTCACATAACATATTTAATTCATTTACTCATAACTAGAATATTTTCATGAAAATACCAAATCAGTTCCAAAAATGTTTCTTTTCTGGGATTTAGTATAACATAGTCCCATATTGAACATATATTTTCTCAAAATTTTAAAAATTCATTTACTATTTTTCATATGGCCAAAACCATCGAATATTTAAATATTTATCATAAATTATACTTTTATCCAAAAATTCTGAAATTTACGGTATACTGATATTATATAGATGTACTCTTAATACAAATTTCATCAATTTTGGAGTTAATCACAAGGAGTTATAAGCTGGTACTTTTAAAATAGTCTTTTCTCATAAAATTCATAACTCTCAATTTATACATCCAAAAATCGCCATTTTTGGACACAATATATAAAACTCATCAAATTATCATTTCAAATTTTTCCAGAATTTTTGAAGGTTCAGAAAAATTTCGAAACTAAAAACATAATAACCCTTAAAATCCCTTACTATCCCTTACCTCAAAAAAGAGCAAAAGATTTGGAATAACGCCGAAACTAACTTTGCACCGTATAGCAATACTCAAAGTATACTCCAAATACTCACAAGAATACGCTCGATAATATAGAGAGAGAAAACTTCAGTTTTCTGGTGTGATTTTCAATTCTAACCTAAGCACCCTATTTATAGGAAAATACTTAGAACACCAAAGCAGAAAATTTAATAAAATATTAATATATATTATTTTTATTCCAAAGCACACTTATTTTGCTTCAAAACCTCAGCCACCAAACAGCCCACCTCACAAGACTTGCACAAAAAACGTTTTTGTTATTTAAATTATTTTAAACTTCCAAAAATCAATTATTTTGAGCTTCGTAACTTCAATAATTAATAATAAATAGCCCTTTTATCAAACAATTTGAATCTCGCGTGTTTTTATAGGAAATTCAATTCTCTACAACTTTACGTAAGAAAGTTTTTCCAAATTCCAAACAGAAATTGACCGAAATCCATAAAGCAGACGATTTTACGTGCTATAATCAAATTTCTTGGCATTAATAATTGTGTCCACCAACACACAAAATATGTGTTAAACATTTATTACAACAAAAATACTCTTCCTCCTCATATACTCATATATATCCAACATTCATTATAAAAATATCACCATTAATATATTATTAAAATAATATATTTAAATAAATTATTTTATCGTAAAAAGATAAAATATTAATTTTCAACAATTGTCACTTTAAAAAATTTTCTCCATCTATATCCACATAAAATAAATATTTTTCTCATCATAAAAATCAATAATTAATTATTCACAAATAATATTACATAATCACAATATTAACAACCGTGCGGTTCCTGGAAAGAGGGGCTTTCCAATAAGAATTTCTCTCTTCTTGCCGCAATTAATTAGGTGACCAAACCTCTCCTTCAGATGTAACTTTCTAGGCATTGCCAATAATGTTATCCAATAATATTATTAGGATAATATGAATTATTGTCTCGATAATGGAAAATATCGTGTCGTGACAATTATTGAAACAACAATAATATAAAATATCAACGTAGCAATTATTGAATCAATAAAATAAAATATTGAACAAGAATTATCGTAACAATTATCGAGTAATGCCTTCACTACGAAAAAAAAATTATCATGCTTCATGAATAGTACTCGTGAATAGTAACTCGTGAATAGTAACTCATGAATAGTAACTCGTGAATAGTAACTCATGAATAATAACTCGTGAATAGTAACTTCGTGAATAAGTAACTCATGAATAGTAATTAAAAAAAATTGAATACTTTTATTTCATAAAATTCGGGGTTTTACAATCTCCTCCTTATGAAATTTCGTCCCCAAATTTACGTTACTGGTATTTCAAAGAGTTGAGAATACCTTGTTTTCATTTTGATTCTATCTCCCCTGTCATCATGATTTCTCCATTGCTTTCATCTCCCGTATTTCGGATATCATTCTAGAATACGACTTCAAAACAAGGGTTAATTTAACAAATTAATATATCACATAATATCCCGATATTATGACCGACCAACAAATAAGCTTAGGTAGGACACACTAGCGAATGATTTACTCATCTCTCCCTCCTAGTTCTATTCCCGATCTCCGCCGAGATCATATCCCTAAGCTCTGATACCAAATGTAACGACCCCAAAATAGGTCCATTCCATCCAACCCATTCTGAGTCTCCAAATATATGGTACGGAAAATAACTACAACTTTATTACAATAATTGTCGTGCAAAATACAACAACACATATGCTGTGAGTTTGGATACAAATATATAACAACTGTAGCACGTCACAATGACGCCTTACATAAAGGTATAGTCAAAAACTGTTTTAGAAATTAGAATCTTTGGGAAGTGCTCAAGGAAACCTTCGTACATGGGAGGCCATGCTTTTAGGTTATGGTAGATATCATATGGCCACAGAATTATCCTTGGTTGGCCCAATAGACCCCAAAGAAAAACGAGAAGATTACTATCATATTCTTCCCAGTGGTGAGTCTTTTCTTGACATATCATTATCTCCACTGTCTCTAATTGGGTATTATACTCCAAACAAACACCAAGATTATATAGGTAGTGCTTGTAAATATACTCAAAGAAGTGGATGTGCACAACCTTGTCTTATGATAACACGAGTTTGTATGTCATTAGACATCTTGTATGATAGTGGCAAAACACCCTTCCAAAGTTAAATTCACCTCACCTCAACATCTATAGACCACCACTCTATTCCTCGCTATATCCCCGCCACCGACCCAGCTACACTTTTATTTACCCGAAAGGAATTGTGAAACAAAAGGGTGAGCACAACTAGCTCAAGAAAGAATATTATGACTAAAGATAAATAAATTATCAATAGTCTTCATCAAGAATAAATCGTAGATTTAGAACATATGGTAGATGATAAAACTTTTCAACCATAGTTAAATGAATGAGCAATCCATTAGAAGAGTCAAATAGACCATAAAATCTATTATCTTCTCCATGTTAAAAGTCCACCAACAATGTTTTATCCTCGTAACATCAATCAACAATTCCTCATCCACAATCACATGTATAACTTATAATCATAATTGTAGTTCTAAATTCCTCTTCTTATCCGTGACGAAGATAATTTCATCATTGTCTTTACCGAAACATCAAATATCATGGTTATACCAAATCACGGTTCTGTTCATAATCATACTAATAAATTCATCTTTGCACCACTACCAAAGATATTCATCAACAGATTCATCTTTGCACTACATGCCAAAGATATTCAACAACAAGTCATCTTTGCACTACGAGCCAAAGATATTCAACATCTTGCACTACAAAGCAAAGATCTTTGTCATTTGCATTACGAGCAAAAGATATTCATCAATAATTCATCTTTGCACTACAATGTGCTAAGATATTCATCAACAAGTCATCTTTGCACTACGAGCCAAAGATATTCATATATCAAAAAATACATAATCATTTCGAAGTTATATAACAATAATTATAACCATGTTGATCAATTCACCTTTGCACTTAAGCTAAAAATATTCAATTGTAAATTCAATGGTCATGATCATACCAACCAACAATTCAACTTTTGCACCATCGCCAAAGAGAACCTATAGTCACGATCATACCAATAATCTACTCATCTTTACACTCAAGTCAAAGAGAAATATCATCATTAGGGTTATAAGAATGTTATATAAAAATAATATAATCAAAACATGGTTTTAATTTCAAGAGTAAGATTCATAAATCAACGATAATTTGGTCGAGAGAAGAAACCAATTTGTCGTGAATAGTACCTCGTGATTCGTACATAGCACCGATAATATACATGCATAAGAAACCTCGACATGAAAAGATAAAGTTTCATAATAAAATTCATATCCATATTTATAACACCTTAATCCAAATGTTATAAATCACTTAGAAATCTCATAATCTAATATTATTAATATTACAATAATATTTTAATCATTTCTAAAACTTATAAACAATTTAATTAAATTGTTTACACTTTACTAATTAATGCATTTAATCATCATAAAATGCCAAACTCATAAGATTTCATCACCAATAACCAAAACCCTCATCAAAAAATCAGATATACCTCTATATATGATTCTCAAGCCATACAATCATATTTTCCAATTTTCTTACTTCACATAACATATTTAATTCATTTACTCATAACTAGAATATTTTCATGAAAAATACCAAATCAGTTCCAAAAATGTTTCTTTTCTGGGATTTAGCATAACATAGTCCCATATTGAACATATATTTTTCTCAAAATTTTAAAAATTCATTTACTATTTTTCATATGGCCAAAACCACCGAATATTTAAATATTTATCATAAATTATACTTTTATCCAAAAATTCTGAAATTTACACGGTATACTGATATTATATAGATGTACTCTTAATACAAATTTCATCAATTTTGGAGTTAATCACAAGGAGTTATAAGCGGGTACTTTTAAAATAGTCTTTTCTCATAAAATTCATAACTCTCAATTTATACATCCAAAAATCGCCATTTTTGGACACAATATATAAAACTCATCAAATTATCATTTCAAATTTTTCCAGAATTTTGAAGGTTCAGAAAAATTTCGAAACTAAAAACATAATAACCCTTAAAATCCCTTACTATCCCTTACCTCAAAAAAGAAAGAAAGATTTGATCGAATAATTCGAATCTAACTTGCACAGTATAGCAATACTCAAAGTATACTCAAAATACTCACAAGAATACGCCGATAATATAGAGAGAGAAAACTTCGGTTTTTCGGTGTGATTTTCAATTCTAACCCAAGCACCCTATTTATAGGAAAATACTTAGAACACCAAAGCAGTAAAATTTAATAAAATATTAATATATATTATTTTTATTCCAAAGCACACTTATTTTGCTTCAAAACCTCAGCCACCAAACAGCCCACCTCACAAGACTTGCACAAAAAACGTTTTTGTTATTTAAATTATTTTAAACTTCCAAAATCAATTATTTGAGCTTCGTAACTTCAATAATTCATAATAAATAGCCCTTTTATCAAACAATTTGAATCTCTCATGAGTTTTTATAGGAAATTCAATTTCTACAACTTTACGTAAGAAAGTTTTTCCAAATTCCAAACAGAAATTGACCGAAATCCATAAACGGACGATTTTACAGGCTATAATCAAATTTCGGTCAATAATTGTGTCCACCAACACACAAAATATGTGTTAAACATTTATTACCACAAAAATACTCTTCCTCCTCATATACTCATATATCCAACATTCATTATAAAAATATCACCATTAATATATTATTAAAATAATATATTTAAATAAATTATTTTATCAGAAAAAGATAAAATATTAATTTTCAACAATTGTCACTTTAAAATTTTCTCCATCTATATCCACATAAAATAAATATTTTTCTCATCATAAAAATCAATAATTAATTATTCACAAATAATATTACATAATCACAATATTAACAAACAGTGCGCTTCCTCAGAAAGAGGGGCTTTCCAATAAGAATTTCTCCTTCATGGCGCCGCAATTAGGTGACCAAACCTCTCCTTAGATGTAACTTTCTAGGCATTGCCAATAATGTTATCCAATAATATTATTCAGATAATATGAATTATTTATCTCGATAATGGAAAATGTGTCGTGACAATTATTGAAACAACAATAATATAAAATATCAACGTAGCAATTATTGAATCAATAAAATAAAATATTGAACAAAGAATTATCGTAACAATTATCGAGTAATGCCTTCTTAAAAAAAAAAATTATCATGCTTCATGAATAGTACTCGTGAATAGTAATCGTGAATAGTAACTCATGAATAGTAACTTCGTGAATAGTAACTCATGAATAATAACTCGTGAATAAGTAAATCGTGAATAGTAACTCATGAATAGTAATTAAAAAAAATTGAATACTTTTATTTCATAAAATTCAGGGGTTTTACAATCTCCCTCCTTATGAAATTTCGTCCCCTAAATTTACGCATTCGGTATTTCAAAGAGTTGAGAATACCTTGTTTTCATTTGATTCTATCTCCCCGTCATCATGATTTCTCCATTGCTCATCTCCGTATTTAGAGATATCATTCTAGAATACAAAACGACTTCAAAACAAGGGTTAATTTAACAAATTAATATATCACATAATATCCCGATATTATGATCGACCAACAAATAAGCTTAGGTAGGACACACTAGCGAATGATTTACTCATCTCTCCCTCCTAGTTCTATCCCGATCTCCGCCAGAGATCATATCCCTAAGCTCGATACCAAATGTAACGACCCCAAAATAGGTCCATTCCATCCAACCCATTCTCGAGTCGCCAAATATATGGTACGAAAAAAATAACTACAACTTTATTACAACAATTGTCGTGCAAAATACAACAACACATATGTCTTTGTGAGTTTGGATACAAATATATATAACAATCAGAAGACGTCACAATGACACCTTACATAAAGGTATAGTCAAAAACTGCTTTTAGAAATTAGAATCTTTGGGAAGTGCTCAAGGAAACCTTCGTATATGGGAGGCCATGCTTTTTAGGTTATGGTAGATATCATATGGCCACGTAATTATCCTTGGTCAACCTAATAGACCCCAAAGAAAAACGAGAAGATTACTATCATATTCTTCCCAATGGTGAGTCTTTCTTCGACATATCATTATCTCCATCGCCTCTAATTGGGTATTATACTCCAAACAAACACCAAGATTATATAGGTAGTGCTTGTAAATATACTCAAAGAAGTGGATGAGCACAACCATGTCTTATGATAACACGAGGTTTGTATGTCATTAGACATCTTGTATGATAGTGGCAAAACACCCTTCCAAAGTTAAATTCACCTCACCTCAACATCTATAGACCACCATTCTCTATTCCTCGCTATCCCCGCTCGACCCCCTATTTACACTTTTATTACCTCGAAAGGAATTGTGAAACAAAAGGGTGAGCACAACTAGCTCAAGAAAAGAATATTATGACTAAAGATAAATAAATTATCAATAGTCTTCATCAAGAATAAATCGTAGATTTAGAACATATGGTAGATGATAAAACTTTTCAACCATAGTTTAAATGAATGAGCAATCCATTAGAAGAGTCAAATAGACCATAAAATCTATTATCTTCTCCATGTTAAAAGTCCACCAACAATGTTTTTATCCTCGTAACATCAATCAACAATTCCTCGCCCACAATCATATGTATAACTTATAATCATAATTGTAGTTCTAAATTCCTCTTCTTATCCGAGACGAAGATAATTTCATCATTGTCTTTACCTAAAACATCAAATATCATGGTTATACCAAATCACGCTTCTCGCTCATAATCATACTAATAAATTCATCTTTGCACCACGGCCAAAGATATTCATCAACAGCAATTCATCTTTGCACTACATGCCAAAGATATTCAACAACAAGTCATCTTCAATAATTCATCTTCGAGCCAAAGATATTATTCAACAAAGTCATCTTTGCATTACGAGCAAAAGATATTCATCAATAATTCATCTTGCACTACACTGTGCTAAGATATTCATCAACAAGTCATCTTTGCACTACGAGCCAAAGATATTCATATCAAAAAATACATAATCATTTCGAAGTTATATAACAATAATTATAACCATGTTGATCAATTCACCTTTGCACTTAAGCTAAAAAATATTCAATTGTAAATTCAATGGTCATGATCATACCAACCAACAATTCAACTTTTTTGCACCATCGCCAAAGAGAACCTATAGTCACGATCATACCAATAATCTACTCATCTTTACACTCAAGTCAAAGAGAAATATCATCATTAGGGTTATAAGAATGTTATATAAAAATAATATAATCAAAACATGGTTTTAATTTCAAGAGTAAGATTCATAAATCAACGATAATTTGGTCGAGAAGAAAACCAATTTGTCGTGAATAGTACTCGTATTTGTACATAGACCGTGATATACATGCATAAGAACCTCGACATGAAAAGATAAAGTTTCATAATAAAATTCATATCCATATTTATAACACCTTAATCCAAATGTTATAAATCACTTAGAAATCTCATAATCTAATATTATTAATATTACAATAATATTTTAATCATTTTAAAACTTATAAACAATTTAATTAAATTGTTTACACTTTACTAATTAATGCATTTAATCATCATAAAATGCCAAACTCATAAGATTTCATCACCAATAACCAAAACCCTCATCAAAAATCAGATATACCTCTATATATGATTCTCAAGCCATAAATCATATTTTCCAATTTTCTTACTTCACATAACATATTTAATTCATTTACTCATAACTAGAATATTTTCATGAAAAATACCAAATCAGTTCCCAAAATATTTTTTTCTGGGATTTAGCATAACATAGTCCCATATTGAATATATATTTTTCTCAAAATTTTAAAATTCATTTACTATTTTTCATATGGCCAAAACCAATTTAATATTTAAATATTTATCATAAATTATACTTTTATCCAAAAATTTGAAATTTACACGGTATACTGATATTATATAGATGTACTCTTAATAAAAATTTCATCAATTTTGGAGTTAAATAAGGAGTTATAATAGTTACTTTTAAAATAGTCTTTTCTCATAAAATTCATAACTCTCAATCTATACATCCAAAAATCGCCATTTTGGACACAATATATAAAACTCATCAAATTATCATTTCAAATTTTTCCAGAATTTTGAAGGTTCAGAAAAATTTCGAAACTAAAAACATAATAACCCTTAAAATCCCTTTACTATCCCTTACCTCAAAAGAGCAAAGATTTACATTTGGAATAATCGAAACGAATCTAACTTGCAATCAGATAGCAATACTCAAAGTATACTCAAAATACTCACAAGAATACGCCGATAATATAGAGAGAGAAAACTTCAGTTTCGTGTGATTTTCAATTCTAACCTAAGCACCCTATTTATAGGAAAATACTTAGAACACCAAAGCAGAAAATTTAATAAAATATTAATATATATTATTTTTATTCCAAAGCACACTTATTTTGCTTCAAAACCTCAGCCACCAAACAGCCCACCTCACAAGACTTACACAAAAAACGTTTTTGTTATTTAAATTATTTTAAACTTCCAAAAATCAATTATTTCAGAGCTTCAGAACTTCAATAATTCATAATAAATAGCCCTTTTATCAAACAATTTGAATCTCGCGAGTTTTTATAGGAAATTCAATTCTCTACAACTTTACAGAAGAAAGTTTTTCCAAATTCCAAACAGAAATTGACCGAAATCCATAAACGGACGATTTTACAGGCTATAATCAAATTTCGGTCAATAATTGTGTCCACCAACACACAAAATATGTGTTAAACATTTATTACCACAAAAATACTCTTCCTCCTCATATACTCATATATCCAACATTCATTATAAAAATATCACCGTTAATATATTATTAAAATAATATATTTAAATAAATTATTTTATCAGAAAAAGATAAAATATTAATTTTCAACAATTGTCACTTTAAAAATTTTCTCCATCTATATCCACATAAAATAAATATTTTTCTCATCATAAAAATCAATAATTAATTATTCACAAATAATATTACATAATCACAATATTAACAACTGTGCAGGTTCCCAGAAAGAGGGGCTTTCAATAAGAATTTCTCCTCATCATGGCAAGCAATTAGGTGACCAAACCTCTCCTTAGACAGAACTTTCTAGGCATTGCCAATAATGTTATCCAATAATATTATTCAGATAATATGAATTATTGCTTCGATAATAGAAAATATTGTGTCGTGACAATTATTGAAACAACAATAATATAAAATATCAACGTAGCAATTATTGAATCAATAAAATAAAATATTGAGCAATAGAATTATCAGAATAATTATTGAGTAATGCCTTCTTACGAAAAAAAATTATCATGCTTCATGAATAGTACTCGTGAATAGTAACTCGTGAATAGTAACTCATGAATAGTAACTCGTGAATAGTAACTCGTGAATAGTAACTCGTGAATAGTAACTCGTGAATAGTAACTCATGAATAGTAATTAAAAAAATTGAATACTTTTATTTCATAAAATTCGGGGTTTTACAATCTCCCCTCCTTATGAAATTTCGTCCCCGAAATTTACGTACCTGGTATTTCAAAGAGTTGAGAATACCTTGTTTTCATTTCAGATTCTATCTCCCCTGTCATCATGATTTCTCCATTGCTCATCTCCTGTATTTCAGATATCATTCTAGAATACAGCTTCAAAACAAGGGTTAATTTAACAAATTAACATATCACATAATATCCCGATATTATGACTGACCAACAAATAAGCTTAGGTAGGACACACTAGCGAATGATTTACTCATCTCTCCCCTCCTAGTTCTATTCCCCGATCTCCGCCAGAGATCATATCCCTAAGCTCTGATACCAAATGTAACGACCCCAAAATAGGTCCATTCCATCCAACCCATTCTGAGTCTCCAAATATATGGTACGGAAAATAACTACAACTTTATTACAATAATTGTCGTGCAAAATACAACAACACATATGCTGTGAGTTTGGATACAAATATATACCAATCAGAAGCACGTCACAATGACACCTTACATAAAGGTATAGTCAAAAACTGCTTTTAGAAATTAGAATCTTTGGGAAGTGCTCAAGGAAACCTTCATACATGGGAGGCCATGCTTTTAGGTTATGGTAGATATCATATGGCCACGTAATTATCCTTGGTTGGCCTAATAGACCCCAAAAAAAAACGCGAAGATTACTATCATATTCTTCCCAATGGTGAGTCTTTTCTTCGACATATCATTATCTCCACTATCTCTAATTGGGTATTATACTCCAAACAAACACCAAGATTATATAGGTAGTGCTTGTAAATATACTCAAAGAAGTGGATGAGCACAACCATGTCTTTATGATAACACGAGTTTGTATGTCATTAGACATCTTGTATGATAGTGGCAAAACACCCTTCCAAAGTTAAATTCACCTCACCTCAACATCTATAGACCACCACTCTATTCCCTCGCTATCCTCGACCCACCCTACACTTTTATTACCTCGAAGGAATTGTGAAACAAAAGGGTGAGCACAACTAGCTCAAGAAGAATATTATGACTAAAGATAAATAAATTATCAATAGTCTTCATCAAGAATAAATCGTAGATTTAGAACATATGGTAGATGATAAAACTTTTCAACCATAGTTGCAGTGGAATGAGCAATCCATTAGAAGAGTCAAATAGACCATAAAATCTATTATCTTCTCCATGTTAAAAGTCCACCAACAATGTTTTATCCCTGTAACATCAATCAACAATTCCTGTCCACAATCACATGTATAACTTATAATCATAATTGTAGTTCTAAATTCCTCTTCTTATCCAGGACGAAGATAATTTCATCACCTGTCTTTACCTGAAACATCAAATATCATGGTTATACCAAATCACAGTTCCTGTTCATAATCATACTAATAAATTCATCTTTGCACCACGGCCAAAGATATTCATCAACAGTTCATCTTTGCACTACATGCCAAAGATATTCAACAACAAGTCATCTTTGCAGACACGAGCCAAAGATATTCAACAACAAAGTCATATTTTGTCATTACGAGCAAAAGATATTCATCAATAATTCATCTTTGCACTACAAAAAAGCTAAGATATTCATCAACAAAGTCATCTTCACACTACGAGCCAAAGATATTCATATATCAAAAAATACATAATCATTTCGAAGTTATATAACAATAATTATAACCATGTTGATCAATTCACCTTTGCACTTAAGCTAAAAATATTCAATTGTAAATTCAATGGTCATGATCATACAACCAACAATTCAACTTTTGCACCATGGCCAAAGAGAACCTATAGTCACGATCATACCAATAATCTACTCATCTTTACACTCAAGTCAAAGAGAAATATCATCATTAGGGTTATAAGAATGTATATAAAAATAATATAATCAAAACATGGTTTTAATTTCAAGAGTAAGATTCATAAATCAACGATAATTTGGTCGAGAAGAAACCAATTTGTCGTGAATAAGACCTCAGATTTGTACATAAGACCGCATATACATGCATAAGAACCTCGATATGAAAAGATAAAGTTTCATAATAAAATTCATATCCATATTTATAACACCTTAATCCAAATGTTATAAATCACTTAGAAATCTCATAATCTAATATTATTAATATTACAATAATATTTTAATCATTTCTAAAACTTATAAACAATTTAATTAAATTGTTTACACTTTACTAATTAATGCATTTAATCATCATAAAATGCCAAACTCATAAGATTTCATCACCAATAACCAAAACCCTCATCAAAAATCTGCGTATATACCTCATATATGATTCTCAAGCCATAAAATCATATTTTCCAATTTTCTTACTTCACATAACATATTTAATTCATTTACTCATAACTAGAATATTTTCATGAAAAATACCAAATCAGTTCCAAAAATATTTCTTTTTCTGGGATTTAGCATAACATAGTCCCATATTGAATATATATTTTTCTCAAAATTTTAAAAATTCATTTACTATTTTTCATATGGCCAAAACCACCGAATATTTAAATATTTATCATAAATTATACTTTTATCCAAAAATTCTGAAATTTACACGGTATACTGATATTATATAGATGTACTCTTAATAAAAATTTCATCAATTTTGGAGTTAATCACAAGGAGTTATAAATAGTTACTTTTAAAATAGTCTTTTCTCATAAAATTCATAACTCTCAATCTATACATCCAAAAATCGCCATTTTTGGACACAATATATAAAACTCATCAAATTATCATTTCAAATTTTTCCAGAATTTTTGAAGGTTCAGAAAAATTTCGAAACTAAAAACATAATAACCCTTAAAATCCCTTACTATCCCTTACCTCAAAAAGAGCAAGATTGACCGGAATAAACGAATCTAACTTGCACCGTATAGCAATACTCAAAGTATACTCAAAATACTCACAAGAATATACCGATAATATAGAGAGAGAAAACTTCAGTTTCTGGTGTGATTTTCAATTCTAACCTAAGCACCCTATTTATAGGAAAATACTTAGAACACCAAAGCAGAAAATTTAATAAAATATTAATATATATTATTTTTATTCCAAAGCACACTTATTTTGCTTCAAAACCTCAGCCACCAAACAGCCCACCTCACAAGACTTGCACAAAAAACGTTTTTGTTATTTAAATTATTTTAAACTTCCAAAAATCAATTATTTCAGAGCTTCAGAACTTCAATAATTCATAATAAATAGCCCTTTTATCAAAAAATTTGAATCTCTTGAGAGTTTTATAGGAAATTCAATTCTCTACAACTTTGCAGAAGAAAGTTTTTCCAAATTCCAAACAGAAATTACCGAAATCCACAAACGGACGATTTACTGTGCTATAATCAAATTTCTACCAATAATTGGGTCCACCAACACACAAAATATGTGTTAAACATTTATTACCACAAAATACTCTTCCTCCTCATATACTCATATATCCCACATTCATTATAAAAATATCACCATTAATATATTATTAAAATAATATATTTAAATAAATTATTTTATCGTAAAAAGATAAAATATTAATTTTCAACAATTGTCACTTTAAAAATTTTCTCCATCTATATCCACATAAAATAAATATTTTTCTCATCATAAAAATCAATAATTAATTATTCACAAATAATATTACATAATCACAATATTAACAACTGTGCAGCTCCTCAGAAAGAGGGGCTTTCAATAAGAATTTCTCCTCATGCGCAAGCAATTAGGTGACCAAACCTCTCCTTAGACAGAACTTTCTAGGCATTGCCAATAATGTTATCCAATAATATTATTCAGATAATATGAATTATTGTTCGATAATGGAAAATATCGTGTCGTGACAATTATTGAAACAACAATAATATAAAATATCAACGTAGCAATTATTGAATCAATAAAATAAAATATCGAATAAAGAATTACCGTAACAATTATTGAGTAATGCCTTCTTAAAAAAAAAAAAAATTATCATGCTTCATGAATAGTACTCGTGAATAGTAACTCGTGAATAGTAACTCATGAATAGTAACTCGTGAATAGTAACTCATGAATAATAACTCGTGAATAGTAACTCGTGAATAAGAACTTGAATGAATAGTAAGTAAAAAAAAATTGAATACTTTTATTTCATAAAATTCGTGGTTTTACAATCTCCCCTCCTTATGAAATTTCGTCCTAAATTTACGTACTGGTATTTCAAAGAGTTGAGAATACCTTGTTTTCATTTGATTCTATCTCCCCGTCATCATGATTTCTCCATTGCTCATCTCCGTATTTCGGATATCATTCTAGAATACGACTTCAAAACAAGGGTTAATTTAACAAATTAACATATCACATAATATCCCGATATTATGATCGACCAACAAATAAGCTTAGGTAGGAGGACACACTAGCGAATGATTTACTCATCTCTCCCTCCTAGTTCTATTCCCGATCTCCGCCAGAGATCATATCCCTAAGCTCGATACCAAATGTAACGACCCCAAAATAGGTCCATTCCATCCAACCCATTTCGAGTCGCCAAATATATGGTAATATATTAAAAATAACTACAACTTTATTACAATAATTGTCGTGCAAAATACAACAACACATATGTTGTGAGTTTGGATACAAATATATACCAACCAGAAGTACGTCACAATGACACCTTACATAAAGGTATAGTCAAAACCTATTTTAGAAATTAGAATCTTTGGGAAGTGCTCAAGGAAACCTTCATACATGGGAGGCCATGCTTTTAGGTTATGGTAGATATCATATGGCCACGTAATTATCCTTGGTGGCCCAATAGACCCCAAAGAAAAACGAGAAGATTACTATCATATTCTTCCCAATGGTGAGTCTTTTCTTGACATATCATTATCTCCACTTTGTCTCTAATTGGGTATTATACTCCAAACAAACACCAAGATTATATAGGTAGTGCTTGTAAATATACTCAAAGAAGTGGATGTGCACAACCTTGTCTTATGATAACACGAGTTTGTATGTCATTAGACATCTTGTATGATAGTGGCAAAACACCCTTCCAAAGTTAAATTCACCTCACCCTCAACATCTATAGACCACCACTCTATTCCTCGCTATCCCCGCTCGACCCCAAACTACACTTTTATTACCCGAAAGGAATTGTGAAACAAAAGGGTGAGCACAACTAGCTCAAGAAAGAATATTATGACTAAAGATAAATAAATTATCAATAGTCTTCATCAAGAATAAATCGTAGATTTAGAACATATGGTAGATGATAAAACTTTTTCAACCATAGTTTTGCGTGAATGAGCAATCCATTAGAAGAGTCAAATAGACTATAAAATCTATTATCTTCTCCATGTTAAAAGTCCACCAACAATGTTCTATCCTCGTAACATCAATCAACAATTCTCATCCACAATCACATGTATAACTTATAATCATAATTGTAGTTCTAAATTCCTCTTCTTATCCAAGACGAAGATAATTTCATCATTGCCTTTTACCGAAACATCAAATATCATGGTTATACCAAATCACAGTTCTCATAATCATAATCATACTAATAAATTCATCTTTGCACCACGACCAAAGATATTCATCAACAGTTCATCTTTGCACTACATGCCAAAGATATTCAACAACAAGTCATCTTTGCACTACGAGCCAAAGATATTCAACAACAAGTCATCTTTGCATTACGAGCAAAAGATATTCATCAATAATTCATCTTTGCACTACAGGCTAAGATATTCATCAACAAGTCATCTTTGCACTATGAGCCAAAGATATTCATATATCAAAAAATACATAATCATTTCGTAAGTTATATAACAATAATTATAACCATGTTGATCAATTCACCTTTGCACTTAAGCTAAAAATATTCAATTGTAAATTCAATGGTCATGATCATACCAATTCAACAATTCAACTTTTGCACCATCGGCCAAAGAGAACCTATAGTCACGATCATACCAATAATCTACTCATCTTTACACTCAAGTCAAAGAGAAATATCATCATTAGGGTTATAAGAATGTTATATAAAATAATATAATCAAAACATGGTTTTAATTTCAAGAGTAAGATTCATAAATCAACGATAATTTGGTCGAGAAGAAACCAATTTGTCGTGAATAGTACTCGTATTGTACATAGACCGTAGTATACATGCATAAGAAACTCTATACATGAAAAGATAAAGTTTCATAATAAAATTCATATCCATATTTATAACACCTTAATCCAAATGTTATAAATCACTTAGAAATCTCATAATCTAATATTATTAATATTACAATAATATTTTAATCATTTCTAAAACTTATAAACAATTTAATTAAATTGTTTACACTTTACTAATTAATGCATTTAATCATCATAAAATGCCAAACTCATAAGATTTCATCACCAATAACCAAAACCCTCATCAAAAATCAGATATACCTCATATATGATTCTCAAGCCATAAATCATATTTTCCAATTTTCTTACTTCACATAACATATTTAATTCATTTACTCATAAATAGAATATTTTCATGAAAAATACCAAATCAGTTCCAAAAATGTTTCTTTTCTGGGATTTAGCATAACATAGTCCCATATTGAACATATATTTTTCTCAAAATTTTAAAAATTCATTTACTATTTTTCATATGGCCAAAACCACCGAATATTTAAATATTTATCATAAATTATACTTTTATCCAAAAATTCTGAAATTTACACGGTATACTGATATTATATAGATGTACTCTTAATACAAATTTCATCAATTTTGGAGTTAATCACAAGGAGTTATAAGCGGGTACTTTTAAAATAGTCTTTTCTCATAAAATTCATAACTCTCAATTTATACATCCAAAAATCGCCATTTTTGGACACAATATATAAAACTCATCAAATTATCATTTCAAATTTTTCCAGAATTTTTGAAGGTTCAGAAAAATTTCGAAACTAAAAACATAATAACCCTTAAAATCCCTTACTATCCCTTACCTCAAAAGAGCAGTACTTCTGACTGGAATAACGCTGAACGAACTTGCACCGTATAGCAATACTCAAAGTATACTCAAAATACTCACAAGAATACGCTCGATAATATAGAGAGAGAAAACTTCAGTTTCTGGTGTGATTTTCAATTCTAACCTAAGCACCCTATTTATAGGAAAATACTTAGAACACCAAAGCAGAAAATTTAATAAAATATTAATATATATTATTTTTATTCCAAAGCACACTTATTTTGCTTCAAAACCTCAGCCACCAAACAGCCCACCTCACAAGACTTGCACAAAAAACGTTTTTGTTATTTAAATTATTTTAAACTTCCAAAAATCAATTATTTCAGAGCTTCAGAACTTCAATAATTCATAATAAATAGCCCTTTTATCAAAAAATTTGAATCTCGCGAGTTTTTATAGGAAATTAAATTCTCTACAACTTCACAGAAGAGAGTTTTTCCAAATTCCAAACAGAAATTGACCGAAATCCATAAACGGACGATTTTACAGGCTATAATCAAATTTCGGTCAATAATTGTGTCCACCAACACACAAAATATGTGTTAAACATTTATTACAACAAAAATACTCTTCCTCCTCATATACTCATATATCCCACATTCATTATAAAAATATCACCGTTAATATATTATTAAAATAATATATTTAAATAAATTATTTTATCAGAAAAAGATAAAATATTAATTTTCAACAATTGTCACTTTAAAAATTTTCTCCATCTATATCCACATAAAATAAATATTTTTCTCATCATAAAAATCAATAATTAATTATTCACAAATAATATTACATAATCACAATATTAACAACTGTGCAGGTTCTCAGAAAGAGGGGCTTTCAATAAGAATTTCTCCTTCTTGGCGCCTTAATTAGGTGACCAAACCTCTCCTTGACAGAACTTTCTAGGCATTGCCAATAATGTTATCTAATAATATTATTCGGATAATATGAATTATTGTTCGATAATGGAAAATAAATGTACGTGACAATTATTGAAACAACAATAATATAAAATATCAACGTAGCAATTATTGAATCAATAAAATAAAATATTGAACAGTAATTATCGTAACAATTATTGAGTAATGCCTTTCTTAAAAAAAAAAATTATCATGCTTCATGAATAGTACTCGTGAATAGTAACTCGTGAATAGTAACTCATGAATATAAGTCGTGTGATAGTAACTCTTCGTGAATAGTAACTCATGAATAGTAACTCGTGAATAGTAACTCATGAATAGTAATTAAAAAAAAATTGAATACTTTTATTTCATAAAATTCGGGGTTTTACAACATTCACTTGCCTATATGGCACCTTTGCTTTCAGGAGGATGTCCTTCGGGTTGTGTAATGCATCAGCGACCTTTCAGAGATGTATGATGGCCATATTTTCAGACATGGTGGAGCGTAATGTTGAAGTCTTCATAGAAAACTTTTCAGTTTATGGGAATACTTTTGATAGTTGTCTTGAAAATCTGGTCATGGTTTTAAAACTCTACGTGGAAACCAACCTTGTACTGAATTAGGAAAAGTGCAATTTTATGGTAGAAGAGGAAATTATTCTTGGGCATAAGGTCTCTACAAAAGGGTTGGAAATTGACTGGGCAAAGCTGGATAGAATTGAGAATCTTCCACCCCTGACCTCAGTTAAAGGAATTCAAAGTTTTCTTGAGCATGCCGGATTCTACCGTAGGTTTATTAAGGATTTCTCTAAGATTGCAAAACCACTAGGCAGTCTATTAGAGAAAGATGCAATTTTCAGTTTTGATAAAGAGTGCATGACAGATTTTGAGCAGTTAAAGAAGAAATTGATAACAACTCACGTGATCGTAGAACCGGATTAGACAATGTCGTTTGAGTTGATGTGTGATGCTAGCGATTATGCGGTAGGGGCTGTTTTGGGACAACGCCGAGATAAGATATTTCATGCCATATATTATATAAATAAAACCATCATGGATGCTCAATTAAATTACACAACTATCGAGAAGGAATTACTTACAGTCATGTACGCCTTTGATAAAATTCGAGAATATTTGATAGGAACAAAGGTTGTGGTATACACGGACCACTCGATAATACGGTATCTTATTTCTAGGAAAGATTCTAAGCCTAGGCTTATTAGATGGATTCTACTCCTTCAAGAGTTTGATTTGGAAATCATGGATAGGAAGGGGACAGAAAATCAAGTGGCTGATCATCTTTCGAGGTTAAAAAATCTGGACAAGGACGTGGTAGGTAGATAAGTGTTTGATCAACGAGTTATTTTTGGATGAACATTTATTTGCAGTAAATTCTGAATTTTCATGGTATGCGGATTTTTTTAATTACTTAGTGAGCAAGATCCTCCCCCCTGATTTGACACGTCAACAAAAAAAGAAGTTCCGACATGATGTCAAGTGGTACATGTGGGATGAGCCTTATCTCTTCAAATAGTGTACGGATAAGATGATTCATAGATGTATGCCTTACAGTAAAGTGAATAACATCTTGCATGCATGCCATGCATCTGCATATGGGGGACATTATAGAAGTGAGCCAATAGTGGCAAAGGTACTTCAAGCAGGATTCTACTGGCCTACCGTGTTTAAAGATGCCCATCAGTTCATAAAAAGTCATGATAGATGTCAAAGGGTGGCCAATATTTCAAAAAGGAATGAGATGCTGCTCAACACAATATTGGAAGTCGAGATTTTCGATGTATGGGGGATGGGCTTCATGGGACCTTTTATACCTTCATACAATAATTTATACATCCTGTTAGCTGTAGACTATGTATCGAAGTGGGTCGAAGCTGTGGCACTTCCTACGAATGATGCCAAAGTGGTTTTGAAGTTCCTACAGAAAAACATTTTCACAAGATTTGGCACGTCGAGAGAAATTATAAGTGACGAGGGAAGTCACTTCTACAATAGGTTCTTTACAACTCTCTTGGCAAAGTATAAAGTTAATCACAGAGTTGCAACAGCTTATCATACCCAAACGAGTGCCCAAGCTGAGGTTTCAAATTGAGAGGTGAAACAAATTTTAAAGAAACTGGTGAATCCGAACAGAAAGGACTAGTCTTTGAAGTTAGATGACGCTTTATGGGCTTATTGGACATCATAAAAGACACCAATTGGGATGTCTCCATATCAACTGGTTTACAAAAAAGCGTGTCATCTCCTAGTAGAACTTTAACACAAAGCATACTGGGCCATTTAAAAGTTAAATTTTGATCAAACAGCTGCAGGCGAGAAAAGACTTCTACAACTAAATGAGTTGGATGAGTTTCGACTGTAAGCTTATAAAAACTAAGTTGTATACGGAAAAGGTCAAGAAGTGGCATGACCAGAAGATTTTTAAGAGAAAGTTTTAACCGGGACAATCTGTGTTATTGTCTAATTCACGACTGAGGTTATTTCCTGGTAAACTCAAATCACGATGGTCGGGGCCATTTACTATCAAGACAATCTACCAAAATGGCATCATTGAACTCTATAGTGGGAATCCACTTGAAACGTTCAAAGTCAACGGGCTGCGTCTAAAGCATTATTAGGGCAGCGACATCGACATTCAAGCCACCGTGATCCCTCTTGCCGATGCGCCATGAAACAGGGAGTAGTCAGGCTGAAAGACTCAAAAACAAGCGCTCATTGGGAGGCAACACAATTTTCTTGTCATTTACAGTATTTTAGTTTTATGTTATTCAATTTTTAGTTTAGTTCATAATTTTAGTATTACATAGTTCATTTATGTATAATTCTTAGGAAGTGAGTTAGTTATTTTAATAATTCTTAACATGCTTGCTCAAACTCTATGTACTTATCTTATATTATTTATTTTAATGGTTTTCAGGTACTAATGATGAAGTTTGGTATGCATGTGAGTCAAAATTTCTTGGCGAAGTTTTATAAGCTGACCCCCCCTTGATGGGCCCTTTCACTTTGCCTAACACACACCGCCGCGGTGAGGTGGGGGGTTCTATATATGCTTGCACTCGTGGCCGGGCTTTTTAAACTAAAATGACCCTCATTGACGTGGTGCAGGATTCTAGAAAAATAAACCTTGCATAATCGTTGCTTTCCCACTTCACTTGCACTAAACCGAAAGTCATCCACTACTTCACCCACGAAATCGCCCCATACACATCCATTATCCCTCGAATCCATACAGTATTCCAACATTCTATAAATAATACCCTAAATTCATCAATTCCACACCATAATCTCCATAAAATTCTCTAATCTCAGTCACCAAAATCTAGGTTTCACCAGGGTTCAGGTTTGTATCAAGGGAGGAGAGGAAATTCCTAAATCGGTCAATCAAACACTGCAACATCATCATCAGGAGAGGAAAATCAGTTTAGGTAAGTAACTTTAAATAGTTTTCTTCATACTTGGACTTCAGTCATTAATTTGGGTTTTTGTAAGTGGTGGTGCGCACCATGTGTTTGTGAAATTGCTCAAGAATAAGTTTGGGGGATTAGTTGATTGCATTAGTGTGGAATGGCCCCAAAAACACCTATAAAATGCCAACGTGGTGAGGGTTCATCGCCACCGACCCGAAGTTTTGACAAGCGTAAGTTTGTTAGTGCAAATATGATGGACAAGTACGATTATTTAACATTTAAGGCACTAACACCGGAAAGGGGTTTAAGGCCAGATGCATTTGGTGGAAAAATGCAGAGACAAATTCATGAATAGGGTTGCGAAGTATTCACTGATGAGCTAAACCCTGCGGTTGTGACTGTAGTGAAAGAGTTTTATGCCAACGCCGAAGATAAAGCACCATATGTGGCCTTTATGTGAGGCAAGCAAGTGCCTTTCAGTCCTGAGGTGATAAATGAATTTTATAGTGTGCGAGCCCCTACTGCGTGTTAATATGTCCAGCTACATTACAGTAATCCCAACTACAATCAGATCCTCACAAAAATTTCAAAACCTGGCACTACATGGGCGAAGTGGAAGAAGGGTGGCACCTTGTTTATGAGCAAGGACCTAAGCTTATATGGAAAGATCTGGTATACATTCTTGTGCGCGAAGCTATTTCCTTCGACACATATTAGTTAAGCTACCAAGGAAAAGGTGCTACTTTTATATGTTATAGTGAAGGATTTTGACATAGATACTGGGGCAATAATCAAATTTTTAATCCATCGTTGCTTACATGGGCCATTCTCAAGAGGACTGCCACACCCTTCACTTATCTGTGGGTTCTGTAAATAGTCCGAGATTAGATGGTCAGGCGATGAGCCCGTGTAGTAGCCTCTCCAGCTTCTTGATTTTAGAATGATTGCTCGATATTATGTCTGGGATGGAGGGGAGTCGCATCCTCAAGGTTTAGGTTTTATATTTCCTAACGCTCTTGAGGAAGAGGAGGCAAATGATACCTCTAAGGATGACGAATTTAAAGCTGATGAGGTGTCTGGTGAGGAGGAAGCTGTGAGGGGTAGTAGGTCTACCAAGTATATAGTTAGTACCCAGTTTCGCAGCTTGTAGAGGCAAATTGACATGAGAGATGGAGAAGGAGATATAAAGTTGAATCGACTAGCAGCGAGGCATAATCACATGTTTACCACGATGCATAACTACCATGCTTCATTGATTGAGGCATTGCAAAGAATGAATCTAGCTGTTGTGGACAAGTTTCAGTTCCATGACCCACAACCATTGCCCACAGTACCCCCCCCCCCCCTTCTGATTCTGATGTGGAGGAGTTTTCAATCCCAATGCCACTACGACCACCACCACAGGCTTAACATGCTGCAAGGAAGTCCTCTTATACTTTAAGGCAATATTTTTACAATGAGGATATTGTGTATGTTAAGTTTGGGGGAGTATTAGTTATTTGTTTAATGTCTTAGTTTTGTTTTTATGTCATATATTGGTTTGCTTGTATTAGTTAGTTTTTACATTCATTAGTTCAAGTCAGTCCATATGCATTCATATAGTTGCATATTTAGTTTAATTTAGTAGTTTTGTTTTCTATTTTTGTTTCTTGTTGACTTCTGTTTTTTGTTGAGTTATCTATAAAAAAAAATTTAATCAAAAAATCTCAAAAATATTAGTTAGTTTAATATTTTTATATTGCATTTAGTTCATATTTGCATGATTCCAACTATTAGATGGGTAAAGTTTGTTTTGGCCAATGATGAGATTAGAATTGCATAGACAAGTATAATATTGACTATTAATGCTTTGATGTGATTTCTTATCATGAATTAGATCTTTATCTGTTTGAAACTGGTATAATCAGGATAGTACATTACAAAACAACTATGTTGACTGATTGAGTTTAAATTGACACATAATGGAATTCTTAAGGATAATGCTAGTTTGAATGAAAGAAAATCATGAATAGGTAGTGATGACTAAGATTAGATAGGAACCTAAGTTTGGGGGAAAATTTGGGGTATAAAAAAATAAGAAAAAGAAAGAAAGAAAAATAAGGTATGAATAAACATCGTGCCTAGTCTAGTTCTGTGTCCTTGGTTACTTGAGTAAGTACGCCCGTTGGGATGTCTCTACACCTAGCGCCTTAAACCCTTACAGTTTAGGAGTCGTTGGTTGAAAACTCGCTAAGCGGTAGCAATGAAAAGCCTAAGAGGACCAGAAATTACACACTCATGAGAAAAATAAAAAGTAAAAAATAGGAAAAAGAGCGAAAATCCCCCGTACGTGAATAAATAAATTAAAATATCCCATTTTGACATGTGAATTTGTAACTGTTTGATTTTAGTCGGATCTTGCTTATTTCTAGTTTTCTTGACCTTAGATGTATGATTCCTTTAAAGAGGTTTATTATGTGTTTTATTTAACTTTACATCAGTTAGCATGGTTGTTGAGCACACACGGACTATATCAGTTATAACAGGTTAAGATTTGGTGATTGATTGAGAAGTTATTGATTTGTCTTGGTATGATGTACTATCATGTCTAATGTAATTTCTTTGAGGCCATGTGAATAGATTTTGTTCTATCTTATTGCTGGATTCGTAGGCATGTAGTTAGTTGCATTGCATTGCATATTGTTCTATCATAGTTTAAGTTTGGGGGAGTTTGATGAGTGAGTTTCATACCTACGAATTAGGTTCCTATTTGGACTTAAATAGTGTTTACTCTGTCTATTTTAGTATAGTTTTATGTGTTTATGTTTATTTTGTTTACAAGTTTCATTACGTGTTAGCTTTGACACAATGGTGGTAATGTGGTGAAGAGCAGTATGGAAAAGCAAGAAAACAAGACTGCAATTTAGGACCACGTCGGGGCAGGCATTTTACACAAGAAATACCCCGTTGGGGGGGTACACGTGGAAAAAAAAAAGCACCCCGCCGGGGTGGGAATTCCTAAGGCTAATTACCCCACTGGGGAAGGGGTGTGCGGATCAAAAGGAGAGTTTGGATGCAATTCAATCACTGATGTGGCGTGAACTGAACGAGTTTGGCTTTGAATGGGATTGGATTGGGGAGGTTTCTACTAACTATTACAGAGACTTAGGCTATGCAACTAAGTCAATTATCAGATATTAATCAATTGCAACTTTTGAAGCCCTAATTTGGAGAAGATTGTGGAGGAACAGAGCGAGGAAGCAAGAATCACAAAGATTTAAAAATTGAGTGTAGAGATGGGTGGTTTTATACTATTCTTTATCTTTATTTCGGTTTCTGTAATTTGGATGATGCATTCTTTAATCTATTCAGTTTTTAATTCATTAGTTATGAACTAAATTTCGTATTAAGCTTGCAATGGATCTTTAAGTGGAACGATGATTATCATGTTTTGATTTCAGTTTAATAATGCTATCATTTCAGTTCATAAATTATGATTTATTCATAAATTATGATTTATTCATAATTTATGAATTGCTTGATCACTAATTCTATGTGGATTTGTATGGATTCGAGAGATGAGTTATGAATCTAGACCTAGTCATAATAGCATGTGTTCGTGATTTTTGCGTTTTGATGGATTTCTTGATGTATGTTTAGGATAGAGATATACCTAACATCGCACGTAATCATGTAAGAATTGGAATTTAAACCTTCTTTAATTGTAATTCACATAGAGATATAGTGAATTAGTTAATTAAGGTGTTTGGCTTAATTCTATCAATTGTGGATTTAAGTTAATATGGTGTTAGAGCATTGAGAGATGGATAATTCTACTATTGTGTTCTTGATTAATGAACTATGATAGTTAATTGGATTGAAAAGAAGTGTGATGATCTGAGAGAAGCTTGAAGTGAAATTGTAGGCTTAATTCTCCATTATCTGATTAAAATTTGCGCTATTTAGTTGTGTTAATTTGTGTTGAGTTTTATTTATTAGTTTTCCTTTATTTTTAATCATTTATTCGAATAGTTTAGTAAAATTGAAATAATACAAAACTAGTAATTGTTTGATTAAAATTAATACTTGTCTTTGTGGGAATGATACATGACTTATCATTATATTACTTGTTGATCACGTATACTTGCGTGTTGTGCTTAATTAGATTTTACACCAACAAGTTTTTGGCGTCGTTTCTAAGAACTAGTTTTGATTTTCTTACTTTCAATATCAGTTTAATTAGTTTAGTTTTAGTTAAACAATTTGTTTTGTTTATGTTATTTCTTGTTTTAGGTTCTCTTACTTAGTGCATGCAAACTTGGTCAAAGAAACCAGATTTGGTTCCTTATAAGGATAATATCAAACGAAGGTTTCAGAGACTTAGAAAGTGGATTAAGGAAACTTGAGAGAATTTGAAAAAACAAGAAAGTATGGTAGCAAAGGATCAGAAAGCACTGAGGGACTATGCTACTCCCAGGGTTACAAAAATTCAGTCAAGCATTACCAGACCTGCGATAGCTGCGAATCATTTTGAGATAAAGCCTGGGAGGATTCAGTTGATACATAATTCAGTACAGTTTGGGGGGATTGGCCAATGATGACCCAAATGAGAACCTTGTGAGCTTTCTGGAGAATTGCGATACCTTCAAATACAATGGGGTATCTGATGATGCAGTTAGGCTTAGGTTGTTTCTGTTCACACTATGGGACAAAGCGAAGAGCTGGTTACATTCACTACCACCAGGGTCAATCACAACTTGGGATAACTTGGCTCGAAAATTTGTAGCCAAATTTTTCCCACTGGCGAAGACTGCTAATATGAGGAATGAGATTACAATGTTTGAATAGCAGAATGGGGAGTCTTTGTATGAAGCTTGGGAAAGGTATAAGGAAGTGTCCGCATCAAGGATTACCCAAGTGGCTTCAGATGAACACCTTCGACAATGGGCTGAATGGAAATCTTTGTACTAGTATTGATGCAGCGTCTGGGGGACCTTTTATGACTACAAGTTTTGAGGAAGCATACGATCTGATTGAAATGATGACGACTAACAACTACCAGTGGCCCACAACAAGAATGAAACAGTCGAAGGCAGCTGGGGTGTTAGAAGTAGATGGAGTGACAGCTCTAGCGGCTCAGATTTTAGCGCTATCGAAGAAGATGGATTCCCTCACAGGTGCACAGGTTCAGCAGGTAGCATATGTTTGTGAATTGTGTGCGGGGGAACATCCAATAGAGTAGTGTGTTATTAATCCATCTACAGTTCAGTTTTTAGGTAGCTATAACAGAATTCCTCATAATCCATATCAAAATGCTTACAATCTGGGGGCAAGGAACCATCCAAACTTTTCGTGGAGTAATAATAAAAATTAGTAGGCTCCACGACAATCTTACCCCCTAGGCTTTCAAAATCAGCATCAATAGTCAGCTCCACATCAAAAGAAAAAAAAATAGATTTGGAAGAGTTGTTGTTGAAATACATATTCGGTAATGAGGCAGCTATGAAAACGCAAGCAGCGACAATAAAGAATTTGGAAAATCATATGGGTAGCTTGCATTAGCTTTGAATAACAGACCTCAAGGGACTTTACCAAGTGACACTGAGAAGAATCCGAGGGGAAATCATGAACAGTGTCAACCAATTACACTAAGAGAGGGACAAAGTGTAGAAAATTTACCAAAGAAAGATTTCAAGGAAAATGAAGAAAAGTTGGTTTAAGAGACACAGGGTGAAAACATGCTAGTGGACAAGAATTTGGCAGATTTTGAGCTAGTGGTCTACCCTCCACCACCATTTCAGCAGAGAGTTCAAAAGTAGAAATTAGACAAGAAATTCTCTAAGTTTTTGGAAATTGAACACTATGAGACTGTGGCATCGACGAAGGAATGTGGCATTGACGAAGGAATGTAGTGCAGTATTTGTAAGACCCTAACTTATTATAAATGAAATTAAATTTTCTCTATTTATTATTTTGAAATAGTAAGGGTTGATTTGATTAATGTGGTTAGTTATGGGTAAAATGCGCAAATATCTTAAATAAGCATGTGGTTATAAAATATTCATTATTGCCGGGGAATATTCGTTTGGTCATGGAATATTCTTGTTGTCGGGAAATATTCGTGCGACGGCGCAGCCATTTGTGGGCCCCATAACAGAAAACGCGGATGAAGAAAATGACAAGTTTAAATTTTTATAAATGATGGTGTAATTGTTACTATTAACACTGTTGGATTACCTGGTTGTTAAAATTCAGTAATACACGTGGTTACACAGTAGCACACGGTATTGCACAATATTTTTGAATTATTGCTTCTTACGTAAGAAGGCACTACTCAATAATTTTTACAGTAATTACTGTTCCATATTTTATTTTATTGATTGAATAATTGCTATGTTGATATTTTATATTATTGTTGTTCAATAATTGTCACTGCACAATATTTTCCATTATCAGATCAATAATTCATATTATTAGATAGCATTATTGACAATGTTTAGAAAGTTTTGTCAAGGAAAGGGATTAGGTCATCTAATTGCGCATCAGTAAGGAAAAATCCTTATCGGAAAGCCCTCTCTTTCCTGGGAACGGCCTGGTTGTCATTATTGTGATTCTGTAATATTATTTGTGAATAGTTAATTATTTATTTATATGATAAGGAAAATATTTATTTATGTGGATATAAATGGAGGAATTTTTAGAAAAGTGACAAATTGTTGAAAATTGATATTTTATCTTTTCTAATAAAATAATTCATTTAAATATATTATTATATTTCAATAATATAATAATGGTGATATTTTTAAAATGAATGTGTGATATATGAATAAGTGAGGATGAAGAGTATTTTTGTTACAATAAATGCTAAAAACATGTTAAACATGTTGCTGGGCTCCATTTTTGACTAAAATTTGATTATAGCCTGTAAAATCGTCAAATAACGTATTTACATTCGGTCAATTTTTGTTTGGAATTTGGAAAAACTTAAAGCTACAAAGTTGTAGAGAATTAAATTTTCTTTGGAATGGACATAAGATTCGAATTTTTCTGATAAAAGGGCTATTTTTTATGAATTATTGAAGTTTCGAAATAATTAATTTTTGGAGTTTAAAATATTTATTTTAAGAAAAACGTTTTTTGCAATTGGGTGGGCCCCACATGTGTTGTAAATGTGCTGAATTCAAATTTCAAGAGGTGGGCGCGAAATTTTTTAATAAATATTATTCTTTTATTAAATTTTCTGCTTTAGTGTTCTAAGCATTTTTCTATAAATAGGGTGCTTAGGTTAGAATTGAAAATCACACTAGAAACTGAAGTTTTCTCTTTCTATATTACCTAGCGTATTTTGTGAGTATTTAGATACTTTGAGTGTTTTTATCTGATTGCAAGTTCCTTCACGTTATATCGATATTCCAACCGTAAATACTATTCTTTTAAGGTAAGGGATGTTATTTTCTTCGTAAATGATATTATTTCTTTCAATATCATTATGCCGAAATATTGGTATAAATTTTATTGTGAAATTTCTACCTTTTTGTGTCGGGGTTACTATTCTCGTATATGACACTATTTACGTATACGACACTATTCACGAATACGACACTATTCATCGAAAAATGAAATTTTCTCTTCTTTATCCCAGATGTCTATTTTCGTTATTATCTTTGATTGTATCCATGTTTTGATCTTTATTCTAGAATTTTACTCCACTATGGTATATTATGGGGTGTTTTTAAACATGGATAAACCGAAGTACGAATCCTTAATATTTGTTCTTTTGTCTCACTGGATTCGTTTTCTTAAAAATATTTTTCATCATCCTTAGTCCTAAATGATGATATTACTGAATATCTTTGGCATGTAGTGCAAAGATGAATGATTTTCTGATGAATATCTTTAGCCGTAGTGTAAAAGATGAGCAGTGTTGAGATGAACATGATAATCCATTTAATATCTTTGGCCTATAGTGCAAAGATGAATATTTAATTCAAGATGTATATTGATTGATGCTATAGGGATAAAATATTGATGATGAACTTTTAAATCATAGAAGATAGTAGATTTTATTCTCTACTTAGCTCTTCTAATGAATTATTATTTTTGCTGCGAATATTGATCTGAAACTTGTTGTCTATTATATTCTATCAGATTTTTTTCCCTGTTTAGGAATAACGATAATTTCTTCTATATTATCTTAATCATAATATTCTTTACTGGGCTAGTTGAGCTCACCCTTTTCCTTTTTGTTCCATTTTTCTTCTCAGGAAGCGAGAATGTGGCGGGAAGTAATCGGGGTGTGGAATGATGGTTCTACTAAGTTGTTTTAGTAGTCCTCACTATTTTGTAAAATAGTGTATCAATAATTGTAATGAGGACTTATTTGAGTGTGGATATTGTCTAGAAGATAATATTTGTATTTAAACTCACAGTTTATGTGTTGTCGTATTTTGTACGACAATTATATTAATAAAGTTGTAGTTATTTCTGTACCATGTATTTGGTGACTCAGAATGGGTGATGTATACCTATTTTGGGGGCGTCACAGTTGGTATCAGAGCTTAGGGATATGTTCTTTGGCTGAGATCGAGGAATAGAACTAGGAGGGGAGAGACGAGTAAATCCTTCATAGTTCCTACCTAAGCTTATTTGTTTGTTGGTCAGAATATAGGGATATTATGTGATATGCTAATTTCTTTAATTAACCCTTGTTTTATGGTAGTTTTTGAGAATGACAACTGAGAATGTTAACAATGGAGTAAATGAGACCGTGGAGACACCTTTACTCACCAATCAGGAGAATGTGCAACAGGACGACAATGTTCCTCCTGTAAACAACACCACTGATCAAACGATGAACGATGGGATGTTTCGAAGCTTTTTACAGTTCAAGCAAAATCAGACGAGGGAGAATCATATACAAAATACATGTAGGAATGATAGCAACGCGCGATTTGTCACAGCCAAGCAATTCAAAGAGTTGGGACCACCAGAATTCTGGGGAAAGCCGGATCCGATTAAGGTAAAAATGTGGGTCAAGCAAACTACCAAGATATTTGATATCTTTGGATTTACAGAGGAACAAAAGGTTCCATTCGCCACCTTTATGTTCCGTGGTGAGGCAGATTACTGGTGGGTATCTGTGAAGCGTACCCAGCCAGCCGCACTCAACATGTCTTGGGAAATATTTTAGAAATTGTTCAATGACAAGTACTTTCCTGAAAGTATTCGTCATATGAAGGAGGTGGAGTTTATTAGATTGGAACAGAACAACATGACGGTGTCCCAGTACGAGGCAAAATTCGCCGAGTTATCCAGGTTTGCACCGCATTTGGTAGAGAATGAGGAATGTATTTCGCGGATGTTTCTGAGAGGTTTGAAACTCGACATTTGTCAATACCTCATTTCTCACAAATTTTCTCTATATTCAGATGTTGTCAATAGGGCTCAATTAATAGAGTGAGATAATGAGTATGTTCAACCGAGGGACCACAACCAGGGTCATACCGGTGGCAGCAGTCATCGGAGCAATGATAACTAGCGGGGAGGGAAAAATACGGACAAAAGCGGTAACCACTCTGGTGGAAATCGTGCCCATGATAATAAAAGAAGAGAGTCGGGGATAGATTTTAAAAAGAGAAGGTACAACAATGACAATGTGAAGACGTCAGCACCAGCATCAACTATTTCTAAGGGAGGAGATCGACCACCGGTCGTATGTTATAAATGTGGAAAAGAGGGACACATCAGCCCAAACTATCCACAACAGTTCAAGGTATGTTATAATTGTGGAAAAGAAGGTCATATCGCTCAAGATTGTACTATACCAAAACCAAGTCCAGCAGGGATGGTGACTCAAAAGGCTACCCCAGAAAAGTCAAAGTCAGCGGTTCCTGGAAGAGCATTTGTTGTGACTGGCCAAAATGTGAGGAACCCGAACGAGGTGATCACGGGTAAGCTAATCATGAACTCTTGTGAAGTTTATACCTTACTAGATACCGGTTCTACCCATTCTTTTATCTCTCCTGCTTGTGCTCAACGTTTAAACTTGACTCCAGAGAAATTAGACTTTGACTTATCTGTGGAGACTCTGTTAGGAGAAACTTTCATTACATCCACTATTTTTAAATCTTGCTTGATCCAAGTTGGCACTATCACATTACCTGTTGATCTTATCTCTTTAAAGATACTTGCATTTGATGTGATTTTAGGGATTGATTGGTTAACCACTCATCATGGTAAAATTGATTATTTTTGTAAGGTTGTTAGTTTTCATATTCCTAACCAACCTATTATGCGAATTCAAGTAACCAAACCACTAAAGTCAATTACTGTCATATCAACCCATAAAGCCATTCGTTTATTAAAAAATGGATGTCAAGCTTTCTAAGCCCATGTTATGGACTTGAACAAAAACACGTCAGATTTGAATAATATTTTTGTTGTTAGTGAATTTCCTGACGTATTTCCTGAAGAACTTCCCGGTCTACTCCCTGAACGTGAAGTTGAATTTGTTATTGACCTTGAACCTGGTATAAAGCCCATTTCTAAACTCCCATATCGAATGGCACCTATTGAACTTCAGGAGTTAAAGGTCCAACTACAGGAGTTGTTGGACATCGGTTTCATTTGTCCTAGTACATCTCCTCGGGGTGCTCCTGTTTTATTCGTAAAGAAGAAAGACGGGAGTATGCGACTTTGTATTGACTATCGAGAATTGAACCATGTCACCATCAAGAATTGGTATCCGCTTCCTTGCATTGATGACCTATTTGACCAGTTGCAAGGAGCACAATTCTTTTCAAAGATCGATCTTCGATTCGGATATCATCACCGAAGATTAGAATCGAGGATATTCAAGAAGGCGCCTTGAAGAACTCAGACGGGCATTATGAATTCTTAGTCATGTCTTTTGAATTGACTAATGCTCCTGCGGCTTCAAAGGCTTCGTGAAAACAAGCTATATGCCAAGTTGAAGAAATGCGAGTTCTAGCTTGAGGAAGTAGCATTCCTTGGGCACGTGGTTTCAAACCATGGAGTATTTGTTGACCTGACGAAGAATGAAGCAATACAAAGTTGGGAGCAACCGAAATCGGTGACCGAAGTACGTAGCTTTTTGGGCTTAGCTGGTTATTATCAGAGATTCATGGAAGGATTTTCTCGAATCGCTACTCCCTTAACTCAGCAGACTCGAAAAGATACAAAATTCGTATGGAGCGAGGAATGCGAGAAAAGTTTCCAAGAGCTTCAAAGGAGTCTCATTTTGGCACCTGTTCTGACAATACAATCTGGTTCTGATAGATTTATTATCATATGCGAGAACGAGTACGATGTTGTGACGCCCCCAAAACAGGTATACATCACCCATCTTGGGTCGCCAGATACACAGTACATAAATCAACTACAAACTTAATTATACAACATTCGTGTAAAATATGACAAAACATAGTTGAGAGTTTAAACAAGAATATTGTCATCTAGACAATATCCACACTCAATGGTGTCCTCATTACAATTATTATCACATTATTTCGTAGAATAGTGAGGACTACTAAAGCCATTTATCCTGGACCATCACTCTATTCCCCGACTCATCCCAGCTATATTCTCATTTCCTGAAGAGAACAATGAAAGAAAGGGTGAGCTCAACTAGCCCAGTAAGAAATATTATGACTAAGATAATGCAGAATAAATTATCCTTAGCCTTCAACAGTATAACAACTGATAGAATACAATAGACAACAAGTTTTAGATCAACAACTGCAGCAGAAATAAGTAATCCATTAGAAGAGTCAGGTAGAGCATAAAATCTACTATCTTCTATGATTTAAAAAGTTTTTCATCAACTTTATCGCTGAGACTCAGCTTAAAAGAAATAAACCACATCATCGAATCATCCCTGCACCACGACCAAGGATATTCATTAAATCATCCATGGTCATGACTATACCAAATAATCCTTGGTCATAATCATACCAAAAACTGTCCATCAATGCACTACAGGCCAATGAGGACTTTTACCACATCATTCGTCACATTACGGTCATGATTATACCGAATAATCCCCGGTCATAATCATACCAAGTCCATCTATGCACGTAAGCCAAAGATATACAACTGTAAAACCAATAATCAATAGTCCATCTATGCACGTAAGCCAAAGATGTCTTTCATCACAATATAAACATGAGGATGATGACAATGATATAAGCATTAATCAAACGAAATCAAGGATAAATATTAAAGACATTAAATTTATCCAGAGTTTAAAAATATCCAAATTGTAAACATGATACTGCTTTGTGGAGTAAAATTCAAGAATAATATTCATGTCCCAAAAATAATTTGGACAAAAAAGAAATATATTTTTCGGGTAAATAGTACCCCGTGAATAGTAACTCATGAATAGTACCCCGACACGGAAAGTGTCCCGAATACCTAAGTGAAAGATACTAGAGTGAATAGTAATCAGGTTAATAGTAACCCGTGAATAGTAACTCGTGAATAGTACTCTGGCACGAAAAGTGCCCCGAATACCCGAATGAATAATACTAGAGTGAATAGTAACTGGGTGAATAGTAATCGTGAATAGTAACTCGTAAAAAAATATCAAAGAAAATGATATTCCATGACGAGTACGAAAGAAATAATATCTCATACGAGTATAATAGAATATATGAAACTGCAAATGGATTTTCACCTGCCATGCGGTAATCCATGTTGATAGATCATTTCTACAATTTAATAAAGAATGAATACAAAGGATCATTCACCATGCATGTGGTAATCCACATAGACAGGTTATTCAAACAAAATAATAAAGAATAGAGTAACAGAAGAATTCACCATGCATGCGGTAGACCGCACAAACAGGTTATTCCCAACAGAATAATAAAGAATGGAACCAGGTTATGCGTAATCCGCACAAACAGGATATTCTAACAAAATAATAAAGAATGGAATAAAAACATAATTCACCAGGCATGCGATAGACCGCATAGATAGGTTATTCCAACAAAATAATAAAGAGTGGAATAATAGAAGAATTTCACCATGTATGCAGTACTTCGCATTGATAAGTTATTCCAACATAATAATAAAGAATTGAATAACAACCCTTATGAGTATTGAAAGAAAATAACTCTCTTCATGAATACAAAAGAATAATACCCCTTACCTCAAAAGAAGACTGAATACTGGAATAGTGATGAAGCAGACTTCTCTTCTTCTTTCTCTCTATAATTTCTCTCTATAAAAATTTTTCTATAGCTTTAGTGAATTGGTGAGAAATGAAGGAAGAATCAGTTTCTATTTATAGGAAAATATAGTTTCAATAATTGCACATTTTGGGGCTCGAAATATTATAGTATAATACCTTCCTCTTTTTCTTCATTTTTAATTTAGTCCTGCAAGTATTATCAAACTTGCACCACCTCCCCTAATAGTAAATCATGTGAATCATTAGTAAATCATGTGAATCAATAGTTCTAGACATGTGAAAATATGCATTACAGTATAGTACCTCCATCTATACCTCCATTTTTAACTTAGTCATGCGAGTATTATCAATCTTGCACCAACTCCCCTAATAGTAAATGAAAGTGAATCAATAGTACACACATGTGAACAAATAGTTATAATCATGTGAATCAATAACAATTAATTGCTCATTTATCCGGTTAATTACCCGATTGGTCAATATAACCTCCAGACATCAATTATTATCGAAATAAATGTCGATTTCCACTAACACTAAAAATTCTAACACACTAGAACTATCAATTTCATCTTTAATCAACACGAACTTATTCATCATTAATATTATCATTCATAATATTTAACAACCAGGTCGTTCCTAGGAAAGAGGTGGCTTTCCGATAAGGATTTCTCCTTATTGGCGCACAATTAGGTGACCAAACCTCTCTTTGACAGAACTTCTAGACATTGTCAATATTGTAAATAATAATATGAATAACTTTGTCATCTCAATTATTAATTTAATAATATAACATATTATACAGATGATACTGTGACAATAATTGAATCAATAATATGAGAGATATGATGCAGCAATTATTGTAGCAATAATTGAGTATAACCGAAGTTACTTTTCACGTAAGTATCAATAATCAATATCATTGTACTATTATGCAACCACGCCAGACATCGTATTTTTACTACCGTGTAGTTCAACGGTTTTCTTGTAAGAACACTTTCAACAAGTTATTTTTATAAAAAGATAATTATGTCATTTTCTAACTACGAAAATACTTCCGTTGTGGGATCCACCAATGATTATGTCATCGTACGGATATTTCCTGATAAAAAGAATATTCCCCGACCAATCAAATATTATATAACAACTTGCATACTTTGCAAAATTTATAAATATTATCCACAACTATAACATTATATCAAATCCACACCATAATATTCAAAAAAATATTTAGAGAAATTTAAATCTTTATTCATAAAATTTGGGGTCTCACAATCTCCCCTCCTTATGAAATTTTACCCTCGAAATTTACGTACGTACCTGGTATGCCGAAGAGGTGAGGATATCTTAACTTCATTTCAGATTGTAACTCTTGAGGTGTAACATTTAAGTGTCGAATATGATCCTTCTTATCCAAGATTTTAACACGTATCTAATCATATGTTAAATCTTCCGCTATCTCATCTAATTCTAATTCAATAATGTGGTTCAAGTCGTCCACATATTTACGTAACATTGATACGTCAAAAACGTTATGAACACGCTACATACTTAGCGATAAGGTGAGTCTATAGGCCACAGTTCCTACTCGATCGAGGATTTCAAATAGGCCAATTAAATTGAGGGTTGATATTTCCTCTTTTCATCGACTCTTGCTTATAGAATAACACCTTCTTGAACCTTCTTCTTCATTTTCATCAGCTCCAGGTGTGTAGTTTGAGCGGCTTTAACTTTATCGATTAAAGTCGATTCTACTCGTATATTTATTATCTTCACATAGGTCCCTAGAGTCTTTAACTCTATCTTCATCATTTGTAAGTTATACGAAATGAGTTTTTGTGTTAACAACATCGCACTCGTAAACGCATACGATCTTCTACTCATCGCGTCAGCTATCATGTTCTCTCTTCCACGATGATATTGAATGGTATAATCGTAATCTTCAACAGCTCGAGCCAACGTCTTTGGCGCATGTTAAGTTCATTTTAGTTGAAGAAATATTTGAGGGTTTTAGAAATGGGTTTTGTACTGGGGTCAATAAAAAATTTGATTTCACGCTCTAGGGGTAGGCTAAGAAGTCTTCAAGAATGCATCAGGAAATTTATTTAACAATAGAAATATCATTCAAAACTGTGACTCTCATCCAAGACTAGGATAGCACATGTAATGAAGGTTTCTCCTAACGGAGTTTCAACCGATAAGTCAAAGTCTAATTTCTCTGGAGTCAAATTTAAACATTGAGTGCAAGCAAGAGAGATAAAAGAATGGGTAGAACCGATATCTAATAAGGTATAGACTTCGCAAAAATTTATAATTGACTAACCTTTGCTAACTTCGTTCGGGTTACTCACTTTTTGAGAAGTCACAAAAAACGCTCTTCCTGAAACCACTAACTTTGTTTTGTCCATATCCGCCTTTGGTGCCACCGTTCCAGCTGGACTTGACTTTGGTACACAACAAAATCGGGCTAGGTGACCTTTTTTTCCACAATTATAACATGCTTTGGACTGCATCACGCAGTTTGGACTGATATGTCCCTCCCCTCCGCATTTGAAGCATACAATTGGTGGTTGTTCTCCTTCCTTGAAAAGCGGGTGTTGGTGTTCTTTGTCTTTCCATCGTTGTTGAACCTCTCTTCTTGAAATTTCCACTCCTATTATCTTGGCCATGATTACCAATCAAGTGGTTACCATTCTTGGCATGACAATTTCCCCCACGATGGTTATCATTGTTCTGATGGTCATTTCCACTGATATGATTATTATCGTGTTGTTGGTCATTGCCTTTTGGTTGTATTGAATCATTATCGCGCTCCAATAACTGAGCCCTATTCACAACATCTGAATATAAACAAAGTTTGTGAGAAATAAGGTATTAACGTATTTTGGGTTTCAAACCTCTTAGAAACATTCGCGTCATTCGCTCCTCATTATCGACCAAATGGAATGCAAACCAGGATAACTCCGCAAATTTAGCCTCGTATTGCAAAACAATCATATTTTTTTGCTCCAACTTGATAAACCCCACCTCCTTCATGTGACGAATACTTTCAGGAAAGTACTTGTCGTTGAATAGCTCTTAGAACTTCTCCCAAGACATCTTGAGTGCGTCAGGCTGGGTACGTTTTACAGATTCCCACCAGTAATCTGCCTCTTCACGCAACATAAAGGTGGCAAAGGGAACCTTTTGTTCCTCAGAGCATCCCAAGATATCAAATATCTTGGTTATCTGCTTTAACCACGTCTCCGCCTTAAGTGGTTCTGGCTTTCCCAAAAACTCCGGTGGTTCCAGCTCCTTGAACTGCTTAGCGGTGACCGATCGTGGGTTGCCATTATTTCCACCTATATTTTAAACAGGAGTCTCTCTTACCTGATGTTGCATGAATTGCATAAAGCCTCTGAACATCCTATCGTTCATCATTTGATCGGTGTTATTATTTACCTGAGGATTATTATCTTCCTGTTGCACATTATCATGGGTATTGATCGTTGGTGACTCAACGGTCTCATGTGCTTCATTGCTGATCTCAACATTTTCAAATGCCATTTTCAAACACTATTTCAAAACAAGGGTTAATTGACATATCACATAGTATCCCTATACTCTGACCCACCAATTAAATACCAAATAAACTTAGGTAGGTCATACTAGCGAAGGAATTTCCCGTCTCTCCCCTCCTAGATCTTGTCTCATATCTCAACCAGGGATCATATCCCTAAGCTTTGATACCAACTGTGACGCCCCCAAAACAGGTATACATCACCCATCTTGGGTCGCCAGATACACACTACATAAATCAACTACAAACTTAATTATACAACATTCGTGTAAAATATGACAAAACATAGCTGAGAGTTTAAACAAGAATATTGTCATCTAGACAATATCCACACTCAATGGTGTCCTCATTACAATTATTATCACATTATTCCGTAGAATAGTGAGGACTACTAAAGCCATTTATCCTGGACCATCACTCTATTCCCCGACTCGTCCCAGCTATATTCTCATTTCCTGAAGAGAACAATGAAAGAAAGGGTGAGCTCCACTAGCCCAGTAAGAAATATTATGACTGAGATAATGCAGAATAAATTATCCTTAGCCTTCAATAGTATAACAACTGATAGAATACAATAGACAACAAGTTTTAGATCAATAATTGCAGCGGAAATAAGCAATCCATTAGAAGAGTCAAGTAGAGCATAAAATCTACTATCTTCTATGATTTAATAACTTTTTCATCAACTTTATCGCTGAGACTCAGCTTAAAAAAAATAAACCACATCATCGAATCATCCCTGCACCACGACCAAGGATATTCATTAAATCATCAATGGTCATGACTATACCAAATAATCCTTGGTCATAATCATACCAAAAACTGTCCATCAATGCACTACAGGCCAATGAGGACTTTTACCACATCATTCGTCACATTACGGTCAAGATTATACCGAATAATCCCTGGTCATAATCATACCAAGTCCATCTATGCACGTAAGCCAAAGATATACAACTGTAAAACCAATAATCAACAGTCCATCTATGCATGTAAGCCAAAGATGACTTTCATCACAATATAAACATGAGGATGATGACAATGATATAAGCATTAATCAAATGAAATCAAGGATAAATATTAAAGACTTTAAATTTATCCAGAGTTTAAAAATATCCAAATTAACAACATGATACTGCTTTGTGGGGTAAAATTCAAGAATAATATTCATGTACCAAAAATAATTTGGACAGAAAGGAAAAATATTTTTTGGATAAATAGTACCCCGTGAATAGTAACTCATGAATAGTAACTCGTGAATAGTACCCCGACACGAAAAGTGTCCCGAATACCCGAGTGAATGATACTAGAGTGAATAGTAACCTGTGAATAGTAACTCATGAATAGTATTCTAGCACGAAAAAAGCCCCGAATACCCGAGTGAATAATACTAGAGTGAATAGTAATCGGGTGAATAGTAACCCGTGAATAGTAACTCGTAAAAAAATACCAAAGAAAATGATATTCCATGACGAGTACAAAAGAAATGATATCTCATACGAGTATAATAGAATATACAAAATTGCAAATGGATTTTCACCCACCATGCGGTAATCCATGTAGACAGATCATTTCCACAATTTAATAAAGAATTAATACAAAGGATCATTCACCATGCATGCGGTAATCCACATAGACATGTTATTCTAACAGAATACAGACAGGTTATTCCCAACAGAATAATAAAGAATGGAACTGTGTCATGCAGAATCGCATGCAATTGGATATTCCAAATGTAATAATAAAGAATGGAATAACAATGAGAATTCACGGGCATGCGATAGACAAGATGCAGACAAAGTTATTCCAACGGAATAATAAAGAATGGAATAAAATAAGAATTTCACCATGTATGCGGTACTTCGTATAGATAGGTTATTTCAACATAATAATAAAGAATGGAATAGCAACCCTGATGACTATTGAAAGAAAATAACTGTGACGCCCCAAAAATAGGTATACATCACCTATTCTGAGTTGTCAATACATGGTACAGAAACAACTACAACTTTATTATTACAAATCAGAAAGCGTGAGTTTGAATACAAATATTATCTTCTAGACAATATCTATACTCAAATAAATCCTCATCACATTTATTGATACATTATTTTACAAAAATGGTGAGGACTACTAAACAATTCTTTCTAAAACTTTCATTCCATACCCCGACTCGTACTCGCTATATTCTCGCCTCCTGAGAAGAAAAATGGAACAAAAAGGAAAAGGGTGAGCTCAAATAGCCCAGTAAAGAATATTATGACTAAGATAATATACAACAAATTACCGTTAGTCTTCAATAGGGAAAAATCTAATAGAATACAATAGACAACAAATTTTAAATCAATATTCGCATTGAAATAATAATTCATTCAAGAGTTAAGTAGAGAATGCAAACTACTATCTTCTACATGTATGAATTTAAAAGTTAATCGTCTCATCTTTTATCCCCGTAACATCAATCAATATACATCCGAATCAAATATTCATCTTTGCACTACAAAGCAAAGATATTCATCGGTTGGTCATGTTCATCTAAACACCTATTCATCTTTGCACTACGGCCAAAGATATTCTTCAAAAATCATTCATCTTTGCACTACAGGCCAAAGATATTCAATAATATCATCATTTAAGACTGAGGATGATGAAAAATATTTTTAAAGAAACGAATCCAGTGAAACAAAATGACAAGGATTAAGGATTAAGGATTCGTACTTTGTTTTATCCATGTTCAAAAATACCTCAAAAATAATCATAGTGGTGTAAAATTCAAGAATGATCAAAACATGGATACAATCAAAGCTAGTATCCAGAATAGATATTTTGGACAAAAAGAAGAAATTTTATTTTTTGGTGAATAGTGCCGTATACGTGAATAGTGCCATATACGTGAATAGTAACTCCGACACCAAAAGATAGAAATTTCCCAAAAAACATCTTCACGCTTCATAAATAGTACTCGTGAATAGTAACTCGTGAATAGTAACTCATGAATAGTAACTCGTGAATAGTAACTCATGAATAGTAACCCCGACATGAAAAAGTTCCAAATTTGATAAAAAGTTTCAACCAATATTTCAAAGATAATGATATTGAAGAAATAATATCATTTGAGAAGAAAATAACATCCCTTACCTCGAAAGATTAGTAGACTTAATTTGGAATAACAGGATATAAGTCTTTGAAGGAACTTGCACCGTCTAACAATACTCAAAGTATACTCAAAATACTCACAAGAATACGCTTGATAATATAGAGAGAGAAAACTTCAGTTTCTGGTGTGATTTTCAATTCTAACCTAAGCACCCTATTTATAGGAAATTGCTTAGAACACCAAAGCAGAAAATTTAATAAATTAATAATATAATTATATAAATTTCCTACACATGCCTAGAATCTGATTTCAGCCATCAAACACTTGCCACATTCTAGAAAAAGTAAGAAAAAACGTTTTTCTAATTTTAAATATTTTAAACTTCCAAAAATTAATTATTTTGAGTTTTGAACTTCAATAATTCATAATAAATATCCCTTTCATCGTAAAAAATTGAATCTCGAGAGTTTTATAGGAAATTCAATTTCTACAACTTTGCGTAAGAAAGTTTTTCCAAATTCCAAATAGAAATTGACCAGAAATCCACAAACCAGGCGATTTTACAAGCTATAATCAAATTTCAATCAATAAATGGGGTCCATTTACATGTTTAACATTTTTAAACATTTATTGCAACAAAAAATACTCTTCCTCCTCGTATACTCATATATCCCACATTCGTTGTAAAAATATCACCATTATTATATTATTAAAATATAATAATATATTTAAATGAATTATTTTATCGTAAAAAGATAAAATTTCAATTTTCAACAATTGTCACATTAAAATTTTCTCCATCTATATCCACATAAAATCAATATTTTCCTCATCATATGAATCAATAATTAATTATTCACAAATAATATTACAGAATCACAATATCGACAACCATGCGGTTCAGAAAGAGGGGCTTTCAATAAGAATTTCTCTCTTCTTGGCGTGCAATTAGGTGACCAAACCTCTCCTTAGATGTAACTTTCTAGACATTGCCAATAATGTTATCTAATAATATTATTCAGATAATATGAATTATTGCTTCGATAATGAAAAATATCGTGTAATGACAATTATTGAAACAACATCAATATAAAATATTAACGCAAAGAATTATTAAATCAATAAAACACTTGAAAGATAATTATCGTAACCATTATTGAGTAGTGCCTTTCACGTAAGAATCAATAATTGGTGCAATACTGGTGTGTTCTCGTGTTTTAACCAATTTAGTATTTTAATAAAGATTAATCTGTAATAACTACTACCGTTATTTTTAAACAACTTATATTTGTCGTTTTCTTCATCCAATCGCTTTTCGTTATTGGGCTCCACACACGGTCAAGGCGTCATACCGCATTTAATATTCCCGACAATGATTTAATATTCCACGACCAAACGAATATTCCCCAAACAACAATGAATATTTTATAACCACTTGCTTATTTTGAAGTATTTGCGTATTTTACCCTTAACTATCCACATTAATCAAATCAACCCTTACTATTTCAAAATAATAAATAGAGAAATTTAAATTTCATTAATAATAAGTTGGGGTCTTACAACCTCCCCTCCTTATGAAATTTTCAGTCCTCGAAATTGGACGACGACGACTGGTGTTTCAAAAGGTGAGGATACCTCGCTTTCATTTCCATTTCCAATTCCCGTGTCATTTCCTCTATAGCATGATTCCTCCACAAAACTTTAACTTGTGGTACGACCTTTCATGCAGTAGGGACATGCTCCTTCCTATCTAAGATCTTGACAGTACCTCCTCATACGTTAAGTCTTGGCTATCTCGTCCTGGTTCTAACTCAATAACGTGGTTTGGGTCTTTCACATATTTCTGAAGTATGAGATATGTGAAACACATTATGAACACGAGACATACTTTGAGGTAACGCGAGTCTATAGGCTACATTTCCTACTCGGTCAAGAATTTGAAATGGACCAATAAATCGTGGATTGAGCTTTCCTCTCTTCCCAAATCTTGTAACTCCCTTCCATGTAGCAACTCGCAACAATACATGATCCCCTACACTAAATTCCACGTCCTTTCGATGAAGATCCGCATAACTCTTTTGTCGATCTTGTGCCGTTTGTATATGTTGTCGAATCATTTGGATCTTTTCCGTAGTCATACGTACTAACTCGGGTCCTAACAATGTTGCTTCACCCACCTCATCCCAACATACTGGAGAGCGACACTTTCGTCCATATAATGCTTCAAATGGAGCCACACCTATACTTGCTCGATAACTTTGTTGTTCAGAAGAGAATTCTACCAATGGTAAATACTTATCCCAACTTCCCTTGAAGTCTAGGACACAGAGTCTTAATAAATCTTCAAGAGTTTGAATAGTCCTTTCTGATTGTCCGTCCGTTTGAGGATGGTATGCCGAACTGAATCGTAAATCCGTGCCCATAGCTTTTTGCAAGCTAACCCAAAATCTTGAAGTGAATCTTGGGTCACGATCCAAACTATGGATACAGCATGCTATGCAACCTCACAATCTCATTCACGTATACATACTAGCAAGACGTTCAAGTGAATAAGTCTCCAGTATCGGCAAGAAATGAGCAGACTTGGTTAATCTATCAACAATAACCCAAATAGCATTGATGCCCCGAGAAACCGTAGGAAGACCAAAGAATGTGAAATCCATGGTAATGTGTTCCCACTTCCATTTCGGAATCTCAAGTGGTTGCAACGGACCCTTAGGTACTAGATGCTCCGCCTTTACACCTTGACAAGTTAAACACATTGAGATAAACTTTGCAATCTCTCTCTTCATATTGTTCCACCAAAATGTATGTCAAGATCACGATACATTTTAGTACTTCCAGGATGGATTGCAAATGGTGTATTGTGTGCCTCCATCATAATCTTGTACTTCAAATCGTAGTCGTTAGGAACACAAAGTCTAGAGTGGACTCAAGTATTCCTTCTTCATCAATTCTCGCTTCCTAATAGCTCCTTCTTGTACTTTTTCTTCTTCATACGCATCGCCTCTAGGGGTGGGTGGCTCGAGCAACCTTAACTTTTTCTATTAAAGTTGGCTCTATCGTATACTTGACATCATCGCACTCGTTCTCGCATATGATCTTCTACTCAACGCGTCACTACCACGTTCGCTTTTCAGGATGGTATTGAATAGTGTGGTCGCAGTCTTTCAATAGCTCGAGCCAACGCCACGCCGCGATGTTGAGTTCTTTTGAGTGAAGAAATATTTAAGGCTTTTATGGTCTGAATATATCTCCACTTTCTCCCCATATAGATAGTGCCTCCATATCTTTAGCGTGAAAATGACTGCTGCCAACTCTAGATCATGAGTAGGATAATTCCTCTCATACTCTTTAAGTTGTCGCGAGGCATAGGCTATGACTTTCCCACGTTGTATGAGAACACATCCTAACCCTTTGCCTGAAGCATCGCTGTAGATAACAAATCCATCCGAACCAAATGGTATTGTTAGAGCAGTGTGCGAAATAAGTCTCCTCTTAAGCTCTTGGAAACTTTTCTCGCATTCTTCGCTCCAAACGAATTTTGTATCCTTCCGAGTTATTTGAGTTAATGGAGTAGCGATTCGAGAAAACCCTTCCACGAATCTCCGATAATAACCGGCTAAGCCCAAAAGCTACGTACTTGACCACCGACTTGGTTGCTGTTCTAACTTCAGATTGCTTCAATCTTCACCGGATCAACAGATACTCCATGTTTCGACACCACGTGCCCAAGGAATGCTACTTCTCTCAAGCCGTAACTCGCATTTCTTTAATTTGGCATATAGTTTGTTTTCACGAAGCCTTTGGAGTACCAAACTTTAAATGGTGCTCATGATCTTCACGACTTTTGGAATATATAAGGATGTCATCAATAAAGACAACAACAAACCGATCCAAATATTCCTTGAATACTCGGTTCATCATATCCATGAAAGCCGCTAGGAGCATTAGTCATCCGAAAGACATGACTAAGAATTCATAATGCCCGCATTCGAGTTCTAAAGGCGTCTTTGGAATATCCTCGATTCTAATCTTCACCTAATGATATCCGAGCTAAGATCGATTTTTGAAAAGAATTGTGCCCCTTGCTGTCGGGTCAAACAAGTCATCAATACGAGGTAGAGGATACCTATTCTTGATGGTGACATGGTTCAATTCCCAATAGTCAATACAAAGTCGCATACTCCGTCTTTCTTCTTTACAAATAAAACAGAGCACCCCAAGGAGATGTACTCAGACGAATGAAACCGATGTCCAATAATTCTCTGTAGTTGGACCTTTAACTCGAAGTTCAATAGGAGCCATTCGATATGGGGTTTTAGAAATGGGCTTTGTACCAGTTCAAGATCAATAAACAATTCAACTTCACATTCTCGGGGTAGACAAAGGAAGTTCTTTGAAATACGTCGGGAAAGTCAATAACAACAGGAATATTATTCAAATTTGACGTGTCTTTATTCAAATCCATAACATGGGCTAAGAAAGCTTGACATCCGTTTTTCAATAAACGAATAGCTTTATGATTAGATATATGTTGATTGATTTTAATGGTTTAGTTGCTTGAATTCGCATAACGAGGTTGGTTAGAATATGAAAAGTAACAACCTTACGAAAACAATCAATTTTGGCATGATGAGTAGTTAACCAATCAATCCCTAAAATCACATCAAAAGCAAGTATCTTTAAAGAGATAAGGTCAATGTGTAAGTGTGATGGTGCCAACTTGAATCAAACAAGATTTATAAGCAGTGGATGTGATGAAAGTTTCTCCTAACGGAGTTTCCACAGATAGGTCAAAGTCTAATTTCTCCGAGTCAAGTTTAAACGCGTTGAGCACATGCGGGAGAGATAAATGAATGGGTAGCACCGGTATCAAGTAAGGTATAAACTTCGCAAGAATTTATAAATAGCTTACCCGTGATCACCTCGTTTGGGTTCCTCGCATTATGACCGATCACAACAAACGCTCTTCCCGGAATCGTTGACTTTGACTTTTCGGGATAGTCTTTTGAGTCACCATCCCCGCTTAAACTAGGTTTCGCTCATCGCACAATCTCGAGCGATATGTCCTTCCTTTCCACAATTATAGCATACCTTGAACTGTTGTGGGCGGTTTGACCGATATGTCCCTCTTTTTCGCATTTGTAGAGTATATGAATGGGTGGTCGTTCTCCTCCCTTAGAACCGATTCTTGTCATTTAAGACTGCGTATGCGTCTTCACATGGTCGTTGTTAAATCTCCTCTTTTAAAATCTCCTCCCGACTCGCTTCTTCTATTTTCATGGCTATGATTACCACCGGAGTGGTTACCATTTTGTCCGTCATTTCTTTCTCCTTTGGTTATCATTATTCATTGATCGCTATCTCAGTACGATCCTAGTTATGGTCCCTCAGTTGACTGTACTCGTTATCTCGCTCTAATAATTGAGCCCATTTACAACATCCGAATAGAGAGAAAATTTATGAGAAATAAGATATTGTCGTATCGGGTTTCAAACCTCTCAAAACATCCGTCATCATCGCTCCTCATTCTCCACCAAATGAGGTGCAAACTCGGATAACTCTGCAAACTTTGTCTCGCATCTTGAGACACCGCCATGTTGTTTTGTTCTAATCGATGAACTCCACTTCCTTCATATATTTAACACTTTCGGAAAGTATTTGTCATTAAATAATTTCAAATGTCTCCCAAGACATGCCGAAAGTGTTGGATGGGTATGCTTCACAGAGATTCCACCAAGTAATCGCTTCGCCACACGAACATAAAGGTGGCGAATGGAACCTTCGTTTCTTCGTGCATCCCAAGACATCGAATATCTTGGTAATTTGCTTGACCCATGTTTCCGCCATGATCGGATCCGCTTTCCCTTAAATTCGTGGTCCCAACTCTTTGAATCGCTGGGCGTGATAACCCGTGAATTGCTATCATTTCTCCTCGTATTTTGAACACGAGTCTCCCTCGTCGATTTTGCATGAAGCGCAAAAAGCTTCTAAACATCCCCTCGCTCATCATACGCTTCAATGGTGTTGTTCACAGGAGGAACATTGCCGACTGTCACGACGTTCTCCTCGTTGGTGAGTACAGCGTCTCCACGGCCTCATTTCTATTGTTAATATTCTCAAATCGACATTCTCAAACACCGTCATAAAACAAGGGTTAATTAAGGAAATCAATATATCACATAATATCCTTATATCTTGACCAACTAAAAAATAAGCTTAGGTAGGACACACTAGCGAAGGATTTACTGCCTCTCCCTCCTAGTTCTATTCCCCGATCTCCGCCAGAGATCATATCCTAAGCTCGATAATAATCGTGACGCCCCAAAATAGGTATACATCACCCATTCGAGTTGTCAATACATGGTATGAAACAACTATAACTTTATTATTACAATCAGAAAGCTGTGAGTTTGAATACAAATATTATCTTCTGCACAATATCTATACTCAAATAAATCCTCATCACATTTATTGATACATTATTTTACAAAAATGGTGAGGACTACTAAACAATTCTTTCTAAAACCTTCATTCCATACCCGACTGCATTTCGCTTATATTCTCGCCTCCCGAAGAAAAATGGAACAAAAAGAAAAGGGTGAGCTCAACTAGCCCAAGAAAAAGAATATTATGACTAAGATAATATACAACAAATTACCGTTAGTCTTCAACAGGAAAAATCTAATAGAATACAATAGACAACAAATACTCACAATACTCAAAGTATACTCAAAATACTCACAAGAATACCGATAATATAGAGAGAAAACTTGATTTTACGGTGTGATTTTCAATTCTAACCTAAGCACCCTATTTATAGGAAATTGCTTAGAACACCAAGCGTAAAATTTAATAAATTAATAATATAATTATATAAATTTCCTACGCATGCCTAGAATCTGATTTCAGCCATCAAACACATGCCACATTCTAGAAAAAGTAAGAAAAAACGTTTTTCTAATTTTAAATATTTTAAACTTCCAAAAATCAATTATTTGAACTTGAACTTCAATAATTCATAATAAATAGCCCTTTCATCAGAAAATTGAATCTCATGAGTTTTTATAGGAAATTCAATTCTCTACAACTTTACGAGAAGAAAGTTTTTCCAAATTCCAAATAGAAATTGACCGAAATCCACAAACGGGCAATTTTACAAGCTATAATCAAATTTCAGTCAATAAATGGAGTCCACCGACATGTTTAACATATTTTAAACATTTATTGCAACAAAAATACTCTTCCTCCTCGTATACTCATATATCCCACATTCGTTGTAAAAATATCACCATTATTATATTATTAAAATATAATAATATATTTAAATGAATTATTTTATCAGAAAAAGATAAAATTTCAATTTTCAACAATTGTCACATTAAAAATTTTCTCCATCTATATCCACATAAAATCAATATTTTCCTCATCATATGAATCAATTATTAAAAATTCACAAATAATATTACGAGAATCACAATATCGACAACGTGCGGTTCAGAAAGAGGGGCTTTCAATAAGAATTTCTCTCCTTCTTGGCGCGCAATTAGGTGACCAAACCTCTCCTGTATGTAACTTTCTAGACATTGCCAATAATGTTATCTAATAATATTATTCGGATAATATGAATTATTGCTTCGATAATGAAAAATACGTGTAATGACAATTATTGAAACAACAAGAATATAAAATATCAATGCAAAGAATTATTAAATCAATAAAATCTTTGAATAAAGAATTACCGTAACCATTATTGAGTAGTTTCTTCTTACGTAAGAATAAATAATTGGTGCAATACTGGTGCTTCTTGTGTTTTAAACCAACCGAGTATTTTAACAAGATAATCTGTGAATAACTATTGTTGTTATTTTTAAATAACTTATATTTCATCGTTTTCTTCATCCAATCGCTTTTCAGTTATGGGGCCCACATTACGGTCGCTACCGTCGCATTTAATATTCCCCAAAGCGGTACAAATATTCCACGACCAAACGAATATTCCCAAACAACAATGAATATTTTATAACCACTTGCTTATTTTGAAGTATTTGCGTATTTTTCCCTTAACTATCCACATTAATCAAATCAACCCTTACTATTTCAAAATAATAAATAGAGAAAATTAAATTTCATTAATAATAAGTTGGGGTCTTACAATAACTCTCTTCATGAATACGAAAGAATAATACCCCTTACCTCAAAAGAAGACTGGATATTGGAATAGTGATGTATTAGACTTCTCTTCTTCTTTCTCTCTATAATTTCTCTCTATAATAATTTCTCTATAGCTTTAGTGAATTGGTGAGAAATGAAGGAAGAATGAACATTTTGGGGCTCAAAATATTACAGTATAATACCTTCCTCTTTTTCTTTATTTTTAATTTAGTCCTGCAAGTATTATCAAACTCGCAACACCTCCCCTAATAGTAAATCATGTGAATCAATAGTTCTAGACATGTGAAAATATGAATTAGAGTATAGTACCTCCATCTATACCTCCATTTTTGACTTAGTCATGCAAGTATTATCAATCTTGCACCAACTCCCCTAATAGTAAATGAATCTGAATCAATAGTACACACATGTGCATAAATAGTTATAATCATATGAATCAATAGCAATTAACTTCTCATTTATCCGGTTAATTACCCGATTGGTCAATATAACCTCCAGACATCAATTATTATCGAAATTAATGTCGATTTCAACTAACACTAATAATTCCAACACAATGGAAATATCAATTTCATCTTTAATCAACACGAACTTATTCATCATTAATATTATAATTAACAATATTTAACAACCAGGTCGTTCCTAGGAAAGAGGGGGCTTTCCGATAAGGATTTCTCCTTATTGGCGCGCAAATAGGTGACCAAATGTGACAATCCCAAATCTAGTACTTCCATTTCCACAGGATTTGGTGTTCACTGTACAAATATCATCTATCTATCTACCCATAAATAAATGTAAACCATGCAATAGATAGAAATAATAAATAAATCTCCCCTTATGGGGTTACATCAACTACATAAAAATACCATCCCAGGTCACTCTAACCTTAAACATCTGTGCAAAATCATAAACAATAAAAAGTCTTAATAACATCAAGTCTGAAAATAAATACATAAGAACAACAAATCTTCCTCATTTGTTGCCCTTGCTCTTGTCAACAGATCTTTCGTTCTTAACTGCAATGTTATTATTACGCAAGAGTGAGCACGATTGCCCACAAGTATAACAATATAACAAAGAAATAATAACATGCGAATAAATCAAAGGCTTCTAAAACATGAAAACTCAGCTTTTGAATCAAGAATGTATAATAAGAAATAAAAGAGCTTTTGAGGGTCATAAGACCTTGAACTATGTCCTAGGTTGTCACGTGTTTATACTTGAAACCTTTAACAGTCATAAGACTATGGACACTTCTTCTCGTACTTAGGGGGATCAGCCCTTAGTACCATACTGTGCACAATATCTTAACGCTAACGAATAAGTAATCCCCTTTACATGGTTGTTCATCTCAGTTTGACATTAGCGTCCACACCAAAGGAAGTTTGATTTGGATAATTCATCAAGGGTTCTGAAATTTAGAACGCTCATCAACTATGGACTAGTCGAATCGTTAAGGGTTCGCTAGTCTAACAAGGTTCAACAGTAACTGATATTTAAATCGAATAACAATTTCAAGAGATATACAATAGAATAATTATTGTATAACAGAATAATACTTTGAAAGATTAATATACTTTTAATATAACAAAATGGACTTGATCAATAATAACGAGAATTTGCTCGATGTAAAGAGACAACTTGTAAACTCATATAATGATAACGAGTAGGGTTAGAAAACTTGTCTCGTGTGTAGATTACACGTTAATTATACTCGTTCCTTAATTTAAATCCTACATATCATTTACATTCACAATACCAGTTAATTATAATGTAATTAATCATCATACGTTCATTCTCTTTGTCTAACTTTGATTATGACCAGACTTAATCAAATTACTACATTCATTGACACGTAATTTACACTTTATAAACAATAAGCTAACTATGTGTTCGATATTTCAATTCGCACGTAATTGTGTTATTAACATGTTAAGAATTTATCTTAACGTCTCATTGTACGTGTAACATAATTTTATGTTCCTTAGATTTGGTTACTATCACATTTCTATACCTGAACACTTCAAAAAATACATTTCTAGACATTTTTCCAAGTGGCGCCATGGCACTGCTTAAGCTAATCTTTTCTGTGCGCTATTGCCGCAGGCCAACTATGAGGACTTTAATGTTGCGTATATGAGTTTTAGGCACAGAGTTAGGCGTCGCGATGCGAAACTCCAGTTTTTGAATTTCTAGTTCGCGAAGAACACAGAATCAGGCGAATTTGTCATTTCATGGACATTAAATTCATCAAATTAAACATACCCATAAACTAGAATTCGTACGTAATCATTACCCAACCTTTATAGAGCAATTTTAACCAATTAAAACACATAATCACTCAATTAAAACATGTAATTTACTGTTCTTGAAGGTTTTGAACAAAAACATAAAATTTAACACTACGGATTCGTTATAACACCAAATCCATCCATTCAAGTTTTGTTTTCTTCGTTTTAGCATGCATAATCAGATACAAGTGTGAATTTTACAAAACAATTTATGTTTGACATATTAATTTTACGTATAAGGGCCATATGGCCATATTCTATACTCTGTAATTTTTGAAACAACAACATACGTTATAATATTATGAAATTGATGATATGGAACCATCTAATACATGGTAAAACATGCTATGCTAACATATTATCACATTTACATCCACAAAATCAATAAAATTTCAAATTACAGAGATTTAATAGAGAAATTGGAAACCATTTTCATGAAAGCTTAATGACGTAAAAATGAGAATTGGGTTGGAGAGAAATACCCAGAACGTAGAGTGAGTAAAGATAACAATCTCTCTTTCAGATACTACTTCAATCACAAAGTTTCTCCCACAATTCCTCTGAAAACTCTCTGACTCTCAAGTTGAACACTTAATGAAAATCGTAAAACAAAAGCCGACTTATTATTTATGCAAGATGATTGAGGTCGAGTTAATCCATACGTGGTTTAACCGCCTCAACTCCTCATAAAGGCCTCGTTTGGCTTGAAACATGAATAAACCCTCTAATTATTTTAATTAATCTCTATACTATAGTTTAATAATGTCACACCCAATTAAATAATAAATCAAATATCTAGTTTAATTTAATTTAAGTAAAATAAAATAATTACTCATTAATTCACATAGTCACATAATTAAATTTTTTATTTATTAATTATGTCAAATTATTAAATCTCTAATTAATTATTAAATTAATTAAAATAACGATGAAGCTTATTAAATATTTCATTTAATTCAATAAGCTCACATAAATACATACTTCGAATAATAAAAATTCCACATTAATGTAATAAATATAACACATATAATTAAATTAATCTACCACAATTTCATCAATTAATTATTTAATCTAATAATTAATTCATCATAAAATATTTATTCAATCCAATAAATATTAAAATTAAATTATAAAATCTCGGTTGTCACACCAAACCTCTCCTTGACAGAACTTCTAGACATTGTCAATATTGGAAATAATAATATGAATAACTTCGCCGTCTCAATTATTGATTTAATAATATAACATATTATACAAATGATACTGTGATAATAATTTTATCAATAATATGAGAGATATGATGCAGCAATTATTGTAGCAATAATTGAGTATAACTGAGTGACTTCTTACATAAGCATCAATAATCAATACCGGTGTCTACTATGCAACCATTCAGACATCGTACTTTTCTTTATCACGGGTAGTTTAATGGTTTTAATGGTAACACTTTTATAGTTATTTTTATAAAAGATAATTACGCTGTTTTCTAACTACTTACAATACTTACATTGTGGGGTCCAACAATGATTGTGCCATCGTACATGTGACGCCCCCAAAATAGGTATACATCACCCATTCCGAGTTGTCAATTCATGGTACAGAAACAACTACAACTTTATTATTACAACAGTAAAACTGTGAGTTTGAATACAAATATTATCTCCTATACTATAGTTTAATAATGTCACGCCCAATTAAATAATAAATCAAATATCTAGTTTAATTTAATTTAAGTAAAATAAAATAATTCCTCATTAATTCACATAGTTACATAATTAAATTTCTCATTTATTAATTATGTCAAATTATTAAATCTCTAATTAATTATTAAATTAATTAAAATAACATTTGGCTTATTAAATATTTCATTTAATTCAATAAGCTCACATAAATACATACTTGAATAATAAAATTCTCCACATTAATTTCATAAATATAACACATATAATTAAATTAATCTACCACAATTTCATCAATTAATTATTTAATCTAATAATTAATTCATCGTAAAATACTAATTCAATCCAATAAATATTAAAATTAAATTACAAAATCTCGGTTGTCACATCTTTCCCCCCTTAAAAGCATTCTGTCCTCAGAATCACAACTCAAACAATTCATCCTGTTACATTCTCCCCCCTTACAAAGATTCTGTCCCCAAAATCGCTTATAATATTCTAAGTAAATAAATAAGGATAATTCTTCTTCATATTCTCTTCGAGTTCCCACGTGGGTTCTTCAGCGTTGTGGTTCCTCCAAATTACCTTAATAGAAGGTATTACTTTATTTCTTAGAATTTGCTCTATTCGGTCGAAAATTTGAACAGGAATTTCTTCGCAAGATAAGTCTTTGTCAAAATGTAGGGGTTCATATTCAATCACGTGCTTGTAATCGGGTTTGTAGGGTCGTAGAATTGAAACATGGAAAACGTTGTGGACATTTTCTAGAGCTGGAGGTAAGGCTACCTCATATGCAACCTCTCCGACCCTTCGCAGTACTTCAAAGGGTCCAATGAATCTTGGGCTTAACTTCCCTTTCTTCCCAAACCTGATCTTTCCCTTCCAGGGATAGACCTTTAAAAATACATAACTACCCGATTCAAACTCAACATTTTTACGTTGTGGATCAGCGTATTTCTTCTGTCTATCTTGAGCTTCTATCAATCTTGTCCAGATCACATTGACTATTTCTGTTGTCTGCTGTACTAATTCCGGGCCTAGTAATTGTCTTTCGCCAACTTCATCCCAGTATAGCGGAGTTCTTCACTTTTTGCCGTATAATGCTTAATAAGGTGGCATGCCAATACTAGCGTGGTAACTGTTATTGTAGCTGAACTCTACGAGCGGTAGATGGTCATCCCAATTTCCTTTAAAGTCCATTATATATGCTCTTAACATGTCTTTTAATGTCTGAATTATTCTTTCACTCTATCCATCTATCTGAGGGTGATATTCCGTGCTCATTCGTAACTGTGTACCCATGTATTGTTGTAGACGTTTCCAGAAGTTCGACGTAAATCGCGGATCTCTGTCTGAAATAATTTACACCGAAACTTCGTGCCTTGAAACAATCTCTTTCATATATAACCTTGCCAACTGATCTAAGTTGAATCTAATTTTGATCGGAAGGAAGTGTGCAGATTTCGTCAATCAGTCAACAATAACCCATACTAGCGTCGTAGCCTTTTTGAGTTGTCGGTAGGCCAACCACGAAATCCATCGTAATATGTTCCCATTTCCATTCTGGAATGTCCAAAGGTTGTAGTAACCCACTCGGCCTCTGATGTTCTGCTTTCACTTTCTGACATGTCAAACACTTGGAAACACATTCTGCAACCTCTCGTTTCAAATTCGGCCACCAGAAATGTTGTCGAAGATCTTGGTACATCTTGGTACTACCAGGGTGAATCGAATATCATGAGTTATGAGTCTCGCTCAAAATTTCTTCCTTAATCTCTGGTACCGGTGGTACCCAAATTATATTCTCAAATCACAGTATTCCTTCCCTATCCATCTTGAATCTTGATTTGGTTCCTTTGGATATCTTCTTTTTAACCGTTTTACATTTGTCATCCTGAAGTTGAGCCTCCTTAACATTATCTAGTTGAGTTGTACCAGATAGCATCTAAAATAGATTCTCATCAATCTCCATAGGATAATTCACTTCCAATTCCAGCTTTTTCATTGCTGAAATTAACTCTGCCTGATCAGTCAAGATCATCAGTTTCTCCCGACCCTTTCTACTTAAGGTGTCGGCAACCACATTTGCCTTACCCGGATGGTATAAAATCTCACAATCGTAGTCCTTAATTAACTCCAACCACCTTCTTTGGCGCATGTTTAAGTCTTTCTGTGTAAAAATATATTTCAGACTCTTGTGGTCTGTATATATTTCACACTTCTCCCCATAGAGATAGTGCCTCCAGATTTTCAAAGCAAAACCACCGCATTTTAACTCCAAGTCATGGGTGGGATACCCTTCTCATAATCCTTCAATTGTCGAACGCATACGTAATGACTTCCATTGCTCGCAGCATAAGCACAACCATGTCCTTTATGCGATGCATCACTATAAACAACAAAATTTCATGTATCATCCGGAAGAGATAACACAGGTGTTGAACTCAACCTCTTCTTTAATTCTTGAAAGCTTTCCTCACACTTCTCCGTCCAAACAAATTTCACCGATTTTCTAGTCAAATTCGTCAACAGAGTTGCGATCTTGGAAAAATCCTGAATGAATCTTCTGTAATAACCTGCCAATCTGAGAAAACTTCTTACTTCCGACGACGTCTTCGGCTGATCCCAGTTAATCACATATTCAACTTTGGAGGGATCTATCGAAATTTTATCCCTATCAAACACATGTCCAAGAAATTGTACTCTTTCAATCCAGAATTCATATTTCGAAAACTTGGCATACAACTTCTCCCTTCTTAATGTCTCTAATGTCACCCTCAAATGCTCTTCATGTTCTTCTTTGGTTTTTGGATATACCAAAATATCATCTATAAATACCACTACGAATTTGTCCAAAAATGGCTTGAACACTCCATTCATTAAGCCCATAAATGCTGCAGGAGCAATTGTTAGACCAAATGACATTGCCAAAAATTCGTAGTGACTGTATCGTGTTCTGAACGTTGTCTTCGGTACATCCTCTGGTCTCATCTTCAATTGATGATAACCACTCCTCAAGTCTATCTTTGAAAAGTATCTTACTCCTTTTAACTGATCGAACAGGTTGTCGATTCATGGTAATGGATATCTATTCTTTATCATGACCTTATTCAATTCTCTATAGTCGATGCAGAGCCACAGTGTCCCATCCTTCTTCTTCACGAATAAAATCGGCGCTCCCCACGGTGATACGCTTGGTTAGATATACTTCTTGTCTAGTAATTCTTGTAGTTGGACCATCAATTCTTTCATCTCTATCGGTGCCATTCGGTATGGTGCCTTCGATATTGGAGCCGTACCTGGAGCCAAATCGATCATGAATTCAACTATTCTATCTGGAGGAAGTCCTGGAAAATCATCCAAAAATACGTCTGCGAAATCTCTCACTACTGATATCTCATCTATTTTTGAATTCTCTTTATGACTATCGACTATGTAAACTAGATGTCCTACACAACCTTGCCTTAACAACCTCCTAGCTTGTATCATCGTCAGACAACTCGCTTTCCTAGGCGACTTACTGCCATAAAACACAACCTTGACGGAGTCATAAGGTTAATACGCTTCTTCTGGCAGTCAATTACCGCCCCATAATTGGATAACCAGTCCATATCCAAAATAACGTCGAATTCTCCAAGTCGAATAGGGATAAGATCTACGTTCATGATATTACCCTTAATATCCACTCTATAGTTCTTATGCACATACTTAACAGGGATTATTTTTCTATTCGCAATTTCTATGTTCATGGGGTATTCTAACTCGTCCTTAAGCAATTCTAAGTTCTTAGCAAAGTCATCGGATATAAATGAACAAGTAGCACCCGAATCAAATAATACATAAGCATTAACTTTATTGATCGGAATGATACCCGACACCACATCGCGAGACTGTACTGCATCCTGCACTGTCATGTTGAATGTTATGGCGGTCAGTCGGTTGGTTGTAGTTGGTCTTGCGATAGTCAGAGTGCTTCCACCGTTGTTTCCTCTATTCCCTCTTGATCTCATCCCTCCAGATCCCTTTTTAGAACAATCACTTTCAAGATGATCCTTTGAGCCACAAGTGAAGTAGGCACCCTTCTTTGGGTTAGGACAATTAGGTGCTATGTGGCCTTCCTGACCACAATTGTAGCACACCTGTTTTCTCTTCATGAAAACTCCTAGATGAGTTTTCCCGCAGGTTGGGCACGCTTCGATCTTCTTTTTCTGCCCTCCTTGTTGACTTCCAGCTGACGAGTTATCAGACCACTTCCTCTTCTGATTATTTCTACCTTCCGTGCTACCTCCACCAGTCTTGTTAGTTCCTTCATTTTCACTCTTTTTCTTATTATGATCCTGATTATATTTAATTACCGCATCACTTCCACCTTCAGCGAGTATTGCCTTCTCTAACACTCCAGCAAAAGTGTTCAATTGGAACATTGACACCTTGCTATACAACCAGGGCTTCAGTCCCTGTTCAAAATGTCTTGCCTTCCTCTCATCAGTATGCACTTAGTATGTGGCGAACCTAGCCAACTCCTTGAACCTTGCTACATAATCTGCTATGGACATACTCCCCTGCTTCAATTCTAGAAACTGAACCTCCATTTGGTTCTGCGAGCTGGTCGGAAAGTACATCTTGAAAAACATCTCCTTGAATCTCTCCCAGGTTATTACACCTTCTCCTCCCCGTACTTTGTTTGCCTGCCACCAATAACTGGCTTCAAACTTCAGTATGAATGTTGCATACTCGGTTTTCTGGTCTTCCCTTACTCTAGCGACATCGAACACCTTCTCCATCTCCATAACCCGGGTCTGAGCTTCGATTGGGTTTATGGAGCCCTTAAACTCTGGCGGTCCCACCGCCTTGAAATCCTTGAACGAGGTGTTTGGTGGAGCTTGTGGTTGATTGTTAATTGCTACGGCTAATAGGTTCACCAACTGCTGAACAGGGTTAGAATTGGCGTCGTTGTTGTTATTCATTGATTCTTCTTGAGTTTGCTGACGGTTTTGTCTTCCTCTAGGCGACATATTTCTGTTAAGAATATACGCTTATTAGGTCTTTATTCAATCTCTTAAACATATAAGTCTTAACTAAAACATTTAATCATAATTTACTTAACACATCAATTCAAATAAACTCTGACATTTTCATTCAAATTCAAAAGTTTTAACATCATACGATAGCATCACTGCTATTTACATCAACTATCCTGAGATAAAGAATCTACAGGATTTAAAACATTAAAATATTCCTTTGTTTATAAACACATTGGAATTTGCATCTTAAACTACCAAATAGTTTTCACATAATCAAACTAATTCTATCACTGCCTGTTAAGGTGCTGAATAGCCTTTCCACGTTCCTTTTCCATGATGCGGGACATCGTCCTCCGATCTAGCATATATGATGGTAGTCCTTCAAACTGGATTGGGTATCTCATAACTCGATCCTGGACCTCATCCATTGCGTTTTGAAGTGTAGAGTACGTCTCCCTAAGCTTAGCCTTCTTTGCACGATAATTCTCCTCAGCAAGATCAGCACGACGTGACACTCTTACTCAACCCTCCTCTGCTATAGCCAGTCTTTCTGAGCTTTCTTTCAGATCTTTCTTCAACTTTTCTATTTCTTCGGACTTCTCCTCGGTTTGACCCTTCTCGTGAACCAAATCCCACTCCACGTTTCCTAAACGTGTGTGAAGAGTCACAATTTTCCCATCCTTCTGCTCGATGGTAATCTTCTGAATAACAGCCCTCTCCTTCAGCTCCTGAACAGTGTCCTGCAACTCTATGTTACGATCATAAAGTGCATCATACGTCTCACTATCGATGGAGTTCGGTGGGAACTCCTCTTCCTCCTCTTCTTCATCAGAATCCTCCTCTGGATCCGTCTCAAGCTCGTGCTCCTAACCAACAACAGTGATCAAAGGAGATGGCTCTCTCTGTACCAACTGTTCCCTGACGACATGAATGTCTCGGGGCTCCTCCTCTGTAGGTACTCGGGGTTCCTCCTCCCCAGCTCGACTAGCTCCTCTAACATTCGACATCCTGACAACAAAATTTTAAGTTTTAGTTACTAATCCATGCTAGCGAACACATAATTTAACACATAATCACATAAAGTCTTTTATTATCTTCAATGAATTAAGAAATTCATTTCTTATAACTCGATAAGAGTTACCACCACTATGTTCTCGATCTCCTACAAGGCTATTACCTAAGGTTATTCCCCCACCTAAGGTTCATAACCTACAACTCTGATACCAACCTGTGACAACCCCAAATTCGGTACTTCCATTTTCACAGGATTTGTTGTTCACTGTACAAATATCATCTATCTATCTACCCATAAATAAATATAAACCATGCAATAGATAGAAATAATAAATAAATCTCCCCTTATGGGGTTACATCAACTACATAAAAATACCATCCCAGGTCACTCTAACCTTAAACATCTGTGCGAAATCATAAACAATAACAAGTCTTAATAACATCAAGTATGAAAATAAATACATAAGAACAACAAATCTTCCTCATTTGTTAACCTTGCCCTTGCCTTTACTAGTGGGAGGCTCGTCAGATCTTTCGTTCTTAACTGCAATGTTATTATTACGTAAGAGTGAGCACGATTGCCTTCAAGTATAACAATATAACAAAGAAATAATAACATGCGAATAAATCAAAGGCTTCTAAAACATGAAAACTCAGCTTTTGAATCAAGAATGAATAACAAGAAACAAAAGAGCTTCTGAGGGTCATAAGACCTTGAACTACGTCCTAGGTTGTCAAGTGTTTATACTTAAAACCTTTAATAGTCATAAGACTATGGACTCTTCTTCACGTACTTAGGGGGATCAGCCCTTAGTACCATACTGTGCACAATATCTTAATGCTAACGCATAAGTAATCCCCTTTATAGGGTTGTTAATCTCAGTTTGACATTAGAGTCCGCACCAAAGGAAGTTTGGTTTGGATAATTCATCAAGGGTTCTGAAATTTAGAACGCTCATCAACTATGGACTAGTCGAATCGTTAAGAGTTCACTAGTCTAACAAGGTTCAACAGTAACTGATATTTAAATCGAATAACAATCTCAAGAGATATACAATAGAATAAGTATTGCATAACAGAATCATACTTTGAAAGATTAATATACTTTTAATATAACAAAAAGGACTTGATCAATAATAACGAGAATTTGCTCGATGTAAAGAGACAACTTGTAAACTCCTATAATGATAACGAGTATGGTTAGGAAACTTGCCTCGTACGTAGATTACACGTTAATTATACTCGTTCCTTGATTTAAATCCTATATATCATTTACGTTCACAATACTAGTTAATTATAATGTAATTAATCATCATACATTCATTCTCTTTGTCTAACTTTGATTATGACCAGACTTAATCAAATTATTACATTCATTGACACGTAATTTACACTTTATAAACAATAAGCTAACTATGTGTTCGATATTTCAATTCGCACGTAATTGTGTTATTAACATGTTAAGAATTTATCTTAACGTCTCATTGTACGTCTAACATAATTTTATGCTCCTTAGATTTGGTTACTATCACATTTCTATACTTGAACACTTAAAAAAATGCATTTCTGGACATTCTGCTAAGTGGCGTTGCGGCGCCACTGTTAAGCCTGTTCTTGGCGATGCAGCGCGAGTTTTAGGCCTGGAGTTGGCGCAGCGGCGCGAAACTCCCGTTTATGAATTTCCAGTTCGCGAAGAACACATAATCAGGCGAATTTGTCATTTCATGGTCATTAAATTCATCAAATTAAACATATCCATAAACTAGAATTCGTACATAATCATTACCCAACCTTTATAGAGCAATTTTAACCAATTAAAACACATAGTCACCGAATTAAAACATGTAATTTTACTGTTCTTGATGTTCTTGAAGGTTTTGAACAAAAACATAAAATTTAACACTACGGATTTGTTATAACACCAAATCCATCCATTCAAGTTTTGTTTTCTTCGTTTTAGCATGCATAATCATATACAAGTGTGAATTTTACAAAATAATTTATGTTTGACATATTAATTTTATGTATAAGGGCCATATGGCCATATTCTATACTCTGTAATTTTTGAAACAACAACATACGTTATAATATTATGAAATTGATGATATGGAACCATCTAATACATGGTAAAACATGCTATGCTAACATATTATCACATTTACATCCACAAAATCAATAAAATTTCCAAATATAGAGATTTAATAGAGAAATTGGAAACCATTTTCATGAAAGCTTAATGACGTAAAAATGAGAATTGGGTTGGAGAGAAATACCCAGAGCGTAGAGTGAGTAAAGATAACAATCTCTCTTTCAGATACTACTTCAATCACAAAGTTTCTCCCACAATTCCTCTGAAATCTCTCTGAAATCTCTCTGACTCTCAAGTTGAACACTTAATGAAAAAAATACGAAACAAAATCGATTGTTATTTATGCAAGATAATTGAGGTCAGTTAATCCATACGTGGTTTAACTGCCCCCAACTCCTCATAAGGCCTCGTTTGGCTTGAAACATGAATAAACCTTCTAATTATTTTAATTAATCTCCTATACTATAGTTTAATAATGTCACACCCAATTAAATAATAAATCAAATATCTAGTTTAATTTAATTTAAGTAAAATAAAATAATTACTCATTAATTCACATAGTCACATAATTAAATTTTTTATTTATTAATTATGTCAAATTATTAAATCTCTAATTAATTATTAAATTAATTAAAATAATAATGAAGCTTATTAAATATTTCATTTAATTCAATAAGCTCACATAAATACATACTTCGAATAATAAAAATTCCACATTAATGTAATAAATATAACACATATAATTAAATTAATCTACCACAATTTCATCAATTAATTATTTAATCTAATAATTAATTCATCATAAAATATTTATTCAATCCAATAAATATTAAAATTAAATTATAAAATCTCTGGGTTGTCACACCAAACCTCTCCTCGATGTAACTTCAGACATTGTCAATATTGGAAATAATAATATGAATAACTTCGCCGTCTCAATTATTGATTTAATAATATAACATATTATACAAATGATACTGTGATAATAATTTTATCAATAATATGAGAGATATGATGCAGCAATTATTGTAGCAATAATTGAGTATAACTGAGTGACTTCTTACATAAGCATCAATAATCAATATCGTGTGCTACTATGCAACCATTCGTATTACTGTACTTTTACTGTCTAGTAGTTTAACAGTTTTAACGGTAACACTTTTATAGTTATTTTTATAAAAAGATAATTCTGTCGTTTTCTAACTACGACAATACTTCTGTTGTGGGGTCCAACAATGATTGTGCCATCGTACGTGTGATGCCTCCAAAATAGGTATACATCACCCATTCTGAGTTGTCAATACATGGTACAGAAACAACTACAACTTTATTATTACAACAGTAAAACTGTGAGTTTGAATACAAATATTATCTTCTAGACAATATCTATACTCAAATAAATCCTCATCACATTTATTGATACATTATTTTACAAAATGGTGAGGACTACTAAACAACTCTCTCTAGAACCTTCATTCCATACCATACCCTAACTGCATTTCTATATTCTCGCCTCCCGAGAAGAAAAATAGAACAAAAAGGAAAGGGTGAGCTCAACTAGCCCGATCTGAGAATATTATGACTAAGATAATATACAACAAATTATCATTAGTCTTTAATAGGAAAAATCTAATAGAATACAATAGACAAATAAGTTTTAAATCAATATTCGCAGCGGAAATAATAATTCATTAGAAGAGTTAAGTAGAGAATGCAAACTACTATCATCTATGTATGAATTTAAAAGTTAATCGTCTATCTTTTATCCCTATAACATCAATCAATATACATCTGGAATCAAATATTCATCTTTCCACTACAGGCCAAAGATATTCATCAGTTGGTCATGTTCATCTAAACACCTGTTCATCTTTGCACTACGGGCCAAAGATATTCATCAGAAATCATTCATCTTTGCACTACAGGCCAAAGATATTCAATAATATCATCATTTAAGATCGAGGATGATGAAAATATTTTTAAAGAAATGAATCCAATTGAAACAAAATGACAAGGATTAAGGATTAAGGATTAGTACTTTGTTTTATCCATGTCCAAAAATACCTCAAAAATAATCATAGTGGTGTAAAATTCAAGAATGATCAAAAAACATGGATACAATCAAAGCTAGTATCCACAATAGATATTTTAGATTTAAAAGGAAAATTTTCATTTTTGATGAATAGTCAGATTCGTGAATGGTATGCAGATATCGTGAATAGTCTGATACGTGAATAGTAACTCCGACACCAAAAGTTCCAAATTTGATAAAAACTTCAGATAAATATTTCAAAGATAATGATATTGAAGAAATAATATCATTACTTAAAAATAATAATATCTCTTACCTCGAAAGATCAAGATTTCTAAATTAAACACCAGGATATAGGCTATGACTTGGACTTGCACCGTATAGCAATACTCAAAGTATACTCAAAATACTCACAAGAATACTCAATAATATAGAGAGAAAACTTCGGTTTCGGTGTGATTTTAATTCTAACCTAAAACACCTATTTATAGGAAATTGCTTAGAACACCAAAAAGAGTAAAATTTAATATAATATTAATATATAAATAAATTTTCTTACGCCCACTTTGAATCCTCTAGCTTCAGCACTTTGCACATGTTTCATGAGGCCCACAAGTGTAAAAAACATTTTCCTATTTTAAATATTTTAAACTTCCAAAATTAATTATTTTGAGCTTCAAACTTCAATAATTCATAATAGATAGCCCTTTTATCAGAAAATTCGAATCTCATGAGTTTTTATAGGAAATTCAATTCTCTACAACTTTATAGAAGAAAGTTTTTCTGAATTCCAAGCAGAAATTGACCGAAATCCACAAACGGGCGATTTTACAGGCTATAATCAAATTTCAGTCAATAAATGGGGTCCACCGACATGTTTAACATGTTTTAAACATTTATTGCAATAAAATACTCTTCCTCCTCGTATACTCATATATCCCACATTCGTTGTAAAAATATCACCATTATTATATTATTAAAATATAATAATATATTTAAATGAATTATTTTATCAGAAAAAGATAAAATTTCAATTTTCAACAATTGTCACATTAAAAATTTCTCCATCTATATCCACATAAAATCAATATTTTCCTCATCATATGAATCAATAATTAATTATTCACAAATAATATTACGTAATCACAATATTAACAACCGTGCGCTCCCTAAGAAAGAGGGGCTTTCAATAAGAATTTCTCCTTCTTGGCGCAAGCAATTAGGTGACCAAACCTCTCCTTAGACGTAACTTTCTAGACATTGCCAATAATGTTATCTAATAATATTATTAGGATAATATGAATTATTGCTTCGATAATGAAAAATACCGTAATGACAATTATTGAAACAACAAAGAATATAAAATATCAACGCAAAGCAATTATTAAATCAATAAAAATTTGAACAAGAATTACTATAACCATTATTGAGTAAAGTGCCTTCTTACGTAAGAATAAATAATTGGTGCAATACTGCAGTGCTACTCGTGTTTTAACCAACCGAGTATTTTAACAAAGATAATCTGTGAATAACTACTACCGTTATTTTTAAACAACTTATATTTGTCGTTTTCTTCATCCAATCGCTTTCAGTTATATGGGGCCCTAAAAAGATCGCTACTGTCCGCATTTAATATTCCCGACAATGCAAGAATATTCCACGACCAAACGAATATTCCCCGACAACAATGAATATTTTATAACCACTTGCTTATTTTGAAATATTGCGTATTTTACCCATAACTATCCACATTAATCAAATAAACCCTTACTATTTCAAAATAATAAATAGAGAAAATTAAATTTCATTAATAATAAGTTGGGGTCTTATAGTACGGATATTCTCCGACAAAAAGAATATTCCTCGACCAATTGAATATTATATAACAACTTGCATACTTTGCAAAATTTATAAATATTACCCACAACTATAACATTATAATAAATCTACACCATAATATTCAAAAAAATATTTTGAGAAATTTAAATCTTTATTCATAAAATTTGGGGTCTCATAGATGTTGTCAACACAAAGGCCCATTTTGTGTGATTTACAAAAGATGAAGATAGAATTCAAGACTCCGGATACCCATGCGATGATGTCAAGTATACGCTTAGAACCAACTTTAATCGATAAAGTTAAATTTACTCAAGCCACAGACCCGGAGCTGATGCGTATGAAGAAGAAAGTACAAGAAGGTGTTATCCTAGAAACAAGAATCGATGAAGAAGGAATACTTCGAGTCAACTCCAGACTTTGTGTTCCTAACAATTCTGATTTGATGTACAAGATCATGATGGAGGCACACAATACACCGTTTGCAATCCATCTTGGAAGTACCAAAATTTATCATGATCTTCGACATACATTTTGGTGGAACAATATTAAGAGAGAGATCGCGGAGTTTTTCTCGAGGTGTTTAACTTGTCAACGTGTAAAAGCGGAGCATCAAGTGCCAAAGGGTCCATTGCAACCACTTGAGATTCCAAAATGGAAGTTGGAACACATTACTATGGATTTCGTTATAGGTCTTCCCAAGGTTTGTCAAGGTATAGATGTGATTTGGGTTAATGATGATAGATTAACCAAGTCTGCTCATTTCTTGCCTATACATGAGACTTATTCCCTTGAATGTCTTGCTCGTATGTACGCAAATGAGATTGTGAGATTGCATGGCATGCTAATATCCATAGTTTTAGATCGTGACCCAAGATTCACTTCACGATTTTGGGTTAGTTTGCAGAAAGCTATGGGCACAGATTTATGATTCAGTTCGGCATACCATCCTCAAATGGACGGGCAATCAGAAAGGACTATTCAAACCCTTGAAGATCCATTAAGACTCTGTGTCCTAGATTTCAAAGGAAGTTGGTATAAGTACTTGTCATTGGTGGAATTCTCCTACAACAACAGTTATCAAGCAAGTATAGGCATGGCTCCATTCAAAGCATTATATGGACGAAAGTGTCGCTCTCCGGTATGTTTGGATGAGGTGGGTGAAGCAACATTGTTGGGATAAGAGTTGGTATGTATGACTACAGAAAAGATCCAAATGATTCGACAACGTATACAAATGGCACAGGATCGACAAAAGAGTTATGCAGATCTTCATCGAAAGGACGTGGAATTTAATATTGGGGATCATGTACTGTTACGTATTGTTCCATGGAAGGGAGTTACAAGATTCGGGAAGAAAAGAAAGCTCAATACATGATTTATTGGTACATTTGAGATTCTTGACCGAATAGGAAATGTGGCCTATAGACTCGCATTACCTCCAAGCATGTCTCATGTTCATAATGTTTTTCACATCTCTGTGCTTCGTAAATATATGAAAGACCCAAACCACATTATTGAGTTAGAACCAGACGAAATAGCCGAAGATTTAACGTACGAGAAGGTACCTATCAAGATCTTAGATAGGAAGGAGCATGTCCTACGCACAAAGGTCATACCACAAGTCAAATTTTTGTGAAGGAACCATGCTATAGAGGAAATGACCTAGGAGTTGGAAACAGAAATGAAAGCGACGTATTCTCACCTTTTCGAAACACCAGGTACGTACGTCAATTTCGAGGACGAAATTTCATAAGGAGGGGAGATTATAAGACCCCAACTAATTATAAATGAAATTGAATTTCCTCTATTTATTATTTTGAAATATTAAGGGTTGATTTGATTAATGTGGTTAGTTATGGGTAAAATGCGCAAATATCTTAAATAAGCAAGTGGTTATAAAATATTCATTGTTGTTTGGGAATATTCGTTTGGTCGTGGAATATTCTTCTTTGTTTGGGAATATTAAATTATTTGACGCAGCCATTTGTGGAGCCCCATAACGGAAAACGGTTGGATGAAGAAATCGACAAGTTTAAGTTTTTATAAATAACGCCGTAAATATTACCATTAACACTGTTGGATTACCTAGTGGTTAAAATATGAATAACGCGTGATTGCATAAGTATAATACCAGATTGCAGACCCGTATTTTTGAATTATTAATTCTTACGTAAGAAGGCACTACTCAATAATTTTTACAGTAATTACGGTTCCATATTTTATTTTATTGATTCAATAATTGCTATGTTGATATTTTATATTATTGTTGTTCAATAATTGTCACTGCATAATATTTCCCATTATCAGATCAATAAATCATAATATTTGAGTAATATTATTAGATAGTATTATTGACAATGTCTAGAAAGTTTTAACGAGAAAAGGGGTTAGGTCATCTAATTGCACGCCAGTAAGAAGAAATTCTTATCGGAAAGCCCTCTCTTTCTTGGGAACGGCCTAGTTGTCATTATTGTGATTCTGTAATATTATTTGTGAATAATTAATTATTAATTTATATGATAATGAAAATATTTATTTATGTGGATATAAACGGAGGAATTTTTAGAAAAGTGACAATTGTTGAAAAATGATATTTTATCTTTTCTGATAAAATAATTCATTTAAATATATTATTATATTTCAATAATATAATAATGGTGATATTTTTACAATGAATGTGTTGTATATGAATAAATGAGGATGAAGAGTATTTTTGTTACAATAAATGCTAAAAACATGCTAAACATGTTGGTGGGCTCCATTTTTGACTAAAATTTGATTATAGCCTGTAAAATCGTCCGTATGTGGATTTCGGCCAATTTTTGTTTAGAATTTGGAAAACTTAAAACTACAAAGTTGTAGGGAATTAAATTTTCTATGAAATGGACATAAGATTTGAATTTTTCCGATAAAATGGCTATTTATTATGAATTATTGAAGTTCCGAAATAATTAATTTTTGGAGTTTAAAATATTTATTTTAAGAAAAACTTTTTTTGCAATTAGGTGGGCCCCATATGTGTTGTACAACTGAATATCTTTGGCCTGTAGTGCAAAGATGAATGATTTACTGAATAGGATGCTTAGTTAGAATTGAAAATCACACCAAAATTAGAGGCCAAAGATATTTAGTAATATCACCATTTAGGACTGAGGATGATGGAAAATATTTTAAAAAAAATGAATCCGGTGAGACAAAAGAATAAATATTAAGGATTCGTACTTCGATTTATCCATGTTCAAAAACACCCCATAATATACCATAGTGGAGTAAAATTCAAGAATGAAGATCAAAACATGGTTACAATCAAAGATAGTAACAAAAATAGACATCTGGGACAAAGAAGAAATTTTTTTATTTCTTGGTGAATAGTGTCGTATTCGTGAATAGTGTCGTATATGCGAATAGTATCGTATACGTGAATAGTAACCCTGACACAAAAAGATAGAAATTCCACAATAAAATTCATACCAATATTTTAGCATAATGATATTGAAAGAAAAAAATATCATTTACGATGAAAATAACATCCCTTACCTTAAAAGAATAGTACTTCTAGCTGGAATATCAGATATAACGCTGAAGGAAACTTGAACCGTATAGCAACACTTAAAGTATCTAAATACTCACAAAATATGCTCGATAATATATAGAGAGAGAAAACTTCAGTTTCTGGTGTGATTTTCAATTCTAACCTAAACACCCTATTTATAGGAAAATGCTTAGAACACCAAAGTAAAAAATTTAATAAAATAATAATATTTATTAAAAAATTTCACGCCCACCTCTTGAAATCTGAATTCAGCACATTTACAACACATATGGGGCCCACCCAATTGCAAAAAAAGTTTTTCTTAAAATAAATATTTTAAACTCCAAAAATCAATTATTTCGAAACTTCAATAATTCATAATAAATAGCCATTTTATCGGAAAAATTCAAATCTTATGTCCATTTCATAGAAAATTTAATTCTCTACAACTTTGTAGTTTTAAGTTTTCCAAATTCTAAACAAAAATTGGCCGAAATCTACATACGGACGATTTTACAGGCTATAATCAAATTTCAGTCAAAAATGGAGCCCACCAAGATTCACTTCACGATTTTGGGTTAGCTTGCAGAAAGCTATGCGCATGGATTTATGATTCAGTTCGGCATACCATCCTCAAATGGACAGACAATCAGAGAGGACTATTTAAACTCTTGAATATCTCTTAAGACTCTGTGTCCTAGACTTCAAAGGGAGTTGGGATAAGTATTTACCATTGGTGGAATTCTCCTACACCAATAGTTATCAGGAAAGTATAGGTGTGGCTCCATTCGAATCATTATATGGACGAAAGTGTCGCTTTCCAGTATTTTGGGATGAGGTGGGTGAAGCAACAATGTTGGGACCAGAGTTGGTACGTATGACTACAAAAAAGATCCAAATATTTCGACAATGTATACAAACGGCACATGATCGACAAAAGAGTTATGTGGATCTTCATCGAAAGGACGTGGAATTTAGTATTTGGGATCATGTATTGCTGTGTGTTGCTCCATGGAAGGGAGTTACAAGATTTGGAAAAAGAGAAAGCTCAATCCACAATTTATTGGTCCATTTTAGATTCTTGACCGAGTAGGAAATGTGGCCTATAGACTTGCGTTACCTCCAAACATGTCTCGTGTTCATAATGTTTTTCACGTATCTGTGCTTCGTAAATATGTGAAAGACCCAAACCACATTATTGAGTTAGAACCAGATGAAATAGCCAAAGATTGAACGTACGAGGAGGTACCTGTCAAGATCTTGGATAGGAAGGAGCATGTCCTACGCACAAAGGTCATACCACAAGTCAAAGTTTTGTGGAGGAACCATGCTATTGAAGAAATGAACTGGGAGTTGGAAACGGAAATGAAAGCGAAGTATCCTCACCTTTTTGAAACTCCAGATACGTACGTCAATTTCGAGGACAAAATTTCATAAGGAGAGGAGGTTGTAAGACCCCAATTTATTATAAATGAAATTGAATTTCCTCTATTTATTATTTTGAAATAGTAAGGGTTGATTTGATTAATGTGGTTAGTTATGGGTAAAATGCGCAAATATTTTAAATAAGCAAGTGGTTATAAAATATTCATTATTGTCGGGGAATATTCATTTGGTCGTGGAATATTCTTATTATCGGGAAATATTCGTACGACGACACAGCTTTGTGTGGGCCCCATAACGGAAAGCGATTGAATGGTGAAAACGACAAGTATAAGTTTTTATTATAAATAACGGCGTAGTTGTTACCGTTAACACTGTTAGAATAGTTGGTGGTTAAAAAATAGTAATATGCGGTGTTGCACAGTAGGACACGATATTGCACCAATTATTGATTTTTACGTAAGAAGGCACTACTAAATAATTGTTACAGTAATTACTGTTCCATATTTTATTTTATTGATTCAATAATTGCTATGTTGATATTTTATATTATTATTGTTCAATAATTGTCACTGCATAATATTTCCCATTATCAGATCAATAATTCATATTATTTGAATAATATTATTAGATAGCATTATTGACAATGTCTAGAAAGTTCTGTCGAGGAAAGGGGTTAGGTTATCTAATTGCGGCGCAAAGAAGAGAGAAATCCTTATCGTAAAGCCCCTCTTTCCAGGAGCGGAACTACCAGTTGTCATTATTGTGATTCTGTAATATTATTTGTGAATAATTAATTATTAATTTATATAATAAGAAAAATATTTATTTATGTGGATATAAATGGAGGAATTTTTAGAAAAGTGACAATTGTTGAAAATTAATATTTTATCTTGTCGATAAAATAATTCATTTAAATATATTATTATATTTCAATAATATAATAATGGTAATATTTTTACAATGAATGTGTGATATATGAATAAATAAGGAGGAAAAGTATTTTTGTTACAATAAATGCTAAAAACATGTTAAACATATTGGTGGGCCCCATTTTTTACTGAAATTTGATTATAGCTTACAAAATAGTCCGTATGTGAATTTCGGTCATTTTTTGTTTAGTATTTGGAAAAACTTAAAGCTACAAAGTTGTAAAGAATTAAATTTCTTATGGAATGGACTTAAGATTCAAATTTTTCTGATAAAAGCGCTATTTATTATGAATTATTAAAGTTCCAGAATATTGGGTCTGAATTAATTTTGTTACAAAAAAATGTTTAAAACATGTTTTGTGTGTTAGTGGGCCTCACTTGTTGTTGCAAAATGCTGAATTCAGATTTCTACGGTGGGCGTAGGAAATTTTTTAATAAATATTATTATTTTATTAAATTTTCTACTTTGGTGTTTTAAGCATTTATCCTATAAATAGGGTGCTTAGGTTAGAATTGAAAATCACACCAAAAACTAAAGTTTTCTCTCTCTATATTATCGAGCGTATTTTATGAGTGTTTTGATACTTTGAGTGTTGTTATACGGTGCAAGTTCCCTTTAGCATTATATCTAATATTCTAGCCAGAAGTACTATTCTTTTGAGGTAAGAGATGTTATTTTCTTCATAAATGATATTATTTCTTTCAATATCATTATGCTAAAATATTGGTATGAATTTTATTGTAGAATTTCTACCTTTTTGTGTCGGGGTTACTATTCACGTATACGATACTATTCACGTATACGGCACTATTCACCGAAAAATGAAATTTTCTCTTCTTTGTCCCAAATGTCTATTTTTGTTACTATCTTTGATTGTATCCATGTTTGGATCTTCATTCTTGAATTTTACTCCACTATGGTATATTATAGGGTGTTTTTGAACATGGATAAACCAAAGTACGAATCCTTAATATTTGTTCTTTTGTCTCACTGGATTCGTTTTCTTTAAAATATTTTCTATCATCCTCAGTCCTAAATGATGATATTACTGAATATCTTTGGCCTGTAGTGCAAAGATGAATGATTTCCTGATGAATATCTTTGGACTGTAGTGCAAAGATGAACTGGTGTTGAGATGAACATGACCAACTGACGAATATCTTTGGCCTGTAGTGCAAAGATGAATATTTAATTCAAGATGTATATTGATTGATGCTACATGGATAAAATATTGGTGATGAACTTTTAAAACATAGAAGATAGTAGATTTTATTCTCTACTTAACTCTTCTAATGAATTATTATTTCCGCTGCGAATATTGATCTGAAACTTGTTGTCAATTATATTCTATCAGATTTTTTTTCCCTGTTGTGGACTAACGATAATTTGTTCTATATTATCTTAGTCATAATATTCTTTACAGGGCTAGTTGAGCTCACCCTTTTCCTTTTTGTTCCGTTTTTCTTCTTAGGAAACGAGAATGTAGCGGGAAGTAGTCGGGGCATGGAATGATGGTTCTAAAAAGTTGTTTTAGTAGTCCCCACTATTTTGTAAAATAGTGTATTAATAATTGTAATGAGGACTTATTTGAGTGTGTATATTGTCTAGAAGACAATATTTGTATTTAAACTCACAGTTTATATATTGTCGTATTTTTCACGACAATTGTATTAATAAAGCTGTAGTTATTTCTGTACCATATATTTGGTGACTCAGAATGGATGATGTATACCTATTTTGGGTGCGTCACAGACGTCTTATGCAATTCACGGATGACTAAATCTTCAAATAAAACAAAAACTAAAAAACATATAATATATATATATATATATGGGTTCCATCCACAACAACCGGTTGCTGTGGAACAACCTCTTTTTTGGCCTGTTGAAATTCGGGTTGGAGCAAAAAAAATAAAGAAAAATAAATTCAACAAGCCAAAATAGGGATTACTTCACAACAACTGGTTGCTGTGGATATATATATATATATATATATATATATATATATATATATATATATATCACTATAACACACTATAATACACACACCTATTATATATATATTCACACACCCCACACACATTCACTTGCACACATATTACACCACCACCACACGCCACTAATATATATATATATATATATATATATATATATATATATATAGAAAACTGAGATAACTTTCTCCCGACGATTTTGAAAAATGAGAAAGTGGGGGTCCATATAATAAACAAAATTTACAACAAATACTTCATAAAAAAATCCCCTCAATATTTTTAACAACATTTATTCATCATTATTATAACTCGCAATATTAATAACCAGATCGTTCCCAGGAAAGAGGGAGATTTCCAATAAGGATTTCTCCCAATTGGCGCGCAATTAGGTGACCAAACCCCTTTCCTCGACAGAACTTTCTAGACATTGTTAATTATACAAATAAAAATATGAATAACTTGTCATCTCAATTATTGATTTAATAATATAAAATATTGACAATAATTGTATCAAATAACGTGAGATACTATACAGCAATTATTGTAACAATAATTGAATAAAATTGAGTGGCTTCTCACGTAAGCATCAATAATAAATACCATGTGCTACTATGCAACCATGCGTATTACTATACATTTACCACCAGGTATTTCAATAGTTAACGGTAAAATTATCGCCGTTATTTTTATAAAAAGTTATTTCTGTCATTTTTTAACTTCGACAATAATTCCATTGTGGGCTCCACCAATGATTGTTCCGTCGTACGAATATTCCCTGTTAAAATGAATATTCAACGACCAATCGAATATTTTATGACAACTTGCATACTTTGCAAAATTTATAAATACTACCCACAACTATAATATTATATCAAATCCACACCATAATATCTGAAAATATAATTCGAGAAAAATTAATCTTTTATTCATGAAAGTTGGGATCTTACAACCTCCTTTTCTTATGAAATTTAGTCCTCAAAATTAGGGTACGTACCTGGTATGTCGAAGAGGTGAGGATACCTTGATTTCATTTCAGATTCTAATTCCCAGGTCATTTTCTCAACATTGTGGTTTTTCCACAAAAATTTGACTTGAGGTATAACCTTGGAGCCTAGAATATGTTCCTTCTTATCCAAGATTTTAACAGGTACCTCTCCATACGTTAAATCTTCAGCTATTACATTCGGTTCTAACTCAATAATATGGTTCGGGTCTTCCAAATATTTACGTAACATAGATATGTGAAAAAATGTTATGAACATGAGACATATTTGGCGGTAAAGAGAGTTTATAGGCCACAGTTCCTACTTGGTCAAGGATTTTGAATGGGCCAATGAATCGAGGATTGAGCTTTCCTCTTTTTCCAAATCTTGTAACTATTTTCCATGGAGCAACACATAACAACACATGATCTCCCACCTTGAATTCCACGTCCCTTCGATGAAGATTAGCATAACTCTTTTATCGATCTTGTGTAGTTTTTATATGTTGCCGGATCATTTAGATCTTCTACATAGTCATACGTACCAATTCTGGTCCCAACAATGTTGTTTCACCCACCTCATCCTAGCATACTGGAGAATGACACTTGCGTCCATACAATGCCTCAATTGGAGCCATGTCAATACTTTCTTGATAACTATTGTTGTAGAAAAACTCCACCAATGGCAAGAACTTGTCCCAACTTCCTTTGAAGTCAAGGACACAGAGTCTTAATAAATCTTCAAGAGTTTGAATAGTCCTCTCCGACTTCCCGTCCATTTGAGGATGATATGCCGAACTGAATTATAAATCCGTGCCCATAGCTTTTTGCAAACTAACCCAAAATCATGAAGTGAATCTTGGGTCTCGATCAGAAACTATGGATATTGGCATACCATGTAGTCTTACAATCTCATTTATGTAAATACAAGCAAGACGTTCAAGTGAATAAGTTTCTTGTATAGGTAAGAAATGAGAAGACTTGGTCAATCTTTTAACAATGACCCAAATCGCATCTATGCCTTGAGAAACCCTGGGAAGACCAATAACAAAATCCATGGTAATGTGCTCCCACTTCCATTCTGGAATTTCAAGTGGTTGCAATGGACCATTTGGCACTTGATGCTCTGCCTTGACTCGTTGACAAGTTAAACACCTTGAGATAAACTCTGTTATCTCCCTTATCATATTGCTCCACTAAAATGTTTGACGAAGATCATGATACATTTTGGTACTCCCAAGATGGATTGCAAATGGAGTGTTGTGTACCTCCGTCATGATTTTATACTTTAAATCATGGTCGTTGGGAACAAAAAGTCTGGAGTTGACTCGAAGTATTCCTTCTTCATCAATTCTTACTTCCATAATAGCACCTTCTTGCACTTTCTTCTTCATACGCATCAGCTCCAGGTCTATAGCTTGAGCAGCTTTAACTTTATCGATTAAAGTCAGTTCTACTCGTATATTTTACATCATCACGTGGGTCCTTGGAGTCTTTAACTCTATCTCCATCCTTTCCAAGTCATAGAAAATGGGCCTTTGTGTAAGACCCCAACTTATTATAAATGAAATTGAATTTTCTCTATTTATTATTTTGAAATAGTAAGGGTTGGTTTGATTAATGTGGTTAGTTATGGGTAAAATGCGCAAATATCATAAATAAGCAAGTGGTTATAAAATATTCATTGTTGTCGGGGAATATTCGTTTGGTCGTGCAACATTCTTACTGTCGGAGAATATTAAATGCGGCGACAAGCAATATTGTGGGCCCAATAACTAAAAAGCGATTGGATGAAGAAAATGACAAGTATAAGTTTTTTTATAAATAACGACGTAGTTATTCTCAATTAACATTGTTGGAATAATTAATTGGTTTAAACATAGTAGCACACGGTATTGCACCAATTATTGATTCTTACTTAAAAAGGCACTACTCTATAATTGTTACAGTAATTACTGTTCCATATTTTATTTTATTGATTCAATAATTGCTATGTTGATATTTTATATTATTGTTGTTCAATAATTGTCACTACACAATATTTTCCATTATCATATCAATAATCTATATTATTTGAATAATATTATTAGATAACATTATTGGCAATGTCTAGAAAGTTCTATCGAAGAAAGGGGTTAGGTCATCTAATCAAGGCTAAGAGGAGAAATCCTTATCGAAAGCTCCCTCTTTCTCAGAACTACTTTGGTTGTCATTATTGTGATTCTGTAATATTATTTGTGAATAATTAATTATTGATTTATACGATAAGGAAAAAATTTATTTATGTGGATATAAATGGAGGAATTTTTAGAAAAAGTGACAATTGTTGAAAATTGATATTTTATCTTTTTGATAAAATAATTTATTTAAATATATTATTATATTTCAATAATATAATAATTGTGATATTTTACAATGAATGTGTGATATATGAATAAATGAGGAGGAAGATTATTTTTGTTACAATAAATGCTAAAAACATGTTAAACATGTTGGTGGGCTTCATTTTTGACTGAAATTTGATTATAGCATGTAAAATCGTCTGTATATAGATTTCGGTCAATTTCTGTTTGGAATTTGGAAAAACTTAAAGCTATAAAGTTGTAGAGAATTATATTTTCTATGGAATGGACATAAGATTCGAATTTTTATGATAAAAGGGCTATTTATTATGAATTATTGAAGTTTCAAAATAATTGATTTTTGGAGTTTAAAATATTTATTTTAAGAGAAACGTTTTTTGCAATTGGGTGGGCCCCACATGTGTTGTAAATATGCTAAATTCAAATTTCAAGTGGTGGGCGTGAAGTTTTTAATAACTATTATTATTTTATTAACATTTCTGCTTTGGTAATCTAAGCATTTTCCTATAAATAGGGTGCTTATGTTAGAATTAAAAATCACACTAGAAACTGAAGCTTTCTCTCTCTATATTATTGAGCGTATTTTTGTGAGTATTTAGATACTTTAAGAGTTACTATTCAGTGCAAGTTTCCTTCGGCTTTACATCTGATTTTACAGTCAGAAGTACTGTTCTTTTGAGGTAAGAGATGTTATTTTCTTCATAAATGATATTATTTCTTTCAATATCATTATACTGAAATATTGGTATGAATTTTATTGTGGAATTTCTACCTTTTTGTGTCGGGGTTACTATTCAAGTATACGTCACTATTCACAAATAAGGCACTATTCAGCGAAAAATAAAATTTTCTCTTCTTTATCCCAGATGTCTATTATGGTTACTATCTTTGATTGTATCCATGTTTTGATCTTCATTCTTAATTTTTTTTCTCCACTATGATTTATTATGGAGTGTTTTTGAACTTGGATTATCTAAAGTATGAATCTCTAATCTTTATTCTTTTGTTTCACTAGATTCGTTTCTTAAAAATATTTTTTATTATCATCAGTCCTAAATGATGGTATAACTGAATATCTTTGGCCTGTAATGCAAAGATGAATGATTACCTGATGAATATCTTTGGCCCGTAGTACAAAGATGAACAAGTGTTGAGATAAACATGACCAACTGGTGATACAAATGAATATCTTTGGCCTGTAGTGCATAGATGAATATTTAATTCAAGATGTATATTGATTGATGCTACAGGGATAAAATATTGATGATAAACTTTTAAATCATAGAAGATAGTAGATTTTATTCTCTACTTAACTCTTCTAATGAATTATTATTTTCCGCTGCGAATATTGATCTGAAACTTATTGTCTATTATATTCTATCAGATTTTTCTTCCCTGTTGAGGACTAATGATAATTTGTTCTATATTATCTTAGTCATAATATTCTTTACTGGGCTAGTTGAGTTCATCCTTTTCCTTTTTGTTCCATTTTTCTTCTCAAAAAGCGAGAATGTAGTGGGAAGTATTCGGAGTGTGGAATGATGGTTCTAGAAAGTTGTTTTAGTAGTCCTCACTATTTTGTAAAATAGTGTATCAATAATTGTAATGAGGACTTATTTGAGTATGGATATTGTCTAGAAGACAATATTTGTATTTAAACTCACAGTTTATGTGTTGTCATATTTTCCACGACAATTGTATTAATAAAGTTGTAGTTATTTCTGTACCATGTATTTGGCGACTCAGAATGGGTGATGTTACCTATTTTGGGGGCGTCAGAGTTGGTATCAGAGCTTAGGGATATGGTCTCTGGCGGAGATCGGAGAATAGAACTAGGAGTGGAGAAACGAGTAAATCCTTCGGTAGTGTGTCCTACCTAAGCTTATTTGTTGGTTAGTTAGAATATAGGGATATTATGTGATATGTTAATTTCTTTAATTAACCCTTGTTTTATGGAAGTATTTGAGAATGGCTACTGAGAATGTTAACAATGGAGTAAATGAGATCGTGGAGACACCTTTACTCACTAATCAGGAGAATGTGCAACAGGACGACAATATTCTTCCTATAAACAACACCACTGATCAGACGATGAATGATGGGATATTTAGAAGTTTTTTGCAGTTCATGAAAAATCAGACAAGGGAGACTCATGTACAAAACACAGGTGGAAATGATAGCAACACGCGGTTTGTCACAGCCAAGCAGTTCAAAGAGTTGGGACCACTAAAATTCTGGGGAAAGCCGGATCCGATTAAGGCGGAAACGTGGGTAGGGCAAACTACCAAGATAGTCGATGTCTTGGGATGCACAGAGGAATAGAAGGTTCCATTCGACACCTTTATGTTTCGTGGTGAGGTAGATTACTGGTGAGAATCTGTGAAGCGTACCCAGCCAGCCGCACTCAACATGTCTTGGGAAAGATTTCAGAAATTTTTCAATGATAAGTACTTTGTTGAAAGTATTCATCATATGAAGGAGGTAGAGTTTATTAGACTGGAACAGAATAACATGGCGGTGTCCCAGTACGATGCGAAGTTCGCGGAGTTATCTAGGTTTGCACCTCATTTGGTAGATAATGAGGAATGTATGATGCGGATGTTTCTGAGAGATCTAAAACCCAAGATTCGTTAATACCTTATCTCTCACAAATTTTCTCTGTATTCAGATGTTGTCAACATGGCTAAATTATTAGAGCAAGATAATGAGTATGTTCAATCGAGGGACCACAACCAGGGTCATATCGGAGGCAGCAGTCATCGGAGCAATGATAACAAGCGGGGAGGGAAAAATACGGTCAAAAGTGGTAACCACTCTGGTGGTAATCCTGGCCATGATAATAGAAGAAGTGAGTCGGGGGGAGATTTTAAAAAGAGAAGGTACAATAATGACAATATGAAGACGTCAGCACCAGCATCAACTATTTCTAAGGGAGGAGAACGACCACCGGTCATATGTTATCAATGCGGGAAAAAGGGACACATCGGCCCAAACTGCCCACAACAGTTCAAGGTATGTTATAATCATGGAAAAGAAGGTCATATCGCTTGAGATTGTACTGTAGAGAAACTAAGTCCAGCGGGGATGGTGGCTTAAAAGACTGTCCTAGATAAGTTAAAGTCAGCAGTTCCTGGAAGAGCGTTTGTTGTTACTGGCCAAAATGCGAGGAACCTGAATGAGGTGATCACGGGTAAGCTAATCATAAACTCTTGCGAAGTTTATACCTTACTAGATACTGGTTCTACCCATTCATTTATCTCTCCTGCTTGTGCTCAACGTTTAAACTTGACTCTAGAGAAATTAGACTTTGACTTATCCGTGGAGACTCTGTTAGGAGAAACTTTCATTACATCCACTGTTTATAAATCTTGTTTGATCCAAGTTGGCACCAACACATTACCGAGTGATCTTATCTCTTTAAAGATACTTGCATTTGATGTGATTTTAGGGATTGATTGGTTAACCACTCATCATGCTAAAATTAATTATTTTTGTAAGGTTGTTAGTTTTCATATTCCTAACCAACCTGTTATGGGAATTCAAGCAACCAAATCACTAAAGTCAATCACTGTCATATCAAGCCAGAAAGTCATTTGTTTATTAAAAAACGGATGTCAAGCTTTCTTAGCCCATGTTATGGACTTGAACAAAAACACGTCAGATTTGAATAATATTTTCGTTGTTAGTGAATTTCCTGATGTATTTCCTGAAGAACTTCCCGGTCTACCCCCAGAACGTGAAGTTGAATTTGTTATTGACCTTGAACCTGGTACAAAGCCCATTTTTAAAACCCCATATCGAATGGCTCCTATTAAACTTCATGAGTTAAAGGTCCAACTACAGGATTTGTTGGACATCGATTTCATTCGTCTTAGTACATCTCCTTTGGGTGCTCCTGTTTTATTCATAAAGAAGAAAGACGGGAGTATACGACTTTGTATTGACTACCGGGAATTGAACCATGTCACCATCAAGAATAGGTATCCGCTACCTCGCATTGATGACCTGTTTGACCAGTTGAAAGGAACACAATTCTTTTCAAAGATCGATCTTCGTTCTGGATATCATCAACTGAAGATTAGAACTTAGGATATTCTAAAGGCGCCGCCGTAACTCCTCAGACGGGCATTATGAATTCTTAGTCATGTCTTTTGGATTGACTAATGCTCCTGAGGCTTTCATGGATATGATGAACCGAGTATTCAAGGAATATTTGGATAAGTTTGTTGTTGTCTTTATTGATGACATCCTCATATATTCCAAAAGTCATAAAGATCATGAGCACCATCTGAAAGTTGGTACTTCAAAGGCTTCGTGACAACAATTTATATGCCAAGCTAAAGAAATGCGAGTTCTGGCTTGAAGAAGTAGCATTCCTTAGGCACGTGGTGTCAAAATATGGAGTATTTATTGACCCGGCGAAGATTGAAGCAATACAAAGTTGGGAGCAACCTAAGATAGTAATCGAAGTACGTAGCTTTCTGGGCTTAGCTAGTTATTATCGAAGATTCGTGGAAGTATTTTCTCGAATCGCTACTCCGTTAACTCAGCTGACTCGAAAAGATACAAAATTCGTATAGAGCGAGGAATGCGAGAAAAGTTTCCAAGAGCTTAAGAGGAGACTTATTTCAGCACCTGTTTTGACAATACCATCTGGTTCGAATGGATTTGTTATATACAGCGATGCTTCAGGCAAAGGGTTAGGATGTGTTCTCATGCAACATGGGAAGGTCATAGCATCTGCCTCGTGACAACTCAAAGAATATGAGAGGAATTACCCTACTCATGATCTAGAGTTGGCAGTAGTCGTTTTCGCCTTGGAAATTTGGAGACACTATCTATATGGGGAGAAAGTGGAGATATATTCAAACCATAAAAGCCTCAAATATTTCTTCACCCAAAAGGAACTCAACATGCGACAATGACGTTGGCTCGAGCTGTTGAAAGATTACGACCACACCATTCAATATCATCCTAGAAAAGCGAATGTGGTAGCTGACGCATTAAGTAGAAGATCATATGCGGGAACGAGTGCGATGTTGTCAACACAAAGGCCCATTTTGTGTGATTTATAAAAGATGAAGATAGAATTCAAGACTCCGGGGACCCATGCGATGATGTCAAGTATACGCATAGAACCAACTTTACTCGATAAAGTTAAAGTTGCTTAAACGTAATCGGAGAAATGATGATGCGTATAAAGAAGAAAGTACAAGAAGGTGTTATTCCAGAAGCAAGAATCGATGAAGAAGGAATACTTCGAGTCAACTCCAGACTTTGTGTTTCTAACGACTCTGATTTGAAGTACAAGATACACCGTTTGCACACAATAAACCATTTGCAATTCATCTTGGAAGTACCAAAATGTATGTGATTTTCGAGATACATTTTGGTGGAACAATATGAAAAGAGAGATCGCGAAGTTTATCTCGAGGTTTTTAACTTGTCAACGTGTAAAGGCGGAGCATCAATTGCAAAAGGGTCCATTGCAACCACTTGAGATTTTGAAATGGAAGTGGGAACACATTACCATGGATTTCATTATGGGTCTTCCCACGGTTTCTCAATGCATAAATGCGATTTGGGTTATTGTTGATATATTAACTAAGTTTGCTCATTTCTTACCGATACGGGAGACTTATTCCCTTGAACCTCTTGCTCGTATGTACGTAAATGAGATTGTGAGATTCATGGCATGCCAGTATCCATAGTTTCGGATCGTGACCCAAGATTCACTTCACGATTTTGGGTTAGCTTGCAGAAAGTTATGGGCATGGATTTATGATTCAGTTCGGCATACCATCCTCAAACGGACAGACAATCAGAGAGGACTATTCAAACTCTTGAATATCTCTTAAGACTCTGTGTCCTAGACTTCAAAGGGAGTTGGGATAAGTATTTACCATTGGTGGAATTCTCGTACAACAATAGTTATCAAGCAAGTATAGGTCTGGCTCCATTCGAAGCATTGTATGGACGAAAGTGTCGCTCTCCAGTATGTTGGGATGAGATGGGTGAAGCAACATTGTTTGGACCAGAGTTGGTATGTATGACTACAGAAAAGATCCAAATGATTCAAAAACATATACAAATGGCACATGATCGACAAAAGAGTTATGCAGATCTTCATCAAAAGGACGTGGAATTTAGTATTGGGGATCATGTATTGTTGTGTGTTGCTCCATGGAAGAGAGTTTCAAGATTTGGAAAAAGAGAAAGCTCAATCCTCGACTTATTGGTCCATTTCAGATTCTTGACTGAGTAGAAAATGTGGCCTATAGACTCGCGTTACCTTCAAACATGTCTCGTGTTCGTAATGTTTTTCACATCTCTGTGCTTCGTAAATATGTGAAAGACCCGAACCATATTATTGAGTTAGAACCAGATGAAATAGCCGAAGATTTAACGTACGAGTAGGTAGCTGTCAAGATCTTGGATAGGAAGGAGCATGTCCTACGCACAAAGGTCATACCACAAGTAAAAGTATTGTGGAGGAACCATGCTATTGAGAAAATGACCTGGGAATTGGACGAAAATGAAAGCGAGGTATCCTCACCTTTTTGAAACACTAGGTACGTACGAAAATTTTGGGATGAAATTTCATAAGGAGGGGAAGTTGTAAGACCCCAACTTATTATAAATGAAATTAAATTTCTTCTATTTATTATTTTGAAATAGTAAGGGTTGATTTGATTAATGTGGTTAGTTATGGTTAAAATGCGCAAATATCTAAAATAAGCAAGTGTAGATAACACGGAAAAAACGTTGTGGTTTCAATCAGAAAAGCATCGTGGTTAAGGGTGTCATCTATTTGACACCCTTACACAACGTTTTTAAAATGTTGTAGTTAAACACATTATACAACATTTTAAAAAAAAAAATATTGTAGATTTGTTTTTCATAAATTAGCAGATACTTGAAAACGTTGTAGAAGGTATGATTCCACAACGTTTTCTGGCAAAAAATGTTGTAGTTTAATATATCAGACAACGTTTAGGCACATTTACACAACGTTTATAATGTGTTATCTATTTAAACAAATTTATATAACATTTTTAAAACGTTGTAGTGTTACTTAAAAATGTTATAATACATGCATATAACATATCGACCATAGAAAGCAACAACAGACAACGTTTATAAAATATTGCAGATTGACTTGAAAAAAAAAAGGGTGTGGTTCACCAATATTACCAGTGCACCTGCAATCTGCTAATGCCTCAATATATAGCTAAAAAAGGTCTAAATTCTCATTTAAATTTAAAGCCAAAATGTATCAACCATTAAAAATACATCCCAATAATACCATTCGTTTACAGTTTCAAATTACTACATCCACAAAAATATACCAAACTATCCATATATACATCTCAAATTCACTTTTCAATATAAATTATTACTATATTGAATTGTGAATTTAATTACGTCCAAACGTATGACTACAAACGAGTGCTCAAAGAATGGTGATTGTGTCACATGATATGAACTTATAAGCATAGTAACATGCCAGATGTGACTACATTCGCAGCCTGATTAGGACCACCAAATCCACTCACCAATGAAAACATGGCTCCATAACCAAAAGCTGCCACCATACTGCAATGATATAAGTTCATTATCTTAGATGAGTGCACACGTATATATTCTGGAACATGACATACTTCTGTGGAAGGCAGATTCAGTTTGGAGAAAAGCCCTTACTTGGTTTTCTCAGTTAGAGGCATGTTGATGACAATTATGTCACATTTGGGAAGCATATCATCAAGATCCTCCTCAAACTTTGCCCCCGTCTGATTCTCCAATTCTTGATCCATCTTTATGCGATCATAATAGAAGAGGTTACAGTTGAAAGGCTTCAATCTTTGGAGTAAAAGCCTGCCAATATGTGAATCTGAATTTACCAATGCACATAAATTAAATATAATTAATGTACACCAATTTCTATTTTTGACTCGCCCAAAGATTATTATCATCTTCAATATGTTCAGGTTGGTTCACACTTCTCAGCAAGAAAAGAAGACCAGGGAAATAGGTCAATTTCTATTTTTGACTCGCCCAAAGATTATATAATATTTTATAATACTGAGTATTGAATTAGGCTAAAAAAATAACCATTGGGAATTAGCTAACTCAGCCAAGAACAAGAAGGGGATAAAGATAAAAGGGAAGAGGGCATTTAGCCAAGAAAAAAAAGGAAGAAGGTGAAGCCTATAGTAAAAAATTTCTCAGAATCTCAGTTCATCATAAAATTTAGATATACTAAAACAAAAGAAAAAAGAAAAAAAAACTAAAGCAAGATAGTAACAAACCATTCAGCAAGCACCGATGAACCCTCTTCAAATAGTTCTTCAACAATACCAACAGCTGATAACTTCTTTGACAGTTTACTAGCAGCATCATGGGACCTCTTCCTGAACAATATAGCTCTGAATTTGTTTTGTTTCTTAGGAGGCGGGGAAGGTTGTAATGAATTATAAGGAGGAATTATGTCCACAACTATGCAGGTCGTATCATGATGCGGCCCCCTTGTCCTCAATGCCTCCTGAACAATCATCCATATAAATGAAATGAGAAAGTTGTAAGAAAGCTCAATTACCATATGCATATTACTTCAATAGGTCGATTGATGTCAAGTACATATTGTTATACACGTATTTTGCTTATGCATGTTGGATGGTCCTGCTTATGCATACCAAAAGGAAATATGAAACAACATCGTAATGAGCTTACATTACCTTGACTACTTGCCTAGCAGTAAGTTCAGCAGGTAACCCACGACAAGATTTTGCAGCCGTCTCTGAAGATAATGCATCCCATATGCCATCTGAAGCAATAATAAGCCTCCCACCTGTACTAGATAACTTTGACAACAATGAAGCATGTCAGGCCACAATCCAATGATGGACCTTGAATCCACCCGAGGCATGGACTTCAAAGCCAAAGAGGTTAAAAAATACAGATTGATAACGAAGAGAAGTTCAATAAAATGGCATATAAATGAAAATAAAGAGATATGAGGTAAAACAAAGAAAGGAAAAAAAGGTGATTACCTTTACTTGTTTAACATATGGTACTGGAACAATAAATTCTCCAACATCCATGTGGCATTGCTTGTATGATATCCTGCAATACCAAGTTCCTTTGTTTTCAGAGTTAGAAAAGAGAATCTACTCATCTTCATATCAAACAGAAATTAAGTTGAACCATCAACAACTAAAACATAACAATTTTATGTCATAAGCATAATGATCATTTATTATGATCATCTGAAAATTCAAAGCTTGAACTTTCCTAAAATCTTGGTTGGTTTGTTTCTTTTTTATCCTTTGACAAAAAGGAATTTCATTTATAGCAGTGTACTTGATTACGGAAAAGGAGAACAAGGATTCCACCAACCATCAATAGAATAAAAGGATAAAACAAAAGGAGAGGAAATCAAATAGAAACCAAGTCCTATTAAAGGTCAGAGATATAAAGCCCTAAAAACCACCCAGAGCAGATGCCCGAATTGAAGCCAAAACCTCCAGTTCCTCTCTCCAGGCTCAAGAGCCTACCGGGGAGAGTTTGATCCAGAAAATTTATGGAAAACCTCCGTCTATATTTGCAAAAGATTGCACAGATTCCATGTATCCAAAGAACCTAATCATCTCTCTTAGAATAGGAACTCAAAAATTATGATAAGCCAGAGTCTCAACAGGGGAATTATACGTAAACTTTCCACACATAGGCTCTAGGATAACTCATGTTAAATTGTTTGTCATCATCCAACATATGACAACAAAGATATATTATCAAAAGCTCATTGTGAAGAATCCTGAGAATGATAATAATGGTATGAGACGCACCAGGTATACAAAGAATCTATTCTTGATTTACCCAGTTGATGTATATTGTAATAATATGTGTGTATAACTGAAATAAGGGCATTACATTTCCTGAAAATGAAATTGTCATCTGTTGTTATAAGTAATAAATAGGGGAGGTTCATCCACAAGACATTAAAGAAATGTATCTTTGAGCAATTATACGTTTTTCGACATCTAGTATCTTAATCTAAATTAAGGGCATGGTCCAAGTTTCCTTAGATTGCTGCAACATTAGTATATATTTTTCGTAAATTTAAGTATGTTGACCATAAATATTAGGACTGATTTGGGCGAAAGTAGAGTTTAATACCTCCAACGTCAATTGAAAGTTCTTGACTGAGCTTTGGATTCTTAGCCCAGCTTTTCCCCTCTGCTCTCTAAAATCTAACTCATATTGCCTTGAATTCTGAAACAACATGGTGAGAGAGTGAACAAACAATAGTTCAGTAAATAATTGAGTTAAGATTTAAGGGAGGCTTAATATATCATAAATGTAAATTATGACAAAATCATTAATTGTGCAGGTTGTACAATACAAGCGACCATGATGTGAAAAGATAAGATGGTTAAAAAAAACAATTTCATATAATTATACTCCACAACAATATGTTTTGGATTCTAATCTTTAATGAGATTGTAGTATCTAGCTCACATACCAGGACATAGTCGATTCCAATTCCCATCTTCACGACTTTATCTGGATGGTAATTGAAGACATGTCAACAATGTACGACTGATCATCAGCTGATAAAGGATCACCATCATTGTACCTTCACAAAGAGTCCTCAGTCAGATTGATGTTCAACTTTTTAGTCTTTCTTTTCCTAAAGGAAATCATCTGTTTTCAAGGGGCAAAACTGCCAATTAAGTGGCTAAAAAGTAAAACAACAAATAAATAAATTATTCTCAACATGACAGAGGCCTTAGTTCTAGTTTAAGAGTTTACACTCTGTGTGTGCGCAAATTTTTATTCAAGTATTTATTTCCTATTAACGTGAATATTTCAAATCTTCATATTTCCACTACAAACGCTGTTTATATAATTTTCATCTTGTAGCTTATAAGCTAATGTGAGACACCCTTCTTATGCACACTCCAACAACACCATTAACCACTGAGTCCAGCAAAGTTTTCAGTAAACATAAAAGGAGGGAAGTTAACTCACATCATCATCAAATAGCTTGCAAGTTCCACAGAAATATCTGCCCATGCATACACCACAGTTGATGCAAACTTACCGAACCTGAATGAAGCAGCAAACACAAAAATTAAAAACGCCAGAAGCAAAAGAATAATCAGTCAAATAGATAAGAAAAAGTCAAATAGATAAGAAAAGGTCAAAAATTCATAATTCTTCATACTGTTCATTGTTAGTGCGTTAGTGTACTTTGTAAGCCTGTATAACTCGGATTTTATTTTTAGTAACAAAGAAAATGCACAAAAACAAACTCACCTCTTGTTCAGTGTTGCATAGAGAACATATGACCTGGAGAAACACAAGAAAACAAAAAATGGAAAGAGGGAAATGCATACCAAGAGTGGTGATGTGATACACTTTTCAACAGCAAGAACAACCCCTTCCTAAGTCTTCAATCCAATTGCAGTTGAACCTAACTGCAACAGTAGTCAAGCCCCACATATAAAAAAATATCACTTGCAAAAGGATTTCTACCAATCCAGCAACTAAATCAAGCGAATAACAATCAACATACAAATAGCAAAGGTGCAGATAATATTACCTTGATAGCCTCAATAGCATATTCAACCTGAAACAATCGGCCTTTGGGAGAGAATGTATTCACACCTCTGTCGTACTAGGTCCTTTAACCAATAATTTTAGAGAGAGAAAATCAGTAGTAAGTATTAATGCAATAGACAAGTAGACGATCTCGAGGATAGAGAAAGAAAAACCCAAGATTTGTAATCAAAAATGCACTCACCTGGTGAGAAACATCTTCAATCTAATGAGAACTAAAAAATCTGCAGGAAAAAACCCAAGACGAAGATAAACATGATTAAACTAATTGAATTTCAGAGTTTAATTCGTGGAATCAAAACAGTTATAAATAAATAAAATGATTTCAATCGATTAGTAGGAGAACTTTTACTTACCGGTGAATAAAATTAGGTAAGACTTGAGGGAGATGCAACTGTATTGAATTTGTATGAGGAGAAAAAGCTCACTTCACAGTGAATAGATGTTTTATTTATATGTATGAGGACAAAAAACTCAAATCGGTAGATCTCATAAGAAACCTTCCATGGGGGTAGTACGACATCTCCCGTAAGCATCTTCGAACATTTCATTGAGACTTAATCTTTCTCGGTTCTGGGCATTTGAATTGGCCCCTGCAGCAGCTGTTACTAATGAGTAAGAAGCATTTGGGCAGCCTCATTGTGGGGCATACCCTTATGGATGGCGTCGTTAACCCTGATATCGACATAATCGCCGATGTGGTAGGTCTTCAGTTAGGTCGAGAGATGGATAGTACCCTTCTTTCTGAAGGTCCGAGAGAAGGAATCCCTCGTTCTAAAACTCAAACTATGTCCGGTTATTGTATCATCTCTCCCTAACTCTTACCCTAGGCTTGATTTACTTGCGCGTTTTTTTCTCTGTATTTTAATTTTAATTGACCATTTTTTGCTCCGTGTTTTTTTTAAAAGACAACGTTTTTTGAAAAAAAAACGTTATCTAGTTAAAACTAAAAAAAAATGTCCTTTTAAATAGATAATATTTTTTTATGTATATCTACAATGTTTTGTTAAAAAAACGTTGTAAAAAAAATATCACAACATTTTTTATAAAAACATTATGGTTAAAGTGTTGTCTATTTATTACTTTATACTAGTGTTGTCGTGGAATATTCGTTTGGTCGTGGAATATTCTTATTGTCGGGAAATATTCGTACGACGATGCAGCCTTGTGTGGGCCCCATAATGAAAAGCGATTGGATGAAGAAAACTACAAGTATAATTTTTTTTATAAATAACGACGTAGTTGTTACCGTTAATACTGTTGAAATACCCGGTGGTTTAAACACAGTAGCATGCGGTATTGCACCAATTATTGATTCTTACGTAAGAAGGTAGTACTCAATAATTGTTACAGTAATTACTGTTCCATATTTTATTTTATTGATTCAATAATTGCTATGTTGATATTTTATATTATTGTTGTTCAATAATTGTGACTGTATAATATTTCCCATTATCATATCAATAATCCATATTATTTGAATAATATTATAACATAGCATTATTGACAATGTCTAGAAAGTTTTGTTGAGGAAAGGGGTTAGGTCATCTAATTGCGCACCAGTAAGGAGAAATCCAGCCCCCTCTTTCTTGGGAACGGCCTTGTCATTAGTATGATTCTGTAATATTATTTATGAATAATTAATTACTAATTTATATGATAAGGAAAATATTTATTTATGTGGATATAAATGGAGAAATTTTTAGAAAAGTGACAATTGTTGAAAATTGATATTTTATCTTTCTGATAAAATAATTTATTTAAATATATTATTATATTTCAATAATATAATAATGGTGATATTTTTACAATGAATGTGCGTTATATGAATAAATGAGGAGGAAGAATATTTTTGTTACAATAAATGTTAAAAACATGTTAAACATGTTGTTGGGCTTCATTTTTGACTGAAATTTGATTATAGCCTGTAAAATCGTCCGTATGTGGATTTCGGTCAATTTTTGTTTGAAATTTCGAAAAACTTAAAGCTACAAAGTTGTAGAGAATTAATTTTTCTATGGAATGGACATAAGATTCAAATTTTTTTGATAAAAGGGTTATTTATTATGAATTATTGAAGTTCCTGAATAATTGATTTTTGGAGTTTAAATATTTATTTTAAGAAAAACATTTTTTGCAATTGGGTGGGCCCCACATGTGTTGTAAATGTGCTGAATTCAGATTTCAAGAGGTGGGAGTGAAATTTTTTAATAAGTATTATTGTTTTATTAAATTTTTTGCTTTGGTGTTCTAAGCATTTTCCTATAAATAGGGTGCTTATGTTAAAATTAAAAAACACACCAGAAATTGAAGTTTTCTCTCTCTATATTATCGAGCGTATTTTTGTGAGGATTTAGATACTTTGAGAGTTACTATTCAGTGTAAGTTTCTTTCGGCTTTACATCCGATATTTCAGTCAGAAGTACTATTCTTTTGATGTAAGGAATGTTATTTTCTTTATAAATGATATTATTTCTTTCAATATTATTATGCTGAAATATTGGTATGAATTTTATTGTGAAATTTCTACCTTTTTGTGTCGGGTTACTATTCACGTATACAACACTATTCACGTATATGACACTATTCACAAATACAACATTATTCATCGAAAAATAAAATTTTCTCTTCTTTGTCCCAGATGTCTATTATGGTTACTATCTTTGATTGTATCCATATTTTGATCTTCATTTTTGATTTTTTTTTCTCCACTATGGTTTATTATGGAGTGTTTTTGAACTTGGATTATCTAAAGTACGAATCCCTAAACTTTATTCTTTTGTTTCACTGGATTCGTTTTTTAAAAATATTTTTCATCATCCTCAGTCCTAAATGATGATATAACTGATTATCTTTGGCCTGTAATGCAAAGATGAATGATTACCTGATGAATATCTTTGGCCCGTAGTGCAAAAAGATGAGCAGTGTTGAGATGAACATGATGACATTGGTGATACAAATGAATATCTTTGGTCTGTAATGCAAAGATGAATATTTAATTCAAGATGTATATTGATTGATGCTACAGAGATAAAATATTGATGATGAACTTTTAAATCATAGAAGATAGTAGATTTTATTCTCTACTTAACTCTTCTAATGAATTATTATTTCCGTTACGAATATTGATCTGAAACTTGTTGTCTATTATATTCTATCAGAATTTTTTTCCCTGTTGTGGACTAACGAAAATTTGTTCTATATTATCTTAGTCATAATATTCTTTACTAGGCTAGTTGAGCTCACCCTTTTCCTTTTTGTTCCATTTTTCTTCTCAGGAAGCGAGAATGTGGCGAGAAGTAATCGGGGTGTGGAATGATGGTTCTAGAAAGTTATTTTAGTAGTCCTCACTATTTTGTAAAATAGTGTATCAATAATTGTAATGAGGACTTATTTGAGTGTGGATATTGTTTGGAAGACAATATTTGTATTTAAACTAACAGTTTATGTGTTGTCGTATTTTGCACGATAATTGTATTAATAAAGTTGTATTTATTTCTGTACCATATATTTGGCAACTGAGAATGGGTGATGTATACCTATTTTGGGGGCATCACACTTTGCATTGACAATATCACACTCGTACCCGCATATGATCTTCTACTAAATGCGTCAGCTACCACGTTCGCTTTTCCAAGATGGTATTTTCGCATGTTGAGTTCCTTTTGGGTGAAGATATATTTGAGCCTTTCTCCAATTTTTCCCATACAGGTAATTCCTCCAAATTTTAAGTGCAAAAACGACTACTGCCAACTCTAGATTATGAGTAGGATAATTCCTCTCTTTGAGTTGTCGTGAGGCATATGCTATGAATTTTCCATGTTGCATGAGAACACATCCTAACCCTTTGCCTGAAGTATCATTGTAGATGACAAATCCTTCCGAGCCAGACGGTATTGTCAGAACAGGTGCTGAAATGAGTCTCCTCTTGAGTTCTTGAAAACTATTCTCACATTTCTCGCTCCAACAGAATTTTATATCTTTTCGAGTCAGCTGAGTTAATGGAGTAACGATTCGAGAAAACCATTCTACGAATCTCCGATAATAACCAGCTAAGCTGAGAAAGCTGCGTACTTTAGTCACTGACTTAGGTTGCTCCCAGCTTTGTATTGCTTCAATCTTTGGTAGGTCAAAAGATATTCTGTGATTTGATATCACGTGCACAAGGAATGCAACTTCCTCAAGCCAGAACTTGCATTTCTTCAACTTGGCATAAAGCTTGTTTTCACAAAGCTTTTCCAGTATCAACCTCAAGTGTTGCTCATGATCTTCACAGCTTTTGGAATAAATAAGGATGTTATCATTAAAGACGACCAAAAAGTGATCCAAATATTCCTTGAATACTCTGTTCATTATATCTGTGAAGGCAATAGGAACATTAGTCAATCCAAAAGACATGACTAGGAATTCGTAAAGCTCATACCGAGTTCTGAAAGAAGTCTTCGAAATGTCATCAGTTTTGATCTTTAACTGATGATATCCGAAACGAAGATCGATCGTTGAAAAGAATTTGGCGCCTTACAACTGGTCAAACAGGTCATTAATGCATGCCAACGGGTACCTATTCTTAATGGTGACATGATTCAACTCTCGATAGTCAATACAAAGTCGCATACTTCCATCTTTCTTCTTTACGAATAGAACAGAAGCACCCCAAGGAGACATACTAGGACGAATGAAACCAATGTCTAACAATTCCTGAAGTTGGGTCTTTAACTCCTAAAGTTCAATAGGAGCCATTCGATATGGGGCTTTGGAAATGGGATTTGTACCAGGTTTAAGGTCGATAAAAAAATCGATTTCACGCTCCGGGAGTAGGCCAGAGAGTTCTTCAGGGAATACGTCAGGAAATTTATTAACAATAGAAATATCATTCAAAACTGACGTATTTTTGTTTAAATCCGTGACATGAGCTACGAAAGCTTGACATCTATTTTTTAATAAACGAATAGATTTATGGCTTGAGATGACAGTGATTGACTTTAATGGTTTGGTTGCTTGAATTTGCATAGTAGGTTGGTTAGGAATATGAAAGCTAACAACCTTACGAAAAAAATCAATTTTTGCATGATGAGTAGTTAACCAATCAATCCCTAAAATCACATCAAATGCAAGTATTTTCAAAGAGATAAGATTGACAGGTAATGTACGGTTGCCAATTTGAATCAAACAAGAATTATAAACAGTGGATGTAATGAAGATTTCTCCCAACAGAGTTTCAATAGATAAGTCAAAGTCTAATTTCTCCGGAGTTAAATTTAAACGTTGAGCGCAAGTAGGAGAAATAAAAGAATGGGTAGAACCGATATTAAATAAGGTATAAACTTCGCTAGAGTTTATAATTAGTTTACCTGTGATAACCTCGTTTGGGTTCCTCACTTTTTGGGAGGTCACGACAAATGCTCTCCCTTGAACTACTGACTTTGACTTCTCTGGGACGGCCTTTGGTGCCTTCGTCCCAGCTGGACTTGACTTCACTGTACGATAAAATCGGGCTAAGTGACCTTCTCTTCTGCAATTATAACATGTTTTGGACTGTTGCATACAGTATGGATTGATGTGTCCCTCCCTTTCACATTTGTAGCATACGATCGGTGGTCGTTCTCCTTCCTTAACAACGGTTGCTGGTGCCGACGTCTTTCCATCATTATTGAATCTCCTCTTCTTGAAATTTCAACTTCTATTATCTTGGACAAAATTTCCATTGAAGTGGTTACCATTTTTTGGATGTTGATTCCCTCCACGTTTGTTGTCACTACTTCGATGACTGCTACCACTAGTATTATCATTTTGTCGGCTGCTCTCTCTTGGTTGGGTTGACTTATTATCGCGTGATAAGTAGGTTTTATACTTACTTATCTGGTATCTATTACTTTAATTATTTTCTTAATCTCATGTTTCTAAGTTACTTTTCATGCATTTTGTGTTCATTTTTAAGATTTTATGCTTGGGAGCTATGTGAGCGACTATTGGTATGAAAACGCAAGGAAAAGCAATCCGGACATCGTTTGGGCTTTCATGTTCTTGGCTTGGAACTTAGATTATGCTATAATGCTTCTTCTTAGCTTTTCAAAAAATCTTTAATCATTCCAATCGAAGTTCGGAAGCAAGAGTTATGACCTTTGTATCAACGGACGTTGAACTTCACTATTTTACATGGCCTTTTGCATAGCAGTAACTTCCAACCCAATTTCGACCTTCATACGTCCTTTATTTCTCAATTCTCAAAGAATTAAATTTGTAGATCTTGTCGAGAGCTTCAATTTGATTGGTGGTAGGTCCCGTAATTCGTCGTAGATCAAATGTTATGGCCATTTTACCAGAAGACACTGTAGCAGAAACAGAATAATAGCCAGTAGAGGCAGGCCCCTTTATGCCTAATACCCCAATCGGGGTTGGGGTTCCTGAGCCCAAAAACGGTAGGTATGCCAACGGGGGCTTGCCCCTCAAATCATAAAACCCCAGCCGGGGCTGGGGTACGCACAGAAAAAGTTGTTTTTGTTATAATTTAAGTTCAATAAGAATTAGTTCAAGCCGTTTGATTCAAGGACTTCTAAGAGGACTCAAAGACATATAAAGAGGCATATAAAAGGGGGAAAATCACAAGGATTAAAAAAGAAGGAGAGGATTCCATTAGATTAGATTATAGTAGATTAGGAACAAAACCATAGTTCTTAGTTGTTTTGGAGATTGATGCAACTTGGAGATCATTGAAGATCAAGAGCAGGAGCTTGAGGAAGATGGAGGTTCCTGACAACAGATTTATTCTTCACTCTACTCCTATTTTTATCTTTTAATGATTATTCAATTGTGGATTCTTAGTTTTAATTCAATGAACTAATTCTTTGTTTGAGATTACAATGGATCTTATTGTGTAGTTTATTTTAATATGCTTTCTTTATCAATTATTATGTTTATCATTAAGTGATTATGCATTGTGATTTGGACTTAATTGCTTAATTGCCTAGCTAAGAATTACCGTGATAATCTATATGAACTCGAGAGATGAAGTATAGATTTAGATCTGATAATGATAGCATGTGTTTGTGATTTCTGCATAAATGGAATTCATGATTCGTGTTTAGGATTGAGATATGCCTTTACACCATATGAAATCTTATAGAGATCTTGTGCTTTAAATCCTTTTTAATTGTAATTCACATAGAGATATAGTAGATTAGTTAATTAGGGTGTCTTGCTTAATTTTGTCATCTGTGGATTTAAGTGAGTACGGGTATTATGCATCAAGAGGTGGTTTTATCTGCTTTAGTGTTCTTGATTAACAATTCAGTATAGAAAATAATGGATGAGAAGTGTGTTAACTTAAATGAAGGAATAAGTGAAGTTGTGATCTTAAATCACCATAATCTGATTTGTAATTAGTGGTAATTAGAATTAGTTTAATTAAGTAATTTACTTTATAACATTAAATTGATTGTTTAAATAAAATTAATTTGGTTAAGAGTTAGTATTTTGTAATTTGTAATAATAATTCCTCGTGGAACGATACTCTAATTTTAATGTATTACTTGTTGATCATGTATACTTGCGTGTTGTGCGTAATTAGATTTTACCCAACAAGTTTTTGGAATTCATGTTGAAAATCATAGCAAACCAAGAGGAGAGGAAGATGAGTTAAGAAATATCGAGCCACAATTTTCAGCACCAGATGGAACAGCTCATCACCACTTCAAACCTTGATCCTCAATACATGAATTCCAAAACCGAGACATATAATTTAAGGTTGGAGGAATTGTTGTCCAAGTTCATAGCATCAAATGAGGAGAGGAGAATTAATCAAGAGCGGTCAATTCAAAATCTGCAGAACCAGATGTATCAAATGTTTAATGCCTTGAATGGCTATCATCAAAACAATTTGTGTTATGACGACGATTTCAAGATTGATGAAGTGCCCGAACTAAATATACAACTGGATGAGCCACAAGATGTTGAAAAAGAGGAGACACGTGGGAATAATGAAAATAAGGTCGGTGAAGAACTAACTATGAGTCCCAACGAGAATGAGCCGATGTTATTAGTGCCCCAAGTGCCTTCTCTGACAAAGATCAAGGATCTTGTTAGATTTAAAAAATCGTGCCCACTTGGTAGTCATGACATCGGCAAGGCTCTTTATGACACGAGAGCTAGTACAAATGTGAAGCCATGGTGGGATGAGGAGGAGAAGAGAGAAGAAGAGCCCGTTGTGCTTGCCAAGCCTCAAAGTTCCAATCGAATCATAGGCTCAACGTACGGAAAAGCACCTAGTTATTCAACATTCTTAATTGGGCAATTATTTAAACAAAGCATGCTAGGTGACTTTAATTCAATAGCCATCACAGAAGGGAACCTACAAAATGTTACATTATTTCTGATGGATGTTGGGTTCCTCAATTATCGAAGAGGAATTAGATAGTGCTGACCAGACAAAGTCAGGCTGAAAGACTGTAAATCAAGTGCTGACTAGGAGGTAACCCAGGAATTTTTATATTTATATGCTTTAATAGTTTATTTAGTATATAGGAATCAACTTGTTATATTTGCTTATTAAGTTTTCTTATGATCCAAAGTGCTATTCTAATCCATGTTGTCTGTCTTCATTACAGGTATTGGAGGTTCAATGGACAAAGCCACACACATAAAACATGCTCACATTCAAGAAGTGGTTGTCCAAGTAATTAAAAGGATTTATCAAATTAGTCGTTAACGGTTTATCCACCACCAGTTATCAATGATACAGAGGTCGCGCACGATGCTCAATAAATCAGGGAAGTCCTTAACTCTTCAATTCTTTTTATTTAAACAATGAGGACATTGTTCAGTTTGAGTTTGGGGGGGATCATATTGCATTACATAATTGTTTATTTCACATACATTACATTGGTTAGTATGTTTATTTTTTGCATATTGTAGGCATGTTTTATAAAAAAAAGGAAAAAAAAAATTTTCCTTCTAAGAAGTTTGTTATGTGATTATCTTGAACTGTGGTTGGTAAGAATGTTTAACAAGCACACACGCATAACATGGGTGATGACAGGTTTGGATTGACTAACTAGTTAGAGTTATGGACTTTGACTTAATTGGATATATTGTTTGAGTATCATTGATATATATTGAGGCCTGTTGCTACATATCATACTAATTTATTACTGGGTTCGTGGGTATATTAGTAAGTAGATCATGCATATGCATTCATGTAGTTGAGTTAGGTTGTTTATTTTTTGTTCTTTTATGTTTTTGATTAGGGACAAGCAACGGTTTAAGTTTGGGGGTATCTAATAAGTAGGTTTTGTACCTACTTATCTGGTACCTATTACTTGAATTATTTGCTTAATCTCATGCTTCTCAGTTACTTTTCATGCATTTTGTGTTCATTTTGTAGATTTTATGCTTGGGAGCTATGTGAGAGACTATTGGTATAAAAATGCAAGGAAAAGCAATCTGTACATCGTTTGGGCTTTCATGTTCATTTCATGTTCTTGGCTTGGAACTTGAATTATGTTGTAAAACTTATTCTTAGCTTTCCAAAACATCTTGAATCATTTCAACCGGAGTTCGGATGCAAGATTTACGACCTTTGTACCAACAAACATTGAACTTCACTATTGTGGATGGCCATTTGGATAGCAGCCACTTCCAACCCAATTTTGACCTTCATCCGTCCATTATTTCCCAATTCTCAAAGAATAAAAGTTGTAGAGCTCGTCCAGAGCTTCAATTTGATAGATGGAAAGCCCCGTAACTCCTCCCAGATCAAAGGTTATGACCATTTTACCAGAGGACACTACAGCAGAAATAGAACCATAGCCAGCCGAGGCGGGCCCCTTTGTGCCTAATACCCCAACCAGGGCTGGGGATCCTGACCCGAAAAATAGTAGGTTTGCCAGCGGGGGCTTGCCCCTCAAAGCATAAAACCCCAACCGGGGCTGGGGTATGCACATAAAAAGTGGGTTTTGTCATAATTTGAGTTCAAGAAGCATTGGTTCGAGCCGTTTGATTCAAGGACTTCTAAGAGGACTTAAAGACATATAAAGAGGCATATAAAAGGAGGAGAATCACAAGGATTAAAAAAGAAGGAGAGGATTCCATTAGATTATATTATAGTAGAGTAGGAACAAAACCTTAGTTCTTAGTAGTTTTGGAGATTGATGCAACTTGGAGATCATTGAAAGATCAAGAGCTTGAGCTTGAGGAAGATGGAGATTTGGTAACAACAAATTTATTCTTCACTCTACTCTTATTCTTATCTTTTATTTATTATTCAATTGTGGATTCTTATTTTTAATTCAATGAACTAATTCTTTATTTGAGATTACAATGGATCTTATTCTGTAGTTTATGTTAATATGCTTTGCTATCAATTATTATGTTCTATTGTGAGGATTGTCTATTATGATTTGGACTTAATTGCTTAATTGCCTAGCTAAAAATTACCGCGATAATCTATATAAACTCGAGAGATGAAGTATAGATTTAGATCTGATCATGATAACATGTGCTTGTGATTTCTGCATAAATAGAATTCAAGATTCGTGTTTAGGATAGAGATATGCCTTTACGCCATATGTAATCTTATAGAGAACTTGTGCTTTAAATCCTTTTTAATTGTAATTCACATAGAGATATAGTTGATTAGTTAATTAGGGCGTCTTGCTTAATTTTGTCATCTGTGGATTTAAGTGAGTATCAGTATTATGCATCGAGATGTGGTTTTATCTACTTTAGTGTTCTTGATTAACAATTCAGGATAGAAAATAATTGATGAAAAGTGTGTTAACTTAAATGAAATAATACGTGAAGTTGTGATCTTAAATCACCATAATCTGATTTGTAATTAGTGGTAATTAGAATTAGTTTAATTAAGTAATTTACTTTATAACATTAAATTGATTGTTTAAATAAAATTAGTTTGGTTAAGAGTTAGTATATGGGAATTTATATTACTAATTTCTCATGGGAACGATACTCTACTTTCATTGTATTACTTGTTGACCACGTATACTTGCATGTTCTGCGTAATTAGATTTTACCCAACAAGTTTTTGGAATTCATGTTGAAAATCATAGCAAACCAAGAGGAGAGGATGATGAGTAAAGAAATATCGAGCCACAATTTTTAGCACCAATGGAACAACTCATCACCACTTCACATGGATTCCAAAACTGAGACATATAATTCAAGGTTAGAGTAATTGTTGGCCAAGTTCATAACACCAAAAGAGGAGAGGAGAATTAATCAAGAGCGATTAATTCAAAATCTGCAGAACCAGATGGAATCAAATGTTTAAAGCCTTGAACAGCTGTCATCAAAACAATTGGTGTTATGATGAGGATTTCAAGATTGATGAAGTGCCCGAACTAAATATACAACTGGACGAGCCACAAGATGTTGAAAAAGAGGAGACATGTGGGAATAATGAAAATAAGGTCGGTGAAGAACTAACTGTGAGTACCAACGAGAATGAGCCGATGTTATTAGTGCCCCAAGTGCCTTCTCCGACAAAGATCAAGGATCTAGTTAGATTTACAAAACCGTGCCCGCTTGGTAGTCATGATGTCGACAAGGCTCTTTATGACATGAGAGCTAGTATAAATGTAAAGCCATGGTGGGATGAGGAGGAGAAGATAGAAGAAGAGCCCGTTGTTCTTGCCAAGCCTCAAAGCCCCAATCAAATCATATGCTCAACGTACGGTAAAGCACCTAGTTATTCAACATTCTCAATTGGGCACTTATTTAAACAAAGCATGCTAGGTGACTTTAATTCAGTAGCCATCACAAAATGGAACCTACCAAAAGTTACATTATTTTCGATGGATGAAGGGTTCCTCAATTATCGAAGAGTAATTGGATAGTGCTGACCGGACAAAGTCAGGCTGAAAGACTGTAAATCAAGTGCTGACTAGGAGGCAACCCAGGAATTTTTAAATTTATATGCTTTACTAGTTTATTTAGTATATAGGAATCAAGTTGTTATACTTGCTTATTAAGTTTTCTTATGATCGAAAGTGCTATTCTAATCCATGTTATCTCTCTTCATTACAGGTATTGGAAGTTCAATGGACAAAGCCACACACATACAACATGCTCACATTCAAGAAGTAGTTGTCTAAGTAATTGAACAGATTTATCAAATTAGGCATTGACGGTTTATCCACCACCAGTCATCAATGATGCGGAGGTCACGCACGATGCTTAATAAATCAGGGAAGTCCTTAACTCTTCAATTATTTTTATTTAAACAACGAGGACATTGTTCACTTTGAGTTTGGGGGTGGATCATATTGCATTACATAATTGTTTATTTCACATACATTGCATTGGTTAGTATGTTTATTTTTTGCATATTATAGGCATGTTTTATAAAAAAAAAAGATGAAAAATAAAAATAAAAAAAATATTTTCTTTTGTATATAGTGTTTGCATATAGAATGTTTGCATGAATCTAGGTAATGGATTGGTTTGAATTTAGCTCGACCTATGACAAGATTAATTTTGTTTGTTAACTTGAACAAAGTTGATAATTGATGATGAGTTCTAATTTTAATCATGAAGAAAATATGAGCCTGTCTGAAACTTATGTAACCAGTTAGCACTTAAAGTTTAACTGTTTTAATCTACTTGGTTCAAAGGTTTCATATTATTTTTCTGAGGGAAAATCTTGGTTAAAATTTAATGAAATTAGTGAACTGGCAGTAAAGGTTGGAATGACGTAAAATCTTGAGTTTGGGGGAATCTATGGGGTATATATAAATTACAAAAGAAAAAAAGAGGAAATAAATGAGGTTTTGACGTATTTCAAGTTTCAAACCTCGCAGAAACATTCACGTCATTCTCTCTTATTGTTAACCAAATGGGATGCAAACTGGGCCAACTGGGCAAACTCAGCCTCGTACTACGACACGGTCATATTGTTTTGCTCAAGTTTGATGAACTCCACCTCCTTCAAGTGACAAATACTTTCGGGAAAGTACTTGTCATTGAACAGTTCCTAGAACTTCTCCCAAGAAATTTTGGGTGCGGCACGCTGAGTATGTTTTACTGATTCCCACCAGTAATCTGCCTCTTCTCTAAACATGAAGGTGGCAAAAGGAACCTTTTACTCCTCGGAGCATCCCAAGACATCAAATATCTTGGTGATCTACTTTATCCACGTCTCTGCCTTGAGTTATTCTGGCTTTCCCAAAAACTCAGGTGGTCCCAGCTCCTTAAACTGCTTAGGGGTGACCATCCGAGAGTTGCCAGTGTTTCCACCTGCATTTTGAACAGGAGTCTCTCTCGCCCGATGTTGCATAAACTGTAAAAATCCTCTGAACATCCCATCATTCATCATTTGGTCGGTGTTGTTGTTTACACGAGGATTGTTGCCTTCTTAATGTACATTATCCTTATTATTAATCTGTGGTGATTCAACGGTCACCTGTGCTCCATTGCTTATCTCAACATTCTCAGAAGTCATTTTCAAACACTACCACAAAACAAGGGTTAATTAACATGCCACAAATTATCCCTATATTCCAACTGGCCAATTAAATAAAAAATAAGCTTAGGTAGGTTATACTAGCGAAGGATTTCCCCGTCTCTCCCCCTAGTTATAGTCTCACATCTTAGTCAGGGGTCATATCCCTAAGCTTTGATACCAACTATGACACCCCCAAAATAGGTATACATCACACATTCTGAGTCACTAAATACATGGTACAAAATTCAAATACAACTTAATTATACAACTGTCATGTAAAATATGATAAAACATAAACTGGGAGTTTTAACATGAATATTGTCTTCTAGACAATATCTAAACTCAAATTTAATTCTCATTACATTTATTATCACACTAAATAGTGAGGACTACTAAAACAACCATCTCGGACCATCACTCCGTTCCCCGACTAGTCCTAGCTACGTTCTCATTTCCTGAAGAGATCAATAAAAGCAAAAGGGTGAGCTCAACTAGCCCAGTAAGAAATATTATGACTAAGATAATGCAGAATAAATTTTCGTTAGCCTTCAACAATGTTAAAATGATAAAATACAATAAACATCAAGTTTAACTGCAGTGGAACAAGCAATCCATTAGAAGAGTTAAGTTGTGAGACCCCAAATTTTATGAATAAAGATTTAAATTTCTTAAAATATTTTTGTTTTGAATATTATGGTATGGATTTGATATAATGTTATAGTTGTGGGTAATATTTATAAATTTTGCAAAGTATGCAAGTTGTTATATAATATTCGATTAGTCGGGGAATATTCTTTTTGTCGGGGAATATCCGTACGACGGCACAATCATTGGTGGACCCCATAACGAAAGTATTGTCGTAGTTAGAAAATGACAGAATTATCATTTTATAAATATAACGGCGAAAGTGTTATCGATAAACTGTTGAACTACTAGGTAGTAAAAGTACAGTAATACGCGTGATTGCATAGTAGCACACAGTATTGATTATTGATGCTTACGTAAGAAGTCACTTAGTTATACTCAATTATTGCTAAAGTAATTGTTGCATCATATCTCTCATATTATTGATTCAATTATTGTCACAGTATCATCTGCATAATATGATATATTATTAAATCAATAATTGAGACGACAAAGTTATTCATATTATTAAATTGCAATATTTACAATGTCCAAAAGTTCTGTCAAGTAGAGGTTTGGTCATCTAATTGCGCGCCAATAAGGAGAAATCCTTATCGGAAAGCCCCCTCTTTCCTGGGAACGACCTGATTATTAAATATTGCGAGTTATAATATTAATGATGAATAAGTTCGTGTTGATTAAAGATGAAATTGATAGTTCCATTGTGTTGGAATTATTAGTGTTAGTGGAAATCGACATTTATTTCGATATTAATTGATGTCGGAAGTTATATCTTGATTAGTCAATGTAATTAATCGGATAAATGAGCAATTAATTGCGATTGATTCACATGATTATAACTATTTGTTAACATGTGTGTACTATTGATTCACATTCTTGTACTATTAGGGGAGTTGGTGCAAGATTGATAATACTTGCATGACTAAGTTAAAAATAGAGGTATAGATGGAGGTACTATACTGTAATTCGTATTTTCACATGATTATAACTATTGATTCACATAATTGAACTATTGATTCACATTATTAACTATTAGGGGAGGTGGTGCAAGTTTGATAATACTTGCAGGACTAAATAAAAAATGAAAGAAAAGTTGGAGGTATTGTACTATAATTTTTCGAGCCCCAAAACATGCAATTATTGAAACTATATTTTTCTATAAATAGAAGCTCATTCTTCCTTCATTTCTCACCAATTCATTGAAGCTATAGAGCAATTATTATAGAGAGAAATTATAGATAGAAAGAAGTAGAGAAGTCTGCTACCTCTCTATTCCAGTATCCAGTCTTCTTTTGAGGTAAGGGGTATTATTTCTTTTGTATTCATGAAGAGAGCTATTTTTATTCCATTCCTTATTATTCTGTTGGAATAACCTGTATACACGGACTATCATATACATGGTGAAATTCTTCTGTTATTCCATTCTTTATTATTTTGTTGGAATAACCTGTTTATGTGAAGTACTGCATACATGGTGAATTTCTTCCGTTATTCCATTCTTTATTATTATGTTGGAATAACCTATCTATGCGAAGTACCGCATACATGGTGAAATTCTTTTGTTATTCCATTCTTTATTATTCTGTTGGAATAACCTATTTGTGCGGTCTATCGCATGCCTGGTGAATTCTGTTGTTATTTTGTTCTTTATTATTCTGTTGGAATATCCTATCTGCGTGTGATTCATGACTGGTTCCATTCTTTATTATTACTCGTTGGAATATCACATGTCATTTGGATTACGCATGACCTGGTTCCATTCTTTATTATTATATTGGGAATAACCTGTTTGTGCGGTCTATCGCATGCATGCTGAATTCTTCTATTATTACATTCTTTATTATTTTGTTGGAATAACCTGTCTATGTGGATTACTACATGCATGGTGAATGATCCTTTGTATTCATTCCTTATTAAATTATGGAAATGATCTGTCTACGTGGATTACCGCATCGCGGGCAAAAATCCATTTGCAGTTTCATATATTCTATTATACTCAGTTGGTTAAAGTTTTGGCTTCTATGCTCCATGAAATTAGTAGAATATCCTGGATATTTGTGCTTCATCAAGTATCTTTTCATGGAAATATTCTTCAGAGCATTCTTGAATTTTACTCCACCAAGCAGTATCATGTTGACAATTTGGACGTTATTGATTTCTGGATAAATTAAATTGTAAATCTTTAAAATTTATCCTTGAACTTGTTTTATTGAATAATTATGTCATTGTCATCATCCTCATGCTTATATTGTGATGAAAGTCATCTTTGGCTTACGTTCATAGATGGACTTGGTATGATTATGACCAGGGATTATTCGGTATAATCATGACCGTAATGTGACGAATGATGTGGTGAAAGTCCTCAGTGGCCTGTAGTGCATTGATGGACAATTTTTGGTATGATTATAACCAGGGATTATTCGGTATAGTCATGAACATTGATGATTTAATGAATATCCTTGGCCCGTAGTGCAGGGAAGAATCAATGATATGGTTTATTTATTAAGCTGAGTCTCAGCGATAAAGTTGATGAAAAACTTTTTAAATCATAGAAGATAGTAGATTTTATGCTCTACTTGACTCTTCTAATGGATTGCTTATTCCACTGCAGTTAAACTTGATGTCTATTGTATTTTATCAGTTTAACATTGTTGAAGGCTAATGATAATTTATCCTGCATTATCTTAGTCATAATATTTCTTACTTGGCTAGTTGAGCTCACCCTTTTGCTTTCATTGTTCTCTTCAGGAAATGAGAACGTAGTCGGGACTAGTCGGGAAACGGAGTGATGCTCCGAGATGGTGTTATAGTAGTCCTCGCTATTCTATAAAATAGTGTGACTATAAATGTAATGAGGACTCTATTTGAGAGTGGATATTGTCTAGATGGTAATATTTCTGTTTAAACTCTCAGCTATGTTTTGTCGTATATTTCACGATGTTTGTATAATTAAGTTTGTATTTGTATTCTGTACCATGTATTTGGCGACCTAAGATGGGTGATGTATACCTGTTTTAGGGGCATCACAGTTGGTATCAAAGCTTAGGGATATGATCCCTGGATGAGATGTGAGATAAGAACTAGGAGGGGAGAGACGGGGAATTCCTTCACTAGTATGACCTACCTAAGTTTATTTGGTATTTAATTGGTCGGTCAGAGTATAGGGATAATATGTGATATGTTAATTAACCCTTGTTTTGTGATGATTTGAAAATGGCATCGAAAATGTTGAGATAAGCAATGAAGCACATGAGAAGCCGTTGAGTCACCAACGATCAATACAGGGTGGTAATATGCAACGGGAAGACAATAATCCTCATGTAAATAATAACACCGATGAAATGGTGAGCGATGGGATGTTCGGAGGCTTTATGCAATTTATGAAACATCGTAAGAGAGAGACTCTGTTCAAAGTGCGAGGTGGAAACAATGGCAACCCACGGGTCGGTGGTCGCTAAGCGATTCAAGGATTTGGGATCACGGAGTTTTTGGAAAGCCGAACAACTTAAGGCGGAGACGTGGTTAAAGCAGATCGCCAAGATATTTGATGTCTTGGGATGCTCCGAGGAGCAAAAGGTTCCCTTTGCCACCTTTATGTTGCATGAAGAGGCATATTACTGGTGGGAATCTGTAAAACGTACCCAGCCTGACGCACTCAAGATGTCTTGGGAGAAGTTCCAAGAGTTGTTCAACGACAAGTACTTTCTCGAAAGTATTCGTCACATGAAGGAAGTGGAGTTTATCAAGTTGGAGCAAAACAATATGATCGTGGTACATAACACGAGGCTAAATTTGCGGAGTTATCCGGTTTGCATCCCATTCGTCGATAATGAGGAGCGAATGACGCGAATGTTTCTAAGAGGTTTGAAACCCGATATACGTCAATACCTCATTTCTCACAAACTTTGTTTATATTCAGATGTAGTGAATAGGGCTCAGTTATTGGAGCACGATAATGAGCCAGCCCAACCAAAAGGTAATAATGACCAGCAACAAGATAATAATCATAGCGGTGGCAACGACCATCGGAACAATGATAACCATTGTGGGGGAAATTATTATGCCAAGAATGGTAACCACTTCGGTGTTAATCATGGCCAAGATAATAAGAGTGGAAATTTCAAGAAGAGAAGGTTCAATAATGATGGAAAGACAGCAACACCAGCACCTGTTGTTAAGGAAGGAGAACGACCACCGATCGTATGTTACAAATGTAGAGGGGAGGTACACATCAGTCCAAAGTATGTTACAATTATGGAAAAGAAGGTCACCTAGCCCGATTTTGTCGTGCACCAAAGTAAAGTCCAGCTGGGACGGTGGCACCAAAGGCGGATATGGACAAAACAAAGTCGGTGGTTTCAGGAAGAGCGTTTTTTGTGACTTCTCAAAAAGCGAGTAACCCGAACGAAGTTAGCACGGGTTAGTTAATTATAAATTCTTGCGAAGTTTATACCTTATTAGATACCGGTTCTACCCATTCTTTTATCTCTCTTGCTTGTGTTCAACGTTTAAATTTGACCCCAGAGAAGTTAGACTTTGACTTATTGGTTGAAACTTCATTAGTAAAAACCTTCGTTACCTCCACTGTTTATAAATCTTGTTTAATTCAAATCGACACTTTCACGTTACCTGTCAATCTTATCTCCTTGAAAATTCTTGCCTTTGATGTGATTTTAGGAATCAATTGGTTAACTACTCATCATGCTTTTTGTAAGGTTGTTAGCTTTCATATTCCTAACCAACCAGTTATACGAATTCAAGCAACCAAACCACTAAAGTTAATCACTGTCATATCAAGCAATAAGTAAAGAGCCCCGAGCCTTTCGCTGGTGACTTTCTGGTGTGTAATGCACCGAAGCCGAACTTTCTATAGGGGACGTTGTGAATAACGATGGCATGTTGATAGGTATCAGTGTGACATACTATCCAAGTCTTGGATGAGAGTCACAGTTTTGAATGATATTTCAATTGTTAATAAATTTTCTGACGTATTCTTGAAGACTTCTTAGCCTACCCCTAGAGCGTGAAATCGAATTTTGTATTGACCCCAGTACAAAACCCATTTCTAAAACCCTCAAATATTTCTTTGCCTAAAATGATCGTATAATGTGCCAAAGACGTTGGCTCGAGCTGTTGAAGATTACGACAATACCATTCAATATTATCGTGGAAGAGCGAACGTGGTAGCTGGCGCATTGAGTAGAAGATCGTATGCATTTACGATTGTGATGTAGTTAACACAAAAAGCCATTTTGTATAACTTACAAATGATGAAGATAGAGTTAAAGACTCTAAGGACCCACGTGATGATGTCAAATAATACGAGTAGAATCGACTTTAATCTATAAAGTTAAAGGTCGCTCAAGCTACACACCCGGAGCTGATGAATGTGAAGAAGAAGGTTCAAGATGACATTATTCTAGAAGCAAGACTCGATGAAGAGAGGAAATCTCAACCCTTGATTTTATTGGTCTATTTGAAATCCTCGATCGAGTAGGAACTGTGGCCTATAGACTCATTTACCATTAAGTATATCGCGTGTTCATAACGTTTTTCACATATCGATGTTACGTAAATATGTGGACGACCCGAACTACATTATTGAATTAGAACTAGACGAGACAACAGAAGATTTAATGTATGATGAGATACGTGTTAAAATCTTGGCTAAGAAGGATTATATTCGACACTCAAAGGTTATACCTCAAAAGTTAGAATCTGAAATGAAGTCAAGGTATCCTCACCTTTTCGGCATACCAGGTATGTACATAAATTTCGAGGGCAAAATTTCATAAGGAGGGGAGATTGTGAGACCCCGAATTTTATGAATAAAGATTTAAATTTCTCGAAATAATTTTGTTTTGAATATTATGGTGTGGATTTGATATAATGTTATAGTTGTGGGTAATATTTATAAATTTTGCAAAGTATGCAAGTTGTTATATAATATTCGATTGGTCGGGGAATACTCTTTTTGTCAGGGAATATCCGTACGACGGCACAATCATTGGTGGACCATACAATGGAAGTATTGTCATAGTTAGAAAACGACAGAATTATCTTTTTATAAAAATAACGGTGAAAGTGTTACCGTTAAAACTGTTAAACTACCCGGTAGTAAAAGTACAGAAATACGCGTGGTTGAATAGTAGCACACAGTATTGATTATTGATGCTTACGTAAGAAGTCACTCAATTATACTCAATTATTGCTAAAGTAATTGCTGCATCATATCTCTCATATTATTGATTCAATTATTGTCACAGTATCATCTGCATAATATGATATATTATTAAATCAATAATTGAGACGACAAAGTTATTCATATTATTAAATTGCAATATTTACAATGTCTCAGAAGTTACATCGAGGAGAGGTTTGGTCATCTAATCGCTCGCTTGATAAGGAGAAATCCCTATCTGAAAGCCCCTCTTTCACAGGAGGAGCGACACGGTTGTTAAATATTGTGAGTTATAATATTAATGATGAATAAGTTCTTGTTGATTAAAGATGTGATTGATAGTTCCATTGTGTTGGAATTATTAGTGTTAGTGGTAATCGACATTTATTTCGATATTAATTGATGTCTTGAAGTTATACTGACCAGTCGGGTAATTAATCGGATAAATGAGCAATTAATTGCTATTGATTCACATGATTATAACTATTTGTTCACATGTGTGTACTATTTATTCACATTCTTGTATTATTAGGGGAGTTGGTGCAAGATTGATAATACTTGCATGACTAAGTTAAAAATAGAGGTATAGATGGAGGTACTATACTGTAATTTGTATTTTCACATGATTATAACTACTGATTCACATGATTGAACTATTGATTCACAGTAATTACTATTAGGGGAGGTGGTGCAAGTTTGATAATACTTGTAGGACTAAATTAAAAATGAAAGAAAAGTTGGAGGTATTGTACTATAATTTTTCGAGTCCCTAAACGTGCAATTATCAAAACTATATTTTTCTATAAATAGAAGCTGTCAGGAATAAACATGTGAATGATATTCCTATTTATATATGATTTGATTATGATATATATAAATGAATGAATATGCAAGTATGCTTGCATTAAGAAAAGTTGTAAAGTCCTTTGATAGACAATAGAAACATATGTTCAAGGACTTAGAATGAATTGATCAAATGTGTTAGGTTGATCCTACATAAGCAAAACAGCTTTGTAAAGTCCTTAAAAAGAAATGATGTACAAGGACTATAAATATAGAAAGATCAAGCATGTTAGGTTGATCTTATGATGTAATAGATAGGTTTGTTCGATTCACGAAAGCATTTGACTGTAAATCGTACTCTGCCAGGAGAGTCAAGGAAAACTCGAGAGCTATCGAGGCAGAATCGTAGTCGGCAAAATAGTAGATCTCGGAGTTCGTAGACTTCCAGGAGAGACGAGGAAGGATCGTAGTGTGTCGAGGAGAACTTCCTCAGAACCGTAGTCTGCTGAGGAAGTAATGTTCATAATCGTAGAGACAGCCTGCCTACGAGAATCTGCCAAAGCTAAGTCAAGAATCGTAGACTACACTCAGAATCGTACAGTCTACTAATCATACCAGCGACAGAGACCATAGTCGAGCAAGATCAGATAAAGACAACAAGCACAATGATACAAATCGTAGAGTATCAAGATTTGATCTCGGAGTCGTAGTGTCTGAACTGCCAAAGCTGAATCATAGAGTGCATAACTTAGACCTCAACAGATGTGCTCACAATGTCAAGGCAGAATCATAGAGCAAATATGATTCTCAATGAATGAGCACTCCCAGAATATCCAAAGGAATGAAGCCTCTAGATGGCACTGCATAGATACGTCCCACCTGAAGGAACACAGAGAGCACTCAACGAATGGCATGAAAGCTAACAGAAGATCTAAGCATCAACTCAATCAGCATCAAGATTGAGTTGTGAAGCCATTCGAGATGAAGTCTTCCACAAGGAGATCAGAAGAAGACTTCTGTAACTGACCAAGAAAAGTTAGCAAGTGCAGTAGCTGTCAAGCAGACAGAAGACAACGATCTTGGAAGTTACAAGGATCGTACGGTTTGCCAAACAAAGAAAGAACTGATGGAGTGCATACAGAGATACTGGACAGCTTCTGAAGAACAAGGCTAAAGTGATTAAACATTGGGTCAGTCCATTGATTATAAGTGAACGGGAGATCACAAGGAGAAAGCGAGTTGGACACATCACAAATCTGAAGTGTCTTGTTATTCAGAAGGGGTTAGAACAAAGAAGTCAAGCCATCAATATCTGAGAGCTGCTGAGGCAAACAGAAGTGTTGAAGCACTACACAAGAGAAGGAAGAGGTGTTTTACATTGAAGATCCAATCAACACTCTTCAAGATTGTAGTGTTGTCTCTACCAGTCAACAAGACACTATGATCAGGTCCATGAAGACATGCATCAGAATCGTAGAGTTCGAATAGTTGAAGATTGAAGCATTGGCAACGATTCAATCTGAAGGGTAATATTCGTACAAGAGCTTATTGAAAGCATCGATGCAAAAGGACAACCTCTGATCGAGAAATCAGAAGGAGGAAATAAAGTCTTCGACCTGCCCAAGACATTAAAGTGACATCTCCGACGGGGTAGGTGAAACAGTAGACTGTAGTGTTAGAAAAGTATGACATATCACATCTGCAGTCTACCTCAGTCAACTCGAGATCTGTGAAGATATTTGAATAGCTTTCAACGGCTACTTTCCAACGGAAGGATTGGGAAGGAGTATAAATACGCAAGAGCTTTAAAGATCGAGGGTTGCTGGAGTTGCTGAGTTTGGAGAAATGGTGTTCTGATCTAGCCAATTTAAATAGTGAGTAACCAATGAAGGTCCGAAGGCTCACTCTACGATCCACCAAGAACACTTAGAGACAAACAATGAAAAAAGTAGAAGTGAGAGTTCTACAATGTAGAAGTAAGAGTTCTACTATAAGAAGAGTGTTCTGAACTGCCAAGAGAAAGAAGAGCATCAATGTTATCTTGATGTCCATCATGGGAAGACTCTAAGTACCAAAGAGAAGAGCTTACAGTCATCTTAGCAAGTCCATCGTGAGAAGGCATCAAGTATCATGAAGGAAGATCACCAACACCATCATGGTGTCAAGCATGAGAAAGTTTCTAAGTACCTAGCAGAAGAGCCTATAGTCATCTTAGAAACCCATCATGTGCAACCATCAAGTATCAAGAAGAATGATCTTCAAGGCAGTTCATCAAGGGATCATTCGAAGTGGTTAAGTAACTAAAGAAGCTGAGCATCATGCAACACTCAACCGCACTTCAAGGATGATCACGCCAAGCTGCTAAGTACAGAAGATGTTCAGAGCTTAAAGACATCTTAGCAGCTCAGCACCAACTCCAACAAACAAACAACTCAACAACAAGAAGTCAGGGCCTGAGGGGTCCTTGTCCAGAGGGACTAAATGAAGTTCCAAGCCTGTTGGGCATGAAGAGTTCCTAGGGAACTAGAGAAGTTCCAAGGCTGCTGGCCTTGGAGAGTTCTTAGTGAACTGAAGTCCCAAGGTGGCGGCCTGAAGGAATCTTAGTGATTGAGTCTTGCGCCTTCCTTAGTGGAAATCCTGCTAGTTAAAAGCAAAAGAGTGGATTAAGAGCTTGAGTCTCTGAACCACTTAAAACCCCCTGCCTCTTTTACTTTAAGTCATTTACATTATGTACATTAACTGCTATAACTGCTATGTATGTTATAACTACTTACCACTGAACTAACTCTATGAACAATGTATGTATGATTATGAATATATCAATGAAGGGGATCTTTTACTTATTCAGTTGTGCTTGAAAAGATTCTTATGTTTGTCACATGCTAAATTATTAGCAATACAAAATAAATCAGAAAAGTATTGAAATTAAAAAAGATCTATTCAACCCCCCCCCCTTCTAGATCTATTGTGCCTATTGGGAACTAACAATTGGTATCAGAGCAGGTTCTCATGCTACATTCAAAAGCTAATCGCTTTGAGTCTGATCTTAGGCACAAACATTGTTCTAAACTTAGTTTAGTAGTAAGTCACTTGTTATATTCAGATGAGCTCACACGTTGGAAATATTGTATGCGTGTAAAATGCATATACACACTGAAGTCGCTTTCAGATTGGTCCATGTCTTTGATTATCATGTGAACAAGACCAATCCTTGCTCGATGTCAATCTTGTTGTCTGAAGACCAGGCTAGAAAGCTCAAGAGATGTCAACAAAAAAGATTCAAACATCCACCAGCCTGAAAAGATGAAAAGGCCATACATGCTAAGTAATGCTTATCCAGAGAAGAAAGAAGAACTTCTCAATCACATGCTTGGTCAAACTTCAGTTGGATGTAAATCTTATGAACTCAAGGATGTCAAAGAACTAGAGATGCTGACACTCTCTTAGCTTGTGTCTTCAAGACCACAACCGAGTGACTGAAGATCAACTGAAGCAACTGGCTGTCAGAAGCAAATGAGAAAACACACACATCAGTGCCTAAACTCAGTATATCTAAGAGAAATGATTGTTAAGAAATCAACAGTAAAAAGGTACGGTTCCTCGGTAACATAGATATGAACATCATATTTGCACCTTACTTATGAACTATAATAGTTCTCCTTCAAGTATTCATAATCTATCTAAAAAGGTGAAGAGAAAAAGTACACTGATAATGGAAACTCAAATGTCTATAAACTTTCTCTCCATCCAAGTTTTAGGTTGAAGATGATAACTTGAAAGAGACCTGAAATGGTTTTAAGAGCCTCACAGGTCGATTGAATGTGAAGAAATCTTTGCTGATGAGTTAATGTGCTTTGAACATCCTATGGTTTAAGTGTTTAATGACACACAGAGTATGATCAGATCTATAAGAGAATCTTGAAGATTCACAAAAACTGATCACCTCCATGAATCAACCAGATGCTAATAAATCGTAGAGCTGATTCTCACTCTGTGAACAGTTAAACTCTGTGATCATAACTTATCATATGATAAAACCATCAAGGAAAAGAGTGTTTTATTAAAATAACAGATTTCTCTCATATTCACCACCATGCATCTCAAAATATATTATCTAAATGAAGTATATGCATGAATATGAGGAACAGGGGTTTGGTAAACTAACCTAGCAGGACCCATTTGACCATGGGTACCAAAAATTAGAAATGAATAACCTGCAGGCACTTGGTCTATCTGACCACACTAAGGAATGCTAAAGCAAAAGACTTCAGTCAAGAAGAGTCATCCAGCAGAAGGCTTAGGACTGTTCAGAAATAATTCTGACAAAACTCTTACATATCAAAGCCTGTCCTTGAAGACCTGCTGAGCTAATCTAAATAAAGCTCATATGGCTGCAAACCTTCATATGAAAGCATGCCACTCAACCAGAGATGAAAAAGGGTCTTAGATGCTCTAGTAAGCAAAACTCGTTCTAAAGGAATCTCACATCAGAGGGCTATCGAGCATCAAACATTAGGAACTTAGTCCGGGAGCAGAACTCCAAGAGCACAACCTGATAAGGAAGACTACGTTCGTAGTGCTATCAAAAGATCGTAGAATGATCAACCCTGAAGATTTAACGACTTCAGTCAGAAGGAGATATGCAGGGGAATAACACCTCACTGAAAAGACAACATCGACCATGGGGAACAGTGATCTGTTAAGAAACAACAATACTGAGATATACTATGAAGCTGTGTACCAGCTACAGAGTCTCAAAACTTTGTGGCTGATGAACCAAATAATGATCCATAGTCAGTAAGAACATTTCAAAACTTACTACTCATAACCCTTCAGCCACCCAACTCAAAATCATGGAAAGCCTACGATCAAACATGTAATTGAAGTGTAAGAGCAGGAGGACACCATAATTGTAGCCTGTACAGATGCCTAAAGTTGGAAGAGAGACTCCCCAACAGAAAAGATCAAATGAGATATCAGTGCAAATCACTTCTAAAGTATTTCATCTAGAAAGCGCCTCAGGGACAAACCTGACCCTTAGCTCACTCTAAGAGGTTAGCCCTTCCTGAGCTACCTTGACCCAGAAGGAATACTTAGTAAAGCTCGTCTCAAGGACCAAGTCAGTCAATGATTGTAGAATAGAGCTTTAAGAGAACTCAACGATCGTGATGCAATCTCAATGATCGTAGTCAAAACTCAACAATTGCAGAAGCAGACTCGACGATCGCAGACTTACCAGAGAACACTAGCTCATGAGGAGCTTGGAAGAACGAGACAATTGCTCTACCATTCTAAAGTGTGAGGAGATTAGTTCAAATACAGTTTGGAAAGAAATCTTGCAAACGCACATCAGAACTTAAGTACCCAAACTAGGTTGGGGTACATCAGTGGTTGAGCTATGCAATTTCAATATGAGGAGAAATGTCTAAATCATCCACTATAACATCCTTCAGAAAATTGATTGTTGAGCCAACAAGGAAAACGTAGAGTCAATAGCTGTCCTATCATGCTACTCTACGAACTAAAAAGGTCAAAGGTCAATTCACGTCAATCAAACATCCACTCTTCTAAAAGAGATAGCTAACGGACAAGTTACTGGGGAGTTACAGCTAGTTACTAGGCATCGTGCAACCAATAACCAGTTGACACGTCATAGTGTATGTAGTGTAAGAAGGAACTGCCATAAAGACAAATTCAAAAATGGGCTAGAAGTTCGCTACCAAAGATCGCAATGCATACAGCTCGAATTGCGCCGGCCGCCATTGTCCAGCGCCCAATACCAAAAAAAGTGGTCTAGGTTGGACAGTTTTGACCTCCTGTAGTAAAATGGCCATAACATTTTCATACGAACTCCGATTGATGTGATTCAAGATGATTTAGAAAAAGAGGACGAATAGGCCTATAACTTTTATTCTTTAAGGGTTTCAATTTGAAATCGTTACGAAGGGTCAAAATGGTCATCTTTAGGACTGTTGTGTATTTAGAGCCAATCGGAGGGCATCGGGTGCAACCCTTTGTGTATTAGTATAACTTAATGATAACATGTTGGACATGTAATATGATGTTGTATCAAGTTGTTAATGTGTGTGTGGTGCAATGACATGATCACTTAAGTAGTTGTAATAAAGCTAAAAAGTAATGTTCATGAAAAGATGCGATGTTGTTTAAACTTAAACTTAGTTAGTAGCTATACTAAAAGCAGAAAGCAACTCATGAAGGTAATGTTAGTGTAACTAATGTGTATTGTCAATACATATGGTATGTGTAGGACTTGGGGTGAACGTGAGTAGTGATTATTTAACCTACGCACGAGGCAAGTTCTCTAACTCTACTTTTATAATTGTGCAAGTATCTAGCAATCTTTGAGCAAGTTTTCCTAACTCTAAGCTTTCTTTGTGAAAGTTTCTTAACCCTAATTATATCGTGCAAGCTCCTAAACCTTATTTCTTGATTTTGAGCCAATCTTTAACTTATTAATTAGCATGCAAATTTCTACATTCTAACACACTAATGTTGAACAAGTTTTATCATTCAACTTATTATTTGTTATGCATGCTTAAGATACAACTCTAAATAAGGTTTTAACCTTGGATTAATATTGTTCAAACAAGGCATATTATAATTATTCGATGTTTATGCTGTTAGTTTATTCCTAAAGCATGATCTTAATTTTTAATGTCGATTTAGTTTAGATTATTCCATAGCATGATGTTATTAATGTTATATTCAACTAATCCTTAGTTGATGACCGTTGAATTCTAAATTACCCTTGAAATGTATCCAAACCAAACTTACTTTGGTGCGGACTTGTATTCAAAATACTGAGATGAACAACCCTATTATTAGGGGTTAACTTACGCGTAGCGTTAAAATGTTTGTGCACAATACATTGTACGAAGGTCGATCCCCTAAGCATGTAAGTCCTTATAGTCTTATATTTGTTAAAGTTGGAGTTGAAAGATTACTTGCAATCGTGGGATTTAGTTCATGGTCTTATGACCCTCAGTGATGTATATTCCATATTTTGTATTCCAGTTTCTGATTATTATTGTTAGAGTACTATTCACTTTTGATGAGCCTATTTTTGGCAGTTATTATTGTTATACTCCTGTTGATTCTCTATTATATCCAGTTAGCAATTGTTTTCCTCACTCTTGCATATTTATAAACTCATTGCAGCTAAAGAGGAGAAGGTAGATGAACCTTCGATTAGCAAAGGAAAGGGAAAAATGTACAAATGATGAAGACTTGTAATCTTGACTTTGATTATGATGTTAGACTTTTATCATGATGATCTTAGACTTTATTTTAAAGAAGTTATGTAATAATTTATTTCCGCATTTGAATGACGTTTAAAGGTTAGATAACCTGGGATGTTTTGAACTTAATGATGTAACCCTATTTAAGGGGAGATTTTTATGATTCAAATATTGTATTATTTGGGTAGATAGTATGAATGTTTGAATAGTGAGCACCAAATCTTGAGGGAATGAAGTACCTAGATTTGGGGGTGTCACAGGTTGGTGTCAAAGCTTTAGGTTATGAACCTTAGGTGGGGGAAAAGCCTTAGGAAGTAACCTTTGAAAAGATAGTGATGATAAACTCTTATCGAGTTTTAGGAAAAAGAAAGTAATAAAACACTTATTTGCTTATGTGATTACAACTTATGTGCCATGAGTGTCGAGTAGTAATGAATAGTAATTAAAATTTAAACTTTGGTTGACAGGATGGCTAATGTAGGAGAATCCAGTCAGAATAGAGAGGAGGAGCCTCGAGATATTCAGGTAATTTGGGAACAACTACTGCCACGGGAAACAGTTTCGTCGATCACAGTAGTTGAGCAGGAGAGAGTCCTTGATGAGGATGATGAGATAGAGACGGATGAGGAGGATCCCGTGGAGCTGCCACAGTCGGAGGATGAGGAGGACGAGGAGGAAGAGCTTCCACTTGATTCGATAGCCGCCCGTATGTACGATTAGGTGTATGATCGCAATGTGGAACTTCAAGATACCGTCGAGGAGTTGCGAGAGATAGTAGCTGAACAACAGACTTTGATGACGCAGAAAGACGATAAGATCCAGGATCGAGAAGTACGACTGAACAACGTTGAAGAGAAGCTGGTTTACACTGAAGGAGAGAATGAACGAATGATGGAGAAGATTGTAAAACTGAAGAATAAGCTGAAAGAAGAATCTACAAAAAGGACAAGAGCCGAAGACGCGTACAGTGAAGCTTATCAATGAGCCGGAATAGCAGAGAGTGATTCACAAGCCAAGAGGAGGAAGATGGAAGAAATGAGCAACGTATTCAACACTATGGTCAATCGAGCTCAAGATCGAGTCATGAGTTATCCGGTTCAGTTCAAAACGCTACCATCATACGTATTGGATCGTCAAACAATGTTCTGAATTATGGAGGAAGAGCGTCGTAGGGCTACGCAGTATCTTAGTAGGACATTGTAGAGATTGTAATTGATAGGTGATTTTGAAAATAAACTAAATGTAAATCCCGGGTATGATAACCAATGGGATAGATGATGATGATGTTATCTTGCAACTGTTATAGTTCAGGAAAGTAATGTAAATAGCAGTGATGCTATTGTCTTGATGTTTTAGATGATGAATGAATAAAAATTATTATTTTATTCAAAGTGTTAAGTGTTATATGTTAGATGATAAACTTTTATGATTGAATAGCATTTGATGGGTTCATTTTAACAGAAAATGGCTTCAAGACGTCAACCATCACGACGGAGAACCACTGAGGAAAATAACAACAATAATGTGGAAGGAAACCCGGTTCGAATGACTAGTTACATTCCGATGGGTGCTACTGAGTAATCAACCTCGTAATCAAGGTACTATGTTTAAGGACTTCAAGGCGGTTGGACCACCGAATTAGTGGGTCCATGAATCGATCGAAGCTTGAGACTGGATCATGGAAATAGAGAAGGTTTTTGATGTGGCTAGGGTAGAAGAGAATCAGAAGACTGCTTTTGCAACGTTTATGTTGAAAGAGGAGGCTAGCTATTGGTGCCAAGCCAACAAAATTCAGGAAGAACCAGGAGTGATGACATGTGATAGGTTTAAGGAGCTGTTCTTCAAGACTTATTTCCCAGAGAGTTCGAAGAGTCAGTTAGAGGTCCAGTTTTTGGAGTTGAAGAAGGGAACAATGTCAGTGTCGGAGTATGCCGCAAAATTCAACGAGTTGGCGAGGTTTGCGCCATATCAGTCAAGATGCATTTAACGCAAGGCTTAAAGAGATTTGGCGTGGACTGAAACCCTGGTTGTACATTAGGTTCTCCCAGTTCCAATTGAAGACATTTGCAGCAGTGATGGAGAAGGCGATTCTCACTGAAAGTGGAGGCGAGGCGATAACAAAGCATAATCAAGAGCAGAGAAAGAAGAAAAGTGAAGGTGAAACTAAGAGTGGTGGTAGCGGTAGTAATGGCAACAACCTGAAGAGGAAGTGGAATGGGAATGGAGGAGCTGGAAATCAGCAAGGAAACCAGCAAAATAAGAAGTTCGAAGCATGTACTACATGCGAGAAGTTTCATAAGGGTGTGTGCTTGATGGGGAAACGAGTATGCTTTAATTGTGGCCAGGAGGGTCATATCTCTCCAAATTCCACTCAATCTAAGAAAAAAGTTTGCTTCACGTGCGGGTCCAAGGATCACTTTGCTTATGAATGTCCTAAAAGGATATCTGGTTAGACAAATGGAAGCAAGGGAAATGATGGTGGAGGTACACTGACTATTGCTGGACAAACATCAACAAATAAGCCTACAACAAGAACCTTCAACATGACGGTGCAGGATGCGGTGTAATCAAAAGATGTCGTGTCAGGTATTATCCCAATAAATGATATAAATGCGTATGTATTATTTGATTCGGGTGCTACTTGATCGTTTATATCTGATGAATTTGCTAAGAGGCTAGAAATACCTTGTGAAGAGTTGAAATTTCCTTTAAATATAGAAATTGAGAATAAGGAAATGATTTCCTGTTAGGTTCATATACAAGAACTGTAGGGTGAACATTAAGGGGAATATTATGGCAGTAGATTTAATTCCGATTAAACTTGGGGAGTTTGATGTGATATTGGGAATGGATTGTCTATTCAATTATGGAGCGATAATTGATTGCCAAAAGAAGTGTGTAAACCTTATGACTCCGTCAAAGGTAGTTTTTCATGGTAGCAAATCGCCTAGACAAATGAAATGTTTGACGATGATGCAGGCCAAAAAGTTGTTAAGTAAAGGCTGTGTAGGGTACTTAGCCTACATAGTTGATACTCAAAAATAGAAGAGTATGAAATTGGAGGAAATACCAGTGGTTAGGGAGTTCGTGGATGTGTTTTCGGAGGATTTGCCAGGACTTCCACCTGACCGAGATATCGAATTCATGATCAACTTAGCGCTAGGAACTGCTCCTATATCAAAGGCCCCATATAGAATGGCTCCGGTGGAGATGAAAGAACTAATGGTGCAACTGCAAGAATTGTTAGACAAGAAGTATATTCAATCGAGTGTGTCACCGTGGGGAGCACCGGTGTTATTTATAAAAAAGAAGGATGGATCGATGCGTCTTTGCATTGACTATAGGGAATTGAACAAAGTCACTATTAAGAACAAATATCCTTTACTGAGAATAGATGACTTGTTTGATCAATTGAAGGGTGCTAGATATTTCTCGAAAATAGATTTGAGAAGCGGATATCACCAACTGAAAGTATGGAAGGAGGATGTACCGAAGACGGCATTCCGAACTTGCTATAGACATTACGAATTTTTAGTGATGTCATTTGGTTTGACAAACGCCCCTGCAGCATTCATGGATTTAATGAACAGGGTGTTTAAACCATTTTTGGACAAGTTTGTGGTGGTGTTCATCGATGATATCCTGGTTTACTCTAAAACTGAAGAGGAACACGTGGAACATTTATGTCTGACGTTGGAGATGTTAAGAAAAGAAAAGTTGTACGCGAAATTCTCCAAATGTGAATTTTGGTTGGAACGTGTACAATTTCTTGGGCATGTAATTGATAAGGATGGGATTTCTGTAGATCCATCAAAAGTTGAAGCTGTGATAAATTGGGAACAACCAAGAACTCCATCAGAAGTGAGAAGTTTCTTGGGGTTGGCAGGCTATTATAGACGGTTTATTCAGGATTTTTCCAAGATTGCTACTCCGTTGACAAATTTGACAAGGAAATCTATAAAATTTGTTTGGACGAAAAAATGTGAGGAAAGTTTTCAAGAATTAAAGAAGAAGATTAGTATGGCACCTGTGTTGTCATTACCAGATAATACAGGAAACTTTGTGGTGTATAGTGATGCTTCACACAAATGATTGGGTTGTGTCCTTATACAGGACGACAAGGTTATTGCGTATGTATCAAGGCAACTGAAGGACTACGAGAAAGGGTATCCGACTCATGATTTAGAGTTGGTGGCAGTTATGTTCGCACTGAAGATATGGAGACACTATCTCTACGGAGAAAAATGTGAGATCTACACGGACCATAAAAGTCTAAAGTATATTTTCACACAGAAAGACCTGAACATGAGTCAAAGAAGATGGATTGAACTGATAAAAGATTATGATTGCAAGATCTTTTATCATCCAGGAAAAGCTAATGTGGTTGCAGATACGTTGAGTAGGAAAGGCAGAGAAAAGTTGATGATGTTAACTGATAAGGAAGAGCTCATTTCAGCAATGACAAAACTAGAGCTGGAAATCAAATTTCCAAAAGAATCCGAGGAAAAATTGTTCCAGATGGAAGCCAGTCCAAATTTGGTGGACAAAGTAAAAAACGCTCAGCTACAGGATGAGGAATGCAAGAAAATAAATCAAAGTATAGTCGAGGGTAAAGAAGCGAAGTATAAGGTCGATACTGCGGGGATGCTAAGATTCGAGGGACGAATTTGGGTTCCAGCAGTTCAGGAGATTAAAGAAGAAATTTTGACGGAAGCACATAACTCAAGGTATTCAATTCATCCGGGAAGTACGAAAATGTATCAAGATTTGCGAAGTCATTTTTGGTGGCCGAACATGAAAAGAGATGTTGTAAAGTGCGTTGCAAAGTGCTTGACATGTCAGAAAGTGAAGGCAGAGCATCAACGACCAAGCGGATTACTTCAACCATTGGAGATACCGGAATGGAAGTGGGAGCACATCACAATGGATTTTGTGGTAGGTCTTCCAACGACTCAGAAAGGATACGATGTGATATGGGTGATAGTGGACAGATTGACAAAATTTGCACACTTTTTGCCAATAAAGATTAGATTTAATCTTTATCAGCTGGTGAAGCTATACGTTAAAGAGATTGTCTCAAGGCATGGAGTTCCAGTGTCAATAGTATCAGACAGAGATCCAAGGTTCACATCAAATTTCTGGAAAAGACTACAAGAATGCAATGCACGGAACGAATTGAAGATGAGCACGAAGATATAATCCCAAACTGATGGACAAAGCGAACGAACAATCCAAACTTTAGAGGATATGCTTAGAGCATGCATAATGGATTTCAAAGGAAACTGGGATGATCATCTACCGTTGGTGGAATTTGCATACTACAACAGTTACCACGCAAGCATTGGTATGCCGCCATACGAGGCATTATACGGCAGAAAGTGCAGAACTCCGCTATGCTAGGATGAAGTTGGAGAACGTCAACTACTTGAACCAGAACTGATACAATAGATCGCTGAAATTGTCAAACTCATCAAAGCGAGATTGGTAGCTGCTCAAGATCGACAAAAAAGTATGCTGATCAACACAGGCAGAATCGTGAATTTGAAGCAGGAAGTTTCGTGTTCCTGAAAGTTTCTCCTTGGAAAGGGAAAATTCGTTTTGGCAAGAAAGAAAAGCTCAGCCCAAGGTTTATTGGACCTTTCGAAATTCTACGAAGAGTGGGAGAGGTGGCCTACGAAGTAGCTTTACCTCCAGAACTAGAACATGTTCATATTGTTTTTCATGTTTCGCTATTACGACCGTATAAACCTGATTACAAGCATGTGATAGAGTATGAACCCTTGCAGTTTAGTAAGGATTTGTCTTATGAAAAGATTCCTATCCATATAGTCGATAGGAAAGAACAAGTGCTCATGAATAAAGTTATACCTTATGTGAAGGTGATATGGAGGAACCACAATGTCGAAGAGGCTACGTGGGAACTCGAAACTGATATGATGAAGAATTATCTTGAGTTATTTGTTTAGTCTGTGACTTCGATTCTGGGGACAGAATCTTTGTAAGTAGGGGAGAATGTGACAATTTGATTGTTTGAATTATGATTCTGGGGACATAATCCTTGTAACGAAGGAAGGATGTAACGGTCCGAAATTTCAAATTGAAATTTAAATATTTATTGAGTTATATAAATATTATTTGAGGTGTTTATTGTTAAATAAATATTTGTTGATGTGATGGTTGATGAATATAAATGATTGGAGAATTTTCTAAATTAAATTAATTTATAATTTAGAGGTTTGTATTATAACATAAGGTGATGTGTTGTTGTGTTAATTTAATAAATTAGATGGTATGTTAAATTATTAAATAAAGTTATAATAAAATTATAATTTGGTGATATTTGCTAAAATGCTATATTTAATTAAAATATAGTATGTGATTATAATTATAAACTAAAGTGTTTATTAAAATAAATTAAAAAGGATTTAAATTGGTTTTTATCAAACAAGGCCTAAGTATTTTAATTCTTTAAAATTTATATGGGTTGCCAAACAAGCCTTAGGCTTTTGAAATTTCTTATTTTTGAAAATAAATAAAATAAATTAGAATAATAAATATAATATATACGTTATTTTGGATAACTGATGATGGCTATTAAGGCCATATCAGTTTTGTATTTTTATATTACGCATACTAGTTGCTGGATTTTGAGAGAGTTCAGAGAATAGTAGAGAGAATTGAGAAAGGAGTTTGAGAGATTGAGGGAGATTGGTCTTCAACTAACAAAGATTGTATAAGCTAATTGAAGGTATGTTCTACCACTTTGATATTATTTATGAGTATTTCGGTAAAGCTTTGTTATACTCTTTGAATTCTATTTCTTCCATGCTCTATAAGTTCGAGTTTTTTTTCCGGATTGTTGTTATATAACTAAGTTATGGTGGTTATACATGCTTATAATGATAGAGTTTATGTCTAAACAAGAATTTGTATGCTAATTTCAGATAACAGTAGGACAGTTTTGACAGTATATGTATTTCGCATATGGCTTGTGTAAGTAGCAATTATGATGATCAATTAGTGGGTGAAATTGAACTGTGAATTGTTAATTGGGTAAGAAATTCAGAGAATTGTAGTTAAAGTAAACAAATTGGTTATTATTAGAAATTACAGTGTTTACTGTGTTAAAATATATCAACTATGGAGTTTTTGTTTTTCAACCGTGTTTTCAAAATTTAAGTTTTCTAAAATCTTGGTTTAGTCGTTGTTAATTCGTATATGAATAATTGGTTATGATTATGTGTAAATTATGTTAGTTATACATGTGAATTTAGATGTTAGCAGTATCATTTAGTACAAAATTTAGTTGTTCTGTTCCTCGTGGTTGGGTTCTCTAAGATTTGGTACCTTGACGCCAAAAAATGGGCTGTAAGTTCGCTACCAAAGAAATTGGAATTGTGTACTGACTTTGGAATTCGCGCCTGGTGCCCTGCATCCGTCTCCTGCCCTCTTGCTAGGAAGGAAAAGTGGTCTAGGTTCGACCGTATTGACCTCCTGTAGTAAAATGGACATAACATTTTCATACGAACTCCGATTGAGGTGATTCAAGATGATTCAGAAAGAGGAAGAATAGGCCTATGACTTTTATTCTTTAAGGATTTCAATTTGAAATCGTTATGAAGGGTAAAAATGGTCATCTTTAGGATTGTTGTGTATTTATAGCCAATCGGAGGGCGTCGGGATGCGCGAATGCAAGTGTAACCCTTTGTGTATTAGTATAACTTAATGTTGTATCAAGTAGTTAATGTGTTTGTGGTGCAATGACATGATCACTTAAGTAGTTGTAATAAAGCTAAAAAGTAATGTTCATGAAAAGATGCGATGTTGTTTAAACTTAAACTTAGTTAGTAGCTATACTAAAAGTAGAAAGCAACTCATGAAGGTAATGTTAGTGTAACTAATGTGTATTGTCAATACATATGGTATGTGTAGGACTTGGGGTGAACGTGAGTAGTGATTGTTTAACCTACGCACGAGGCAAGTTCTCTAACTCTACTTTTATAATTGTGCAAGTATCTAGCTATCTTTGAGCAAGTTTTCCTAACTCTAAGCTTTCTTTGTGAAAGTTTCTTAACCCTAATTATATCGTGCAAGCTCCTAAATCTTATCTCTTGATTTTGAGCCATTCTTTAACTTGTTAATTAGCATGCAAATTTCTACATTCTAACACACTAATGTTGAACAAGTTTTATCATTCAACTTATTATTTGTTATGCATGCTTAAGATTCAACTCTAAATAAGGTTTTAACCTTGGCTTAATATTTTTCAAGCAAGGTATATTATAATTATTCGATGTTTATCTTTGTTAGTTTATTCCTAAAGCATGATCTTAATTTTTAATGTCGATTTAGTTTAGATTATTCCATAGCATGATGTTATTAATGTTGTATTCAACTAATCCTTAGTTGAAGTTGAATTCTAAATTACCCTTGAAATGTATCCAAACCAAACTTACTTTAGTGCGGACTTGTATTCTAAATCTTGAGATGAACAACCCTATTATTAGGGGTTAACTTTACTGCGTAAGCGTTAAAATGTTTGTGCACAATACATTTATGAAGGGTCGATCCCCCAAGTACGAAGTCCTTATAGTCTTATGATCATTAAAGTTGGAGTTGAAAGATTACTTGCAACGTGGGCGTAGTTCATGGTCTTATGACCCTCAGTGATGTATATTCCATATTTTGTATTCCAGTTTCTGATTATTATTGTTAGAGTACTATTCACTTTTGATGAGCCTATTTTTGGCAGTTATTATTGTTATACTCCTGTTGATTCTCTATTATATCCAGTTAGCAATTGTTTTCCTCACTCTTGCATATTTATAAACTCATTGCAGCTAAAGAGGAGAAGGTAGATGAACCTTCGATTAGCAAAGGAAAGGGAAAAATGTACAAATGATGAAGACTTGTAATCTTGACTTTGATTATGATGTTAGACTTTTATCATGATGATCTTAGACTTTATTTTAAAGAAGTTATGTAATAATTTATTTCCGCATTTGAATGACGTTTAAAGGTTAGATAACTTTGGGATGTTTTGAACTTAATGATGTAACCTATTTAAGGGGAGGTTTTATGATTCAAATATTTTATTATTTGGGTAGATAGTATGAATGTTTGAATAGTGAGCACCAAATCTTGAGGGAATGAAGTACCTAGATTTGGGGGTGTCACAGGATTTTCAGAATGTCTTGAAGAAAACACACGAGTATATAGTGACCTGGTCAAGGAGTTCCATTTAAACACAACTATAAATTCTGGAATCCTCTCCACCAAGGTTAAAGGTCAGAGTATGAAACTAAACGCTTCTGACATCAATCTATGCTTAGGTCTTCTTGACCAAAATCTGAAAAGCCTGGAAGAGATCGACACAGAAAAAGCTAAGAAGATTATGCAGTACAGAAGAAATCCTAGTTTCAAGGATATGAAGAAAAGGGAGTTTCCTGAAGAATTCGAGTTTCTTGCTGAAATAGTGGGGAAATATATTTTATGCAAAGACACTGCACATGATACTGTGATTGACCAATAACTGAAGATCATGTCTGCTATAGTCCTGAAGGAACACATCAACTTTGGAGCTGTCCTGCTTGATCATATGTCTAAATGGCTGGATAAGGAAGAAAAGAAAAGAGTAACTGAGAAACCACTCACAAAGGTTTTTCATGGGAGATTCTTAAACATAATCTTGAAGAAAAAGTTGAAGAATAAAATTAAGGATGATGATGGCGAAATTCTTAATGTTCACAAGATAATGTCTCCACAGATTTTCATAAACTGGAAGAAAAACCCAAAGGAAAATAGGAGGTTGACAATTGGGAGCAGTAGCAAAGCCTCTACAAAGAAGAGGAAAGCAAAAGAGCCAGAAAGCTCTGAATCAGATAATTCTGTACCAACGGCGACCTCACTAGCCAAGAAGAAACCCAAGAGCATGAGGAAAACTGAGGCCCCTCCAAGAAGTCTATCCACCAAAGACAAGGATGTAGAAGAAAAAGCCTCAACTGCTGAAACCACAAAGCGAAGAAGCAACAGGCTGCTTCAAGAGCCATTCAAAAAGAAAGCTAAAGTAATAAACAGACAAATTCCAGTTCCCCAAGGAAGCACATCTGACAAAGAAGAGGATGTAGAGTTAAAGGAAGAGAGGGGAACTGATGATCTCAAGATTGAGGATCCAAAGAACAGATTCAGTGATGAAGGTGGAGCTGGGTTCATGAAAGAAGTTGTAAACTCTGCTGATAAAGAAGAATACGCAAGTCCTATGGCCAATTCTCAGAGTACTCACTTTGAAGATGAAGAAAAGCTGCAAGATTACTCTTTTGAATGTCCAGATACAAATGCTCCAACATGTTCTCATGATGGATAAAATAATGATGAGGTTGAGAAAGAAACATCAGCACCTGCTAATGATGAACCTCAAGAAAGTCTGTATGCTGACTCAAAGAACTCAGAGTCTGAAGAAGAAGAAGAAGAAGAAGAAGGAGTATCTGATTCATCCACAATTGAACTACCAAGAAGAAGAAGAAGTCATAGATTGATAGCTTCAATTTGCCATAAAGAAGAGAAATGATCAATCTACTGAAATTATTGAACTAAGTGACGGTGAATCCGCATCAGGGGAAGAAACTACTAATGACAGGACCATCTTTGAAGGAGATGATTCCAAGGAAGACATTACTGAAGAAGACTCTAAAAATGGAGGTCAGTAAGAAGAATCTATTAATAATTCTGATGAAAGGAAGCAACAAAGTTTAAGCTCATAAAGGGAAGAGATAGAGAAAGATTCCAACTCTGCAAATCAGGAATATGTGGAACTAGAATACTATCATGTTCTCTCTCCAGCCAAAATTAGCAGAAGAATTGTAGTGGAAGTTTTTGATGAGCCACCAGCAGAACCACCAACAAGATGGATAAATCAAGGAAGTGAACAACTTCGAGTTGTCAGAATGACCACAGATGAAGTACTCCACAACTGGAAAAACATGGAATTAGACCGCACAACAATACTGTATGACTTTGAAGACCTTCTGATAAGATGGTTCTTTCCATGGATGCCATGGTTAGAGGCACACACTGAGGGAGATGGAAGTTACTTCTGCTGGTGCTACTCTCATTTCCCAAATTTAGAACTGGTATCACAAAACTTCCCCAGAGTTAAGCAGTTTGGAATAATGATGATCAAGGATGAGCCTCATTACAAAGTCTATCGACATGCTGACAATCATTATATTCCCTATGATCGTAGAGAGTGGACTCAAGGCGTAAGATTTATAACCAAGGAGATAATCATAGTAGTCCGCTCACTCTATCACTGATGGTATTCAAGCTCAAAATGAGAAGCCTTCATCTGCTCAAGCACTGTTGTCCAACATCCCTTCATCTTCCAATATCTATTGGTACTCAACGATTCTTCAGATTTGCAACACCTTCGACAATCTGTCCAAGGAAGCAGATCATAGAGTCCAATCTGATACTCAACCAAGGATTGCATAATTAAATGATCAAATATCTGTGGAAAAGGAGCTGACAAAGAATTCTAATGAACTGATTGAGAGAATATCTCTATTCACTGAAGAGTCAAAGAAGCTGACAACCTCAGAAGGTAACTCAATTCAAGAGAAACTCCAAACAATGATGGCTGATGTATCCCTCAAAGTAAGTGAAAGAGATCATATCAATCTCAAGGCTCTAAATATTCAAAAGGCTAAAGCTCTACAAGCACAAAAGGAAAATGAAGAGAAACTCAAAGTCCTCTCTGACAAGATTGACCACCTGACTCAGTCCTTCTCTATGCAACTGGAGCTGAGTCAACAAGAAATCAAGCATGAAGTTGGAAATTCTTCCTACCTGATAGAGCAGCTTATGTCCAATATGGAACAACTCTCCCAAATGATTAATGACAAAAAGGGGGAGAAAAAGAGGCATAGAAAGGGGAAGAACAAGAGGCACTCTATAAAGAGCAAGGAGAGCAAAAGGAAAGAAAAGAAGAAGACAACTCCAGGGGGAGCTGAATCATCATCTAAAGGGGAGCCAAAGAATGATGATTCAAAGGCTGAGGGGGATCTAGAGCCAGAACCAGAAGAAGAAGAAATGAATAGCTGATCAAAAGACATCCTGGAAGCATACATAAAGCTAAAGAGGTACATCTCTAATTAGTTAGGTATGTTCTGGATCCAGGATGTAAAATGTCAGTGTATTAAATTCCATATCATTATAAATGACATTCATGATTATCTGTTTTAGAAATACAGCTACTCACTGTATATAAGATTCATTCATAACATGCATATGCACTTATTGTTTTTATCATAATCAAATAGGGGGAGATTGTCAAGAATAAACATGTGAATGATATTCCTATTTATATATGATTTGATTATGATATATATATATGAATGAATATGCAAGTATAATTGCATTAAGAAAATCTGTAAAGTCCTTTGATAAGCAATAGAAACATATGTACAAGGACTTAGAATGAATTGATCAAATGTGCTAGGTTGATCCTACATAAGCAAAATAGCTTTGTAAAGTCCTTAAAAAGAAATGATGTACAAGGACTATAAATATAGAAAGATCAAGCATGTTAGGTTGATCTTATGATGTAATAGATAAGCTTGTCTGATCGTCGAGCACTGCAGCAAAAATCGTAGTCTGCCAGGAGAGTCAAGGAAAACTCGAGAGATATCGAGGTAGAATTGTAGTCTGCAAGATAGTAGATCTTGGAGTTCGTAGACTTCCAGGAGAGACGAGGAAGGATCATAGTGAAATGAGGAGAACTTCCTCGTAACCGTAGTCTATTTGAGGAAGTCATGTTCGTAATCGTAGAGACAAACTGACGCCATGAGCCGATCGAGTATCTGCCAAAGCTAAGTTAAGAATCGTAGACTACACTCAGAATCATAGAGTCTACTAATCATACCAGAGGCAGAGATCATAGTCGAGCAAGATCAGATAAAGACAACAAGCACAATGACAGAAATCGTAGAGTATCAAGATCTGATCTCGGAGTCGTAGTGTCTGCACTGTTAAAGCTGAATCGTAGAGTGCAGAACTAAGACCTCAACAGATGTGCTCATAATGTATCGTAGAGCAAATACGATTCTCAATGAATGAGCACTCCCAGAATATCCAAAGGAATGAAGCCTCTAGTTAACACTGCATAGATATGTCCCACCTGAAGCAAACTAGAGAGCACTCAATGAATGGCATGCAAGCTAACATAAGATCTAAGCACCAACTCAATCAGCATCAAGATTGAGTTGAGAAGCCATTCGAGATGAAGTCTTCCACAAGAAGATCAGAAGAAGACTTCTGTAACTGACCAAGAAAAGTTAGCAAGTGCAATAGCTGTCAAGCAGACAGAAGACAATGATTTTGGAAGTTACCAGGATCGTAATGTTTGCCAAATAAAGAAAGAACTGATGGAGTGCATACAGAGATATTGGATAGCTTCTCAAGAACAAGGCTAAAGTGATTAAGCATTGGGTCAGTCCATTGATGATAAGTGAATGGGAGATCACAAGGAGAAAGCGAGCTGGACACGCCACAAATCTGAAGTGTCTTGTTATTCAGAAGGGGCCAGAACAAAGAAGTCAAGCCATCAAGATCTCGAGAGTCTGCTGAGGCAAATGCAATCTTCAAGCCTTTCGCACAAGAAAAGGGAGAAGTGTTCTACATTGAAGATCAAATCAACACTCTTCAAGATCGTAGTGTTGTCTCTACTAGTCAACAAGACACTACGATCAGGTCCTTGAAGACATGCATCAGAATCGTAGAGTTCGAATAGCTGAAGACTGAAGCATTGACAACGGTTCAATCTGAAGGGTAATATTCAGACAAGAGCTTATTGAGAGCATCGATGTAAAAGGACAACCTCTGATCGAGAAATCAGAATGAGGAAATAAAGTCTTCGACCTGCCCAAGACATTAAAGTGACATCTCTGACTGGGTAGGTGAAACAGTAGACTACAGTGTTAGAAAAGTTTGACATGTCACATCTGTAGTTTACCTTATTCAACTCGAGATCTGTGAAGATATTTGAATAGCTTTCAACGGCTACTTTCCAATGGAAGGATTGGGAAGGAGCATAGATACAAAAGAGCTTCAAAGATCGAGGGTTGCTGGAGTTGCTGAGTTTGGAGAAATGGTGGTCTGATCTAGCCAACGTAAAATAGTGAGTAACCAATGAAGGTTCGAAGGCTCACTCTACGATCCACCATGAACTGTGACGCCCCCACAATAGGTATACATCACCCATCTTGAGTCGCCAAATACATGTTACTAAAATCAAATACAACTTGATTATACAATAGTCGTGTAAAATACGACAAAATATATGTTGTGAGTTTTAATACAAATATTGTCATCTAGACAATATCCACACTCAATTTAGTCCTCATTACATTTATTATCACACTATTTAACAGAATAGTGAGGACTACAAAGACACCATCTCGGACCATCACTCGGTTCCCGACTAGTCCATTTCGTTCTCATTTCACGAAGAGAAATAGTGAAAGAAAGAGTGAGCTCAACTAGCCCGATGAAGAAATATTATGACTAAGATAATGCGAGAATAAATTATCATTAGTCCTCAGCGATGTTAAAGCGATAAAATACAATAGACATCAAGTTTAAGCTGCGGTGAACATGCTGATCCCTTAAAAAGTCAAGTAGAGAATAAAATCTACTATCTTTTATAATTTAAAAAGGTTTTCATCACTTTTATCATTTGAGACTCGACAATAAATAATCCACATCATCCCTACACTACGACCGAGGATATTCATTAGGGTCGCGACCACAAATTATCCAAGGATATTTGTGTATTCATCAATGGTCATGATCATGCCAACAATTGTCCATCAATGCACTTCCGGGCCAATAAGGACTTTTACCACATCATTTGTAACAATAATACGGCCATGATTACAAGAATAATCCACAGTCATAATCATACCAAGTCCATCTATGCACTACGAGCCACAGATGACTTTCAAAAAATAATATAAACATGAGGATGATGACAATGATATAAGAATTCAATAAAATAAGTTCAAGAATTAATTTATTCAGGAACTAATAACGTCCAAATTATCAACATAATACTTCTTTGTAAAGTAAAATTCAAGAATGCTTAGAAGAATATTTTCATGAAAAGATACTTGATGAAGTGCAAATATCAAGAATATTCCACTAATTTTATGGAGTGTAGAAGTTAAAACTTTAACCAAATGAATATAATAAAGAATGGAATAACAAAAGAAATCACCATGCATGAGGTTCTTCGTATAGACAGGTTATTCCATCAAAATAATAAATAACGGAACGGTCGAGGCGTGTAATACCTATATGCAGACTGAGGATATTCAACGAGAATAATAAAGAATGGAATACAACTGAAATCACCATGCATGCGGTACTTCGCATAGACATGTTATTCCAATAGAATACTAAATGACGGAACCAGGTCAGGTGAAATTCACACCAATAGGATGTTCCAACAGAATAATAAAGACGGAACCAGGTCCAGCGTAAAAAAGCATGAACATGATATTCCAACAGAATAATAAAGAATGGAATACAAAAGAATTTCACCAAGTATAGGGTAGCCCGCGTATACAGGTTATTCCAACAGAATAATAAAGATGGAATAATAGAAGTTCTCTTCATGAATACAAAAGAAATAATACCCCTTACTTCGTAAAAGAAACTTGATATCGAGAGTGAAGTGAAGTAGAGAATACTTTTCTTCTTTCTCTCTATAGTTTTCTCTCTCAGAGTTTCAATTGAATTCGTAAGAAATAATGAAGGAATGAGCTTCTATTTATAGAAGAATGGAATGAATAGTAACCAATCCATGAACGGTCCAGATTGATTTATTTTAATCGGACGGTCCATATTTAAAGCAAAATCTTTTAAATAAAATATAATATATTCTATTTATAATCTAATAAAAGCGAATAACTTTTAAAAAGATTTTACTATGCAAAACACTATGCAACCTTATCAAACACTATGCATAGTAAAATATAATATATTCTAATTATTGTCTAATAAAAATGAGATAACTTTATAAAAGTATTATGTTTTATATTAAAAGATTTTACTATTTGCCTAATAAAGCGAATAACTTTATAAAAGTATTTTTTTTTATATAAAAAGTTTTTCTATTTTATTACGTTAATAATCTGAATAAAACAAAACGTCATCATCATTATTATTATTCACACTATTAATCGACCGGTGTCGTCCCGGGAAAGAGGGGCTTTCAATAAGGATTTCTCCTATTGGTAGCGTAATTAGGTGACCAAACCTCTCATCAAGCGAGAACTTCTAGACATCGTTAATAATAGAAATAATAATATTAACAACCCGTCATCTCAATTATTGATTTAATAACATATAAAATATGACAATAATTGAATCAAACTGAGTGACTTCTCAAATAAGCATTAATAATCAATACTGGTGTGCTACTATATGCGACACAGCGTATTCTTGTACTTTTACTCTAAAGAGTAGTTCAACGGTATCAGCGGTAAAACTTCCAATCGTTATTTTCATAAAATATTTTTGTCGTTTTCTCAATCCGATAATAATTCTATTGTAGGGTCCACTGATGATTGTGCCATAAATACGAATATAAAGCGAATATTCACGACCAATCTAATATTATATAACAACTTGTGTACTTTACAAAATTTATAAATATTACCCACAACTATAACATTATATCAAATTTATTCCATAATATTCAAAAATGATATTTATAGAAAATTCATTTTTATTCATAAAAGTTGGGGTCTTTGATCTCCCTTCTTATGAAATTTTGCCCTTGAAATTAGGGTGCATACACGGTATGTCGAAGAGGTAAGGATACCTTGATTTCATTTGATTCTAACTCGGTCATTTCCTCAACATCGTGGTTCCTCCATAACACTTTGACTTGAGGTATAACCTTGGGGCGTAGAATATGTTCCTTCTTATCAAGATTTGAACAGAACCTCTTCATACATTAAATCTTCCGCTATTTCATCCGGTTCTAACTTCAATAATATGGTTCGGGTCTTTCACATATTCGACGTAACATGGATATATGAAAAAGCGTTATGAACACGAGACATACTTGGCGGTAAAGCAAGTCTATAGGCTATAGATTCTCTACTCGATCGAGGATTAAAAATGGGCCGATGAATCGAGGATTGAGCTTTCCTCTCTTTTCAAATCTAGTAACTCCTTTCCATGGAGCAACACGTAACAACACATGATCTCGATATCGAATTCCACGTCCTTTCGATGAAGATCGGCATAACTCTTTTTATCGGTCTTGTGAGGTTTTTATATCGTTGTTGGATCGTTTGAATCTTTTCCGTAGTCATACGTACCAACTCCGGTCCCAACAACGTTGCTTCACCCACCCTCCCAAACATCTTGGAGAAGCGACACTTTCTTCCATCTGGCGCCTCGAATGGAGCCATACGATACTTGTTTGATAATTGTTGTTGTAGGAAAACTCCACCGATGGTAAGAACTTGTCCCAACTTCCCTTGAAGTCGAGGACACGAGTCTTAATAAATCTTCAAAAGTTTGAATAGTCCTCTCGATTTGTCGTCGATGCGAGGATGATAAGCCAAACTAAATCGTAAATCTGTGCCCATAGCTTTTTGCAAACTAACCCCAAAATCGTGAAGTGAATCTTGGGTCTCGATCGGAAACTATGGATCTTTGGAATACCATGCGATCTTACAATCTCGTTTAGTATATATCTGAGCAAGATGTTCAAGTGCATAAGTTTCTCGTATTGGTAAGAAATGAGCAGACTTGGTCAATCTATCAATAATGACCCAAATTGCATCTATGCCTTGAGAAACCTTGGGAAAACCAGTAATGAAATCAATAGTAATGTGCTCCCACTTCCATTCTGGAATTTCAAGTGGTTGCAATGGACCTTTTGGTACTTGATGCTCCGCTTTGACTCGTTCATAAGTTAGACACCTTGAGATAAACAACGCTATCTCTCTCTTCATATTGCTCCACCAAAATGTATGACGAAGATCACGATACATTTTGGTACTCCCAGGATGGATTGCAAACGGCGTGTTGTGCACATCCATCATGATTTTATACTTTAAATCAGGGTCATTAGGAACACAATGTCTGGAGTTGACTCAAAGTATTCCTTCTTCATCGATTCTTTCTTCCGGCATAGCACCTTCTTGTACTTTCTTCCTCATATGCATCAGCTCCAGGTCTGCAGCTTGAGCAGCTTTAACTTTATCGATTAAAGTCAGTTCTACTCGTATATTCGCCATCATCACATGCGTCCCTGGAGTCTTTAATTCTATCTACATCATTTGCAAGTCATACAAGATGGGCCTTTGCATTGACAATATCGCACTTGTACCAGCATATGATCTTCTACTCAATCGTCGGCTACCACGTTTGCTTTTTCGAGGATGGTATTGGATGGTATGATCATAATCTTTCAATGATTCAAGCCAGCGTCGTTCGTCGCATGTTGAGTTCCTTTTGAGTGAAGAAATATTTGAGGCTTTTATGATCCGTAAAGATCTCCATTTTCTCCCCATACAAGTAATGCCTCACAATTTTAAGTGCGAAGACAATAGCTGCCAACTCTAGATCATGAGTAGGATAATTCCTCTCATATTCTTTGAGTTGTCGAGAGGCATAGGCTATGACTTTCCCATGTTGCATGAGAACACATCCTAACCCCTTGCCTGAAGCATCACTGTAGATGACAAATCCCTCCGATCCAGATGGTATTGTCGAGAAAGTCTTTGAAATGAGTCTTCTTTTGAGTTCTTGAAAACTCTTCTCACATTCCTCGTTCCAACCAAATTTTGTATCTTTCCGAGTCAGCTGAGTAAAGGGAGTAGCGATTCGAGAAATCCCTTCTACAAATCTCCGATAATAACTAGCTAAGCCGAGAAAGCTACGTACTGCGGTTACTGATTTAGGTTGCTCCCAGCTTTGAATGGCTTCAATCTTTGCGGGTAAACAGATATTCCATGACTTGATTCCACGTGCCCAAGGAATGCTACTTCCTCAAGCTAGAACTCACATTTCTTCAACTTGGCATAAAGCTTATATTCACGAAGCTTTTGGAGTATCAGCCTCAAGTGTTGCTCATGATCTTCACGACTTTTGGAATAAATAAGGATGTCATCAATAAAGACGACCACAAAGTGATCCAAATATTCCTTGAATACTCGGTTCATCATATCCATGAAGGCAGCAGGAGCATTAGTCAATCCAAAAGATATGACTAGGAATTCATAATGCCCATACCGAGTTCTGAAAGCCATCTTTGGAATGTCATCGATTCTAATCTTCAATTGGTGATATCCGGAATGAAGATCAATCTTTGAAAAGAATTTGGCGCCTTGCAACTGGTCAAACAGGTCATCAATACGTGGCAATGTGTACCTATTTTTGATGGTGACATGATTCAACTCTCGATAATAAATACAAAGTCGCATACTCCCATCTTTCTTCTTCACGAATAGAACAGGAGCACCCCAAGGAGAAGTACTAGGACGAATAAAGTCAATGTCTAACAATTCCTGTAGTTGGGTCTTTAACTCCTGAAGTTTAATAGGAGCCATTCGATATGGAGCTTTGGAAATAGGTTTTGTACCAAGTTCAAGGTCGATACAAAATTCAATTTCACGCTCTGGGGGTAGGCCAGGAAGTTCTTCAGGGAATATGTCAGGAAATTCATTCACAATAGAAATATCATTCAAAACTAACGTATTTTTGTTTAGATCCATGACATGAGCTAAGAAAGCTTGACATCCATTTTTCAATAAATGAATAGCTTTATGGCTTGAGATGACAGTGATTGATTTTAATGGTTTGGTTGCTTGAATTCACATAATTGGTTGATTAGGAATATGAAAGCTAACAACCTTACGAAAACAATCAAATTTTTTCATGATGAGTAGTTAACCAATCAATCCCTAGAATTACGTCAAATGCAAGTATTTTCAATGAAATAAGGTCGACAGGTAATGTGAGGGTACCGATTTGAACCAAACAAGACTTATAAACAGTGGATGTAATGAAGGTTTCTCCCAACGGAGTTTTAATAGATAAGTCAAAGTCTAATTTTCCAGAGTCAAATTTAAAAGTTAAGCGCAAGTAGGAGAAATAAAAGAATGGGTAGAACCGGTATCAAATAATGGATATACTTCACTATAATTTATGATAAGCTTACCCGTGATGACTTCGTTCGGGTTCCTTGCTTTCTGGGATGTCACGACAAACGCTCTCCCTTGAGCAACCGGTTTTGTCTTGTCTGGGTCGGCCTTTGCTGGCTCCATCCCAGCTGGACTTTTCTTCGGTGCACGACAAAATCAGGCCAGGTGTCGTTCTCCTCCACAATTGTAACATGCTTTGGAGGGCATCGCACAGTTTGCACTGATTTGTCCCTCCCCTCCACATTTGAAGCATATGATAGGTGGTCGTTCTCCTTCCTTAATGACAGGTGTTGATGCTGACGTCTTTCCATCATTGTTGAATCTTCTTTTCTTGAAATGTCCATTCTTATTATTTTGGTCATGATTACCACCGAAGTGGTTACCATTTACGGCATGTTGATTCCTCACGCTTATTATGTCACCACTTCGATGGTTGCGCTATCTTTGGTATTATCATTTTTCAAATTTGCTCTCTTTTGGTTGGGTTGACTTCATTATCGCGCTCCAATAAGCGAGCCCTATTAACAATATCTGAATACAAACATAGTTTATGAGAGATAAGATATTGGCGTATCTCGGTTTCAAACCTCTTAGAAACATTCGCGTCATTCTCTCCTCATTATCAACCAAATGGGATGCAAACCGTAACATTTCGGCAAACTTGGCTTCGTACTGTGACACGGTCATGTTGTTTTGTTCCAGTTTAATGAACTCTACCTCTTTCATGTGATGAATACTTTCGGGAAAGTACTTGTCGTTGAACAGTTCTTGGAGCTTCTCCCAAGACATCTTGGTCACGGAAGGGTGAGTCGCTTCTGATTCCCACCGATAATCTACCCACTTGCATGACATAAAAGTGGCAAAGGGAACCTTTTGCTCCTAAGAGCAACCCAAGACATCAAATATCTTATTGATCTGGTTTATCCATGTCTTCGCCTTAAGTGATTTTGGCTCTACATAAAACTCCGATGGTCCCAGCTCCTTGAACTATTTGGCGGTGACCGTCCGAGAGTTGCCAGTGTTTCCACCTGCATTTTGGATGAGAGCGCTCTACTGCGATGTTGCATGAATTGCATGAAGCCTCGGAACATTTCATCGTTCATCATTTGGTCGGTGTTGTTGTTTGCATTAGGATTGTCGCCTTCACGATGCACATTATCTGATTATTGATGCGTGGAGACTCAGCGGTCTCACGTGCTCCATTGATGTTCTCAACATTCTTGGATGCCATTTTCAAAATCGCCACAAAACAAGGGTTAATTAACAAATCACATATTATCCCCATACTACGTGAACCAATTAAATACCAAATAAACTTAGGTAGGTCATACTAGCGAAGGAATTCCCGTCTCTCCCCTCCTAGTTCTTATCTCACATCTCACCTGAGGATCATATCCCTAAGCTTTGATACCAACTGTGACGCCCCAAAATAGGTATACATCACCCATCTTGAGTCGCCAAATACATGGTACTAAATTCAAATACAACTTGATTATACAACAATCGTGTAAAATACGACAAAATACATGCTGTGAGTTTTAATACAAATATTGTCATCTAGACAATATCCACACTCAATTTAGTCCTCATTACATTTATTATCACACTATTTAATAGAATAGTGAGGACTACTAAGACACCATCTCGGACCATCACTCCGTTCCCCGACTAGTCCCGGCTACGTTCTCATTTTTTGAAGAGAATAGTGAAAGAAAGGGTGAGCTCAACTAACCTAGTAAGAAATATTATGACTAAGATAATGGAGAATAAATTATCATTAGTACTCAACAATGTTAAACTGATAAAATACAATAGACATCAAGTTTAAGCTGCAATGAATTATCTGCAATCCATTAAAAGAGTCAAGTAGAGAATAAAATCTACTATCTTTTATAATTTAAAAGGTTTTCATCACTTTTATCATTTGAGACTCGACTTAATAAATAATCCACATCATCCACACTTTACGACCAAGGATATTCATTAGGGTCGCGACCACAAATTATCCATGCACTATGGGCCGAGGATATTTGTGTATTCATCAATGGTCATGATCATGCCAACAAGCGTCCATCAATGCACCGGGCCAATGAGGACTTTTACCACATCATTTGTAACATTACGGTAATGATTACAAATAATCCTCGGTCATAATCATACCAAGACCATCTATGCACTCTGGGCCATGAGATGACTTTCAAAAATAATATAAACATGAGGATGATGACAATGATATAAGAATTCAATAAAATAAGTTCAAGAATTAATTTATTCAGGTTCTAATAACGTCCAAATTGTCAACATAATACTTCTTTGTAAAGTAAAATTCAAGAATGCTCAGAAGAATATTTCCATGAAAAGATACTTGATGAAGTGCAAATATCAAGAATATTCCACTAATTTAATGGAGTGTAGAAGTCAAAACTTTAACCAACTGAATATAATAAAGAATGGAATAACAAAAGAAATCACCATGCATGAGGTTCTTCGCATAGACAGGTTATTCCATCAAAATAATAAATAACGGGACCAGGTCAGGCGTAATACGCACCGACAGGATATTCCAACAGAATAATAAAGAATGGAATACAATAGAAATCACCATACATGCGGTACTTTGCATAGACATGTTATTCCAATAGAATACTAAATGACGGAACCAGGTCAGGTGAAATTCACACCAATAGGATGTTCCAACAGGATAATAAAGACGGAACCAGGTCCGGTGTAAAGCACAGACATGATATTCCAACAGAATAATAAAGAATGGAATACAGAAGAATTTCACCAAGTATAGGGTAGCCCGCGTATATAGGTTATTCCAACAGAATAATAAAGATTGAATAATAGAAGTTCTCTTCATGAATACAAAAGAAATAATACCCCTTACCATAAAAGAAACTTGATATCGGAGTAGTGAAGTAGCAGAATACTTTTCTTCTTTCTCTCTATAGTTTCTCTCTCTAGAGTTTCAGTGAATTCGTAAGAAATAATGAAGGAATGAACTTCTATTTATAGAAGAATGGAATGAATAGTAACCAATCCATGAACGATCCAGATTGATGTACTTTAATCGGACGGTCCATATTTAAAGAAAAATCTTTTAAATAAAATATAATATATTTTATTTATAATCTAATAAAACGAATAACTTTTAAAAAGATTTTACTATGCAAACACTATGAAAGCACTATGCAAACACTATGCATAATAAAATATAATATATTCTAATTATTATCTAATAAAATAGATAACTTTATAAAAGTATTCTATTTTATATAAAAAGATTTTACTATTAGCCTAATAAAGCGAATAACTTTATAAAAGTATTACATTTTATATAAAAAAATTCATTTTATTATGTTAATAATACTAATAAAACAAAAACGTCATCATCATTATTATTATTCACACTATTAATCGACTGTGTCATTCCTGGAAAAGGGGGCTTTCAATAAGAATTTCTCCTTATTGGTAGCGTAATTAGGTGACCAAACCTCTCCTTGCGAGAACTTCTAGACATCGTTAATAATGAAAATAATAATATTAACAACTTTGTCATTTCAATTAGTGATTTAATAACATATAAAATATCAACAATAATTGAATCAAACTGAGTGACTTCTCACATAAGCATTAATAATTAATACTGGTGCTACTCTATGCAAACCGCAGCGTATTCTTGTACTTTTACTACTAAGAGTAGTTCAACGGTATTAACGGTAAAACTTTGGTAGATTATTTTCATAAAAATATTTTTGTCGTTTTCTCAATCCGATAATAATTCTGTTGTGGGGTCCACCAATGATTGTGCCGTCATACGAATATTCCCTGACCAATCGAATATTATATAACAACTTGCGTACTTTGCAAAATTTATTAATATTACCCACAACTATAACATTATATCAAATTTATTCCATAATATTTAAAAATGATATTTATAGAAAATTCATCTTTATTCATAAAAGTTGGGGTCTTACAAGAACACTTAGAGACAGACCGGGGCGGGGTATCTAAAGTACAACACCCGCTGGAAGTAAGTGGGTCCTAACCCAATTAATGAAAGCATGTCACGTGGGGTGGGCTTATAAAGATAAATATCCCGTCAAGGTATGGGTCTTGAAGTTGAAACAGTGCTTTTTGGCAGTTACATTAGTTCACTCCACTACTACCTCTTCCTCAAATACAACTCCCACTCCCATCCATATTATCCAATCTATATACCCACGTTTTGGAAAATACATCTCCATCATCCCACTTCATTAACACATGCACCCACTACTTCAATCCATTACTCCAACCCATACTCCTCTCCATCAAATAATCTCTATAAATTCTTTCCCTCATAGCCCAATTTCACCACATACATTCAACTCAAACTCAGAAAGCTACAAATTAGGGTTCTTCTTGAGGGACGTTATAGAAATTGAGAGTGAGCACTTTGTCTTCCAATTCCACCTTTCCTATCACCATATTTGAAGCAAAATCATCTAGTTTGGGGGTATTATTTAACTTGTACACCAAGTGTTCGATAATTTACGTGAGTGAAGTTTGGGGGAAATATTATTATTAAAGCTTCCTGATTTCAATGGCATCTAGACCCATATCAAAGAGGCAACGGGGAGAGAGTTCCAGAACCACACCACCATCACGAACCTTCGACCGACGTAAATTCATAAGTGCCACCGCCACCGACCGTTATGATTACATGGTGTCAAAAGCTCTCACACTGGACCGGGGGCTGGCACCAGACCATGTCGACGGTGAAATGATGCAACAGATATATCAGAAAGGGTGGAATAAGTTCATGGAGGAACCCGAGGCCGCCGTTGTAAGTGTGGTCAAAGAATTTTATGCTAACACCGAGAATAAGGCCCCTTTCAATGCTTTTGTGCGGGGAAGATTAGTCTATTTCAGTGTCGATGCCATCAACACATACTATCAGTTGAGAGTGCCTAGACATTACCAGTATGCTCATTTACGGGATCATGATCCGGATTATGAGGTTATTATGAAGGAGATGACAAAATTGGGTACCATATGGATCAAAGGTCACAAAGGAGGCACGGTTTTTCACAACAAGGATCTCAGCAGATATGGCAAGATATGGTATGCATTTTTGTGCGCCAAATTATTTCCATCCACACACACGTCAAATATGACCAAGGAGAAGGCAGTGCTCTTGTATGCCATTGTACAAGATTTCATCATCGATGTCAGGGCAATAATTAGTTTTTCAATCCAACGGTGCTTACGAGGACAATTCTCGGGCGGCTTGCCACACCCATCACTCATTTATGGGTTGTGTAGGTAAGCGGGAGTTTGATGGTCTGATGATGAGATCACCCAAATGACACTTCAGACACTGGATTTAAGAATAATTACACGGTATACGGTATGGCCCGGAGGTGAGTCACATCCGAGAGGATTAGGCTTTATATTTCCATCCGCTTCGAATGATGAGGCTAATGCTTCCGACAGCTCGGATGATGAAGATTTCCAGGAGGCGAAACCAATGGGAGAGGAAGGAACAAAGGCAGCACCACAGTCCGAATCTATATCTAGCCCTCAGTTCCTCAACTTTCAACGTCAAGTGGCTGAGCAAAACAAGATAGCACGAAGAGAGATGCGACGGCTCGCAGCGAGGCAGGACCACATGTTTGAAGCCATGGACCTATCATTCACCTCATTAAACGCGATGCTCCAGAGCTTCAATCCCACTGCTCAATTCACATACCAGCAGCTAACCCCAATGCCACGATTTCCACCAAGTGACTCCGATGAAGAAGAACACCTACCACCACCCCCAGGCTTAAGTGATTACAGGGAAGTCCTCATATTTTTATTGCTATATCTATACAATGAGGGCATTGTAATTTTTAAGTTTGAGGAATTTAATTTCATGTTTGCATATTTAATTTTATTAGTTAGGTTTGCATAGTAGTTCATTGTTTAGTTTTAGGATTATCAAATGTTGCGTTCATGTAATCATGTAGTTGTATAGTAGCTTAGGAGCATAAATAGTTTTTATTTATTATTGAATTCATGTATGTTTACCATACATATATATAAAAAAATTAGTTAATTATTTGTTGCCTCTTTTTTAGTTCTAACAAAAGAGCTCTAACTAATGCAAGTATACATGTGTCAACAAGCAATACAGAGTAACTCGAGTATCGATCCACGGAGAAAGTTGCTAAATCAAATTATTATGCATCAACTCTATCACTATTTTTATATGCGTAAACTAATAATTATGATTATGATTGAAAATTACTTTAGAATCAAATAACAACTAAAATAAGAATAATAATGAAATAAATCAAATCTGGAAATAATGGGATCCTAACTTCATTTAATAACTCATCTAATTACCACCATCATGCAAGATTGTTCACATATCACAGGAAAGTAGCCAAGAGCACTAATGTGGACATAACCATTTTTCAATGTATTATGACCTACTTACACAGCATCCACATGCAATAGACACCATGTAATCATCAATATACCCAAAATCACTATATGTCTATGTAAAATTGCAACCATATTGAATTTAAGCACAAGCCTTTATTTAACTCATACGATGAAACATTATATGTCTATCTGATTCACGAAATACAAAGCTACACAAAACAGCCCATATACGCATGCTATCATGATTACAATCCATACCTGTATATTATTTTCAATTCCATACAAGTACCTAAAATGAATGGTGATCAATCATTCATGCATGCAAATCAACCATGATAGAAATCCCTTATGATATGTAAAACAGTCCAGCAATCAAGCATGCAATTAAACTACATATTAAAATCCGTTAGAATCCCATAATGGAGTTTTAGTTCATGACTGAACCAAAAGCCATCATGGGATCAAAGCAAAACATGGATAATAAGCAAACAATTAAAGGAGAAAGGATAGAATCGATCAAACCCAATTGTTGATTACAATCCAATAGTAACGTTCAAATCCTCAATTAAATCCAGCAAAAGCATAGTTGTTTATCCATAATGATTGAAAATCCAAAGAAAAAGTAGAAAATATAAAGTTTAGGCTTAGTTCTACGTTGGAAATCTCCCAAAGTGTAAAAACCCTAGTTCCAATATGAAAAACACGTAAAAACTACTGAATCCTACGTCTGGTACCAACCAGAATTATTTTAATCAATTCCAACTCTTCCAAATTAAAAATTAAAAGAAAATAGCTAGCGACCTTTGATGTCAAGCCACACACACACACTTCCCTTTGTATTCATCGGCGGCGCAAGATCTTCAAATTCTGTCAAAATCGGACGCGCAGCGGTATGTAGTAGTGGGAACTGTAAGAGCGTGGCAGCGGCAACCTGCGATTTGGATTACAGTTACATTCTTTGCTCTTCGCTTTGTCCTCCGCCATTGCTTCTTTGTCATGTCACTTTTCCTTCATCCATTCTCGGTTGCATATCTCCACTTGTTCCTCGTCCCTTGTTTCCATTAGCCTCATGCCATCTTCCATCACCAAGCTATGCCATATCCTAAACTTTTAAACCAAAGGAGTTCTCAGTACATGCAATGTAAAATAACATGAAATGCAACTAAAAACACACTAAAATGTACTTGAGATGAGCATAGTTTGCGTAAATTGATATCCAATAAGTAGGTATAAAACCCACTTATCAGTATTGTGTTAATTTTGCATATGTCCATTAGTTGTTGTAGTTCATTTTATTTTGGCCAATGATGAGATTGAGATTAAGTTAACAAGTACAGTACTTATTATTAGAACCTTGATGTGATTTTTGTTATGAATTGGATCTTGTTCTTATTTGAAACTGATATAAAAAGGGTACCACGCTAATAACATCTGTGTCGACTGATTAGTTTAAATTAATACATAAAGAGTTTCTAAAGGATAATGTTAGTGTAAATGAGAAAATGATAAGGATAGGCAGTGAAGACGAAGAATTAGGTAAAAACCTATGTTTGGAGGGATAAACATGGGGTACATAAGCTTTATCTAAAAAAAATATATTTGTGGCTAATTTTGTTTCGGGGCCTTTGTTACTTGAGCAAGTACACCCGAGGGAATGTCTCTACTCCTAGCGCCCTAAGGTCTTATATGGTCTGGGAGTCGTTGGTTGAAAGCTCGCTAAGGGGTAGCACTGTTAGCATAATGGAATGAGACATTGCACAGTCATGGAAAATGAAAAAAAAAGAATAAAACAAGAAAAGAGCAAAAAGCCCCCGTGAGAAATTTTATACACATATATATATATATATATGAATGAAAATAAAGCATAAGTACCCTTTGTGAACCCTGGATAGTGGTGATTGCTTGGTTTTAGTTGGAACTCGTCTACTTTTGAAACGTTTGAGTTTTCTCTATATGATTCCTTATAAGAAATTGGTTATGTATTGAATTTGAATCCGTATCAGTTGGCACGGATGTTGATCACACACACATTATACCAGTGATAATGGTTTAAGATTTGAGGATTAATAAGGAATTATCGATTGGTTTCGATATGAAGTGTTGTTGTGTTTACTTGATTACTTTGAGGCCGGTTAAATACTTTGATTCTATGATGACTGATGGATGCGTGGGAATTTAGATTAGATGCATTACATTTCATTGCATTGCATTGCATAGTATGTTAGTTTGTTTTGTGCTCGAGGGCTAGCACGGTTTAAGTTTGGGGGATTTTGATAAGTGGGTTTTATACCACGAATCGGTTCCTAATTCAAGCTTAACCGGTGTTAATTCCTTGTTTTTGTGTTTTTTTACTTTTTTTATTGTTATTTTATGTGTAGGTTTGGTGGTGTTGCAAGTGATCAAAAAGGGTGGATTTAAGGTACATTGTGGTAAGCAAAGGAGCATTACATGACCAACTAGCAGAAGGTATGCATTTGGTGGCTGCATTTTTAAGTTTTACACCCGTGGGGCGAAAATGAGTCAAGAGCAGATAAAGATTCATGGGATGGCTCATTGCAAACTAAACCCATTGGGAAGTGGGAATCTGAAAATAAAAGAGAGCTTCCTATTGCTTTTGCAATGCTGCTGCAACATAAAGACTAGTTTTTGGCTTGGGTTGGACTTCGTTTCTGACAAGTAATTAGAGTCAGATTACATGTTGTGGCTAGATATATTACAACAAATATAATAGCATACATTATATAAAATTAACAGAGAAGAATACAGATTTTTCAGAGCAAGCATTGGAGAAAAGATTTTAAAGAATTTTCATATCAGTTGCAAATTGAGCTGAAGAAAAGGGTGGCTCTTGATTTATTCTTTTCTTTTACTTTATTTGTAATTGAAAGGATGATATCTTTAATTTATTCAGTGTTTATTTCATTTATGATGAACTAAATTACTTTTTAGGCTTATGATGGATCGTTAAGTGAAACGATGGTTATGTAACTTTGATTTTCAGTTTAATAAAATATTATCCAGTTTATCTATATTAATTTGTGCTTGAATTTATGAATTGCCTGATCAACAGTTCTTTGTGGACTTGTATAAATTTGAGAGAGGAAGTACGAGTCTAGACTTAATTAATATAGCATGTGTTCTTGTATTTTGTGAATGAACAGAATCTTGATGAATGTTAGGGTAGAGATATGCTTAACATCGCATGTAATCAGATAGAGAACTTGAACTTAAACCTTCATTGATTGTAATTCACAGAGAGATATAGTGAGTTAGTTAATTAAGGTATTTAACTTAATTCTATCTAAATTGTGGATTTGAGTTAATATGGTGTTAGTGCATCGAGAGGTGACTAATTCTAATTTAATGTTCTTGATTAATAAACTGGGATAGTAAATTAAACTGGAACAAAGGATAATAACCAGAGTGAAGCTTAGGGTGACGTTATAAGCCTAATTCTCTAATACTTGTTTAGAAATTCAGTTTTTACGATTTGTGATTGTTTTGCGATTTTAGTATTTTTAATAATTGAGAATTTATAATTTTAATCATTAATTTGGATACTTTAATAAAATTGGGATTAATATGAAACTGGTAATTGTGAGGTTGAAATTCTTACTAATTTCTCTGTGGGAACGATATTCTACTTACTATTATATTACTTGTTGACCACGTATACTTGCATGCTGTGCGTAATTAGATTTTACCAACATTAGGCTTAGGGACGGCGCATCTGCGTTGTCCCCTGGCCAGACCAGAGTTGAGCCTTGCATTTCCTGTTTCTGTCCCATAATTTAGCATACTTAGACACTTATAGTTAACAAACATTCATGCTAGAGGACTTTACATAAGCATATGACCATCCTACATTCACTTTTACAAGTAACGATCTTAGTTTACGATTTCCACGGAATCAAGGCCAAATAGGGTTATAAAATCATAATGCGTACTAATTAGCCATATGTTCACGTCATTTATTCTCAAATAACTTCGTTATTACTTTAAAATATGCTTAAACTCATGCTTGGTTTACTTCCATTATGTTTAATATATAAGAATCATGTTTAGAGACATAATGAACATAAACATGCCATCTTAAATCCTCAAAACTTAACTACTCACACTAATGCAACTAGGTGTGAAAACATATATGAGTTTGCTTTTGAAATCATTTTAAACTTGAATAATGCAATTTAACCATACAAGACATCTTTAAAGCTCTTATCATGTGTAGTTAAGTCATGTTAACATCACCATAAAGTCAGAACATACTTCGTATAGTATTCATTAAAGTTCATTTTCAAAACATTGAGATTTTGTTATAAATCTCCTACTAAATCATGTTGGATAACTCATATATCATAAGAAAGCTTTATACAACAGGTTATACTTCTTTCCATGCATGTTTAGGTGTTAATATCAAATTAAAATAATATGATCCAACAAAAACCGATTTCGGTTCGGGGACCGAATGTAAAGACTTCACCCTAGTGTAAATCAAGCGCATTTATGCCTTCCGGACTAACTCCAAGAAGATACTGCTTTTTCATCAGATCAACCCAACATTGATTTTCTCAGTTTAAACATGCTTAAATCCATTATTAAAGGTTCCATACAAGTAAACATACTTCATAAACACTTGATAACCCAATTCCAAATCCAATTTCACAAGAATTTAGTAAGATTTCCATGATTTGTAAACTTTCAAATTAAGTATAGAAAACAAGAGTTTACCTCCTTTGAAGCTTCATATGCTTAATTTCTTCCTTCTACAAATGCTAGACTTCACTTTAAACAACAAGCACTCACACTCTAATTCTCAGGATTTCAACAGACAAAATACAGCAACGTGAAATAAATAACATAGTTGCATTTTTATAGAGTAATAGTGGACTGGGTATTAAGTTTATACTGAGGTTGGAATCCATGGTGAAGAAGGAAGACACAATGGTTATGGGAAGGTTATTCAACCACCACTTCTATGACGCCCCCAAAATAGGTATACATCATCCATCTTGAGTCCCCAGATACATGGTACATAAATTCAAATACAACTTAATTATACAATAGTCGTGTAAAATACGACAAAACATAGCTGAGAGTTTAAACAAGAATATTGTCATCTAGACAATATCCACACTCAATGGTGTCCTCATTATAATTATTATCACATTATTCCATAGAATAGTGAGGAATACTAAAGCCATTTATCCTGGACCATCACTACATTCCCTGACTCATCCCAGCTATATTCTCATTTCCTGAAAAGAACAGTGAAAGAAAGGGTGAGCTCAACTAGCCCAGTAAGAAATATTATAACTAAGATAATGCAGAATAAATTATCCTTAGCCATCAACAGTATAACAACTGATAGAATATAATAGACAACAAGTTATAGATCAACAACTGCAACGAAAATAAGCAATCCATTAGAAGTTTCAAGTAGAGCATAAAATCTACTATCTTCTATGATTTAAAAAGTTTTTCATCAACTTTATCGCTGAGACTCATCTTAATAAATAAAATCGAATCATCCCTGCACCACGGCCAAGGATATTCATGTAATCATCAATGGTCATGATTATACCGAATAATCCCTGGTCATAATCATACCAACAACTGTCCATCAATGAACTACAGGCCAATGAGGACTTTTACCACATCATTCGTCACATTATGGTCATGATTATACCAAATAATCCCTAGTCATAATCATACCATGTCCATCTATGCACGTAAGCCAAAGATGACTTTCATCACAATATAAGCATGAGGATGATGACAATGACATAATAATTCAATAAAACAAGTTCAAGGATAAATTTTAAAGATTTACAATTTAATTTATCCATGAATCAATAACGTCCAAATTATTAACATGATACTGCTTTTTAGAGTAAAATTCAAGAATAATATTCATGTACCAAAAATAATTTGGACAGAATAGTACCCCGTGAATAGTACCTCGACACGAAAAGTGTCCCGAATACCCGAGTGAATGATACTAGAGTCAATAGTAATCAGGTGAATAGTAACTCATGAATAGTACTCCAAACTAAAAAAAGTACCGAATACCGAGTGAATAATACTAGAGTGAATAGTAACCGTGTGAATAAGTATCCGTGAATGGTAACTCGTAAAAAAATACAAAAGAAAATGATATTCCATGGCGAGTACAAAAGAAATGATATCTCGCATTTAGTATAATAGAATATCTGAAGCTGCAAATGGATTTTCACCGCCATGCAGTAATCCACGCAGATGCATCATTTCCACAATTTAATAAAGAATGAATAATGAAGGATCATTCACCATGCATGCAGTAATGTACATAGACAAAAGTTATTCCAATGAGAATAATAAAGAATGGAATAATGTAAGAATTCATCACGCATGCGATAGGCCCAAGCATGCATGAGTTATTCCAATGTAATAATAAATAATGGAACCGAAGTCATACGTAATCCGCACAAACAGGATATTCCAAGAATAATAAAGAAGCGGAACCGGGTCATGCGTAATCCGCACATGTGATATTACAATGTAATAATAAAGAATGGAATAACAATGAATTCACCGGGCAACGATAAACCGCACATACAAGTTATTTCCAATGAATAATAAAGAATGGAATAATAGAAGAATTTCACCATGTATGCAACATGATGAGTTATTCCAACATAATAATAAAGAATGGAATAATAATAGAAAAGAAAATAACTCTCTTCATGAATTGAAAGTAGAAGAAATGGAAGGATTAGAATGACTTCTCTTCTTTATTTCTAGGATAATTTCTCTTTATAATAATTGCTTCTATAGCTTTAGTGAATTGGTGAGAAATGAAGGAAGAATGAGCTTCTATTTATAGGAAAATATAGTTTTGATAATTACCTTGGGGCTCAAAATATTACAAGATAATACCTTTCTTTTTCTTCATTTTAATTTAGTCCTGCAAGTATTATCAAACTTGCACCACCTCCCCTAATAGTAAATCATGTGAATCAAAAGTAAATCATATGAATCAATAGTTTTAGACATGTGAAAATATGAATTACTGTATAGTACCTCCATCTATACCTCCATTTTTAACTTAGTCATGCAAGTATTATCAATCTTGCACCAACTCCCTTAATATTAAATGAATGTGAATCAATAGTACACACATGTGAACAAATTGTTTTAATCATGTGAATCAATAGCAATTAATTGCTCATTTAACCGGTTAATTACCCGATTGGTCAATATAACATCCAGACATCAATTATTATCGAAATAAATGTCAATTTTCACAAACACTAATAACTCCAACACAATGGAACTATCAATTTCATCTATAATCAACACGAACTTATTCATCATTAATATTATAATTCATAATATTTAACAACCAGGTCATTCCCTAGGAAAGAGGGGGCTTTTTGATAAGGATTCCTCCTTATTGGCGCGCAATTAGGTGACCAAACCTCTCCTTGACAGAACTTCTAGACATTATCAATATTGCAAATAATAATATGAATAACTTTATCGTCTCAATTATTAATTTAATAATATAACATATTATGCAGATGATACTGTGACAATAATCGAATCAATAATATGAGTGTTATGATGTAGCAATAATTGAGTATAACAGAGTGACTTCTTACGTAAGCATCAATAATCAATACCGTGTGCTACTATGCAACCACGCGTATTACTGTACTTTTACGACAATACTTCCGTTGTGGGGTCCACCAATGATTGTGCCATCATACAAATATTCCCCGACAAAAAGAATATTCCCCGACCAATCGAATATTATATAACAACTTGCCTACTTTGCAAAATTTATAAATATTACCCACAACTATAACATTATATCAAATCCACACCATAATATTCAAAAAAAAATATTTCGAGAAATTTAAATCTTTATTCATAAAATTTGGGATCTCACAATCTCCCCTCCTTGTGAAATTTCTCCCTTCAAATTTACGTACGTACCTGCTATGCCGAAAAGGTGAGGATACCTTGACTTTAGTTTTAGATTCTAACTCTTGAGGTATAACCTTTGAGTGTCGAATATAAACCTTCTTATCTAAGATTTTAACACGTATCTTCTCATATGTTAAATCTTCTACTATCTCATCTAATTCTAATTCAATAATGTGGTTCGGGTCGTCCACATCTTTACGTAACATCGATACGTGAAAAACATTATGAACACCTGACATACTTAGCGTTAAAACGAGTCTATAGGCCACAGTTCCTACTCGATCGAGGATTTCAAATGGGCCAATTAAATTGAGGGTTGATATTTCCTCTTTTCATTGACTCTTGCTTCTAGAATAACGCCTTCTTGAACCTTCTTCTTCGTTTTCATCAGCTCTAGGTGTGTAGTTTGAGCGGCTTTAACTTTATCAATTAAAGTTGATTCTACTCCTATATTCGTTATCTTCATGTGGGTCCCTAGAGTCTTTAACTCCATCTTCATCATTTGTAAGTTATACGAAATGGATTTTTGTGTTAACAACATCGTACTCGTAAACGCATACGATCTTCTACTCAACGCGTTAGCTACCACGTTCGCTCTTCCACGATGATATTTAATGGTATAGTCGTAATCTTCAACAGCTCGAGCTAACGTCCTTGGAGCATGATATGTTCATTTTAGTTGAAGAAATATTTGAGGGTTTTAGAAATGGGTTTTGTACTGGGGTCAATACAAAATTCGATTTCACGCTCTAGGGGTAGGCTAAGAAGTCTTCAGAGAATACGTCAGGAAATTTATTAACAATAGAAATGTCATTCAAAACTGTGACTCTTATCCAAGACTTGGATAGTACGTCACATTGATACCTATCAACTTGTCATCGTCATTCACGACATCGCCTACAGAAAGTCTAGCTTCGGTGCATTCCACACAAAGAAGTCAACAACGAAAGGATCGGGGCTCTTTACTTATGGCTTGATATAACATTGATTAACTTTAGTGGTTTGGTTGCTTGAATTTGCATAACAAGTTAGTTAGGAATATGAAAGCTAACAACCTTACGAAAAGCATGATGAGTAGTTAACCAATTGATTCCTAAAATAACATCAAAGGCAAGTATTTTCAAAGAGATAAGATCGACGGGTAACGTGAAAGTGCCGATTTGAATCAACAAGATTTATAAACAGTGGAGGTAACAAAGGTTTTTTCTAACGAAGTTTCAACTGATAAGTTAAAGTCTAATTTCTCCGAAGTCAAATTTAAACGTTGAGCGCAAGCAAGAGAGATAAAAGAATGGGTAGAACCGGTATCTAATAAGGTATAGACTTCGCAAGAATTTATAATTAACTAACCCGTGCTAACTTCGTTCGGTTTACTCGCTTTTTGAGAAGTCACAAAAAACGCTCTTCCTGAAACCACCAACTTTGTTTTGTCCGTATCCGCCTTTGGTGCCACCGTCCCAGCTGGACTTGACTTTGGTGCACGACAAAATCGGGCTAGGTGACCTTCTTTTCCACAATTGTAATATGCTTTGGACTGCATCACGCAATATGGACTGATATGTCCCTCCCCTCCGTATTTAAAACATATGACCGGCGGTCGTTCTCCTTCCTGTGAAACGGGTGTTGGTATTGCTGTCTTTCCATCATTATTGACCCTTCTCTTTTTGAAATTTCCACTTCTATTATCTTGGCCATGATTACCACCGAAGTGGTTACCATTCTTGGCATGATAATTTCCCCCACGATGGTTATCATTGTTCCGATGGCCATTTCCACCGGTACGATTATTATCGTGTTGTTGGTCGTTGCCTTTCGGTTGTGCTAACTCATTATCGCGCTCCAATAACTGAGCCCTATTCACAACATCTGAATATAAAAAAAGTTTGTGAGAAATGAGGTATTAACGTATATCGGGTTTCAAACCTCTTAAAAGCATTCGCGTCATTCGCTCCTCATTATCGACCAAATGGGATGCAAACAGGGATAACTCCGCAAATTTAGCCTCGTATTACAACATGGTCATATTGCTTTGTTCCAACTTGATGAATTCCACCTCCTTCATATGACGAATACTTTCGGGAAAGTATTTGTCGTTGAACTGTTCTTGGAACTTATCCCAAGACATCTTGAGTGCGTCAAGCTGGGAACGTTTTATAGATTCCGACCAATAATCTGCCTCTTCACGCAACATAAAGGTGGCAAAGGGAACCTTTTGCTCCTCAGAGCATCCCAAGACATCATATATCTTGGTGATCTACTTTAACCACGTCTCCGCCTTAAGTGGTTCTAGCTTTCCCAAAAACTCCGGCGGTCCCAACTCCTTGAACTGCTTAGCAGTGACTAGCCGTGGGTTGCCATTGAATCCACCTGCACTATGAACAGGAGTCTCTCTCCTTTGGTGTTGAATGAATTCTAAAAAGTTCCTAAACATACCATCGTTCATCATTTGATCGTTGTTGTTTACCTGAGGATTATTGTCTTCTTGTTGCACATTATCCTGGGTATTAATCTGTGGTGACTCAACGGTCTCATGTGCTTCATTGATGATCTCAACATTTTCAGAAGCCATTTTCAAACAATGTCACAAAACAAGGGTTAATTGGCATATCACATATTATCTCTATACTCTGACCAACCAATTAAATACCAAATAAACTTAAGTAGGTCATACTAGCGAAGGAATTCCCCGTGTCTCCCCTCCTAGTTCTTGTCTCACATCTCAACCAGGGATCATATCCCTAAGCTTTGATACCAACTGTGACCCACATCCAAAATAGGTATACATCACCCATCTTGAGTCGCCGGATACATGGTACATAAATTCAAATATAACTTAATTATACAACAGTCATGTAAAATACGACAAAACATAGCTGAGAGTTTAAACAAGAATATTGTCATCTAGACAATATCCACACTCAATGGTGTCCTCTTTACAATTATTATCACATTATTCCGTAGAATAGTGAGGACTACTAACGCCATTTATCCTGGAACATCACTCCTTTCCCCGACTCATCCCAGCTATATTCTCATTTCCTGAAGAGAACAATGAAAGAAAAGGGTGAGCTCAACTAGCCCAGTAAGAAATATTATGACTAAGATAATCCAGAATAAATTATCCTTAGCCTTTAAAAGTATAACAACTGATAGAATACAATAGACAACAAGTTTTAGATCAACAACTGCAGCGGATATAAGCAATCCATTAGAAGAGTCAAGTAGAGCATAAAATCTACTATCTTCTATGATTTAAAAGTTTTCATCAACTTTATTCTTTGAGACTAAACTTAATAAATAAAATCGAATCATCCCTACACCACGGCCAAGGATATTCATGTAATCATCAATGGTCATGATTATACCGACTAATCCCTGGTCATAATCATACCAACAACTATCCATCAATGAACTACAGGCCAATGAGGACTTTTACCACATCATTCATCACATTATGGTCATGATTATACCGAATAATCCCTGGTCATAATCATACCAAGTCCATTTATGCACGTAAGCCAAAGATGACTTTCATCACAATATAAGCATGAGGATGATGACAATGACATATTAATTCAATAAAACAAGTTCAAGGATAAATTTTAAAGATTTACAATTTAATTTCTCCATGAATCAATAACGTCCAAATTGTCAACATGATACTGCTTTGTAGAATAAAATTCAAGAATAATATTCATGTACCAAAAATAATTTGGACAGATAAGAAATATATTTTGGGTGAATAGTACCCCGTGAATAGTACTTCAGGAATAGTACCCCGTGAATAGTACCCTAACACGAAAAGTGTCCCGAATACCCAAGTGAATGATACTAGAGTGAATAGTAATCGGGTGAATAGTAATTCATGAATAGTAACTCGTGAATAGTACTCCAACACAAAAAGTACCCCGAATACCTGAGTGAATAATACTAGAGTGAATAGTAATTGAGTGAATAGTAACCCATGAATAGTAACTCGTAAAAGAAAATACCAAAGAAAATGATATTCCATGACGAGTACAAAATAAATGATATCTCGATTTGAGTATAATAGAATATACTGAAACCGCAAATGGATTTTCACCGCCATGCAGTAATCCACAGTATGATCATTTCCACAATTTAATAAAGAATGAATATGAAGGATCATTCACCATATGTGTCATGCGAATCCGCATGCATGACGTGAATATTCCAAAAAAATAATAAAGAACGAAACTAAGTCATACGTAATCCGCACAGACAGAATATTCCAATAGAATAATAAAGAATGGAATAACAACAAAATTCACGGCACACGATAGATGGCAGCATAGAGAAAAGTTATTCCAAAAGAATAATAAAGAATGGAATAATGTAAGAATTTCACCATGTATGCGGTATCAGATATATCTGAGTTATTCCAACATAATAATAAAGAATGGAATAACAACCCCTTACAGTATTGAAAGAAAATAACTCTCTTCATGAATACGAAAAGAATAATACCCCTTACCTTAGAAGAAAACTGGATACTGGATTAGTGAGGTATCAGACTTCTCTTCTTCTTTCTCTCTATAATTTCTCTCTATAATAATTGCTCTATAGCTTTAGTGAATTGGTGAAAAATGAAGGAAGAATGAGCTTCTATTTATAAGAAAATATAGTTTCGATAATTGCATGTTTTGGGGCTCAAAATATTACAGTATAATACCTTCCTCTTTTTCTTCATTCTTAATTTAGTCCTGCAAGTATTATCAAACTTGCACCACCTCCCCTAATAGTAAATCATGTGAATCAATAGTAAATCATATGAATCAATAGTTCTAGACATATGAAAATACGAAATACAGTATAGTACCTCCATCTATACCTCTATTTTTAACTTAGACATGCAAGTATTATCAATCTTGCACCAACTCCCCTAATACTAAATGAATGTGAATCAATAGTAAACACATGTGAACAAATAGTTATAATCATATGAATCAATAGCAATTAATTTCTCATTTATCCGGTTAATTACCCGATTGGTCAATATAACCTCTAGACATCAATTATTATCGAAATAAATATCGATTTTTACTAACACTAATAATTCCAACACAATGGAACTATCAATTTCATCTTTAATCAACACGAACTTATTCATTATTAATATTATAATTCACAATATTTAACAAACAGGTCATTCCCAGGAAAGAGGGGGCTTTTCGATAAGGATTCCTCCTTATTGGCGTGCAATTAGGTGACCAAACCTCTCCTTGACAGAACTTCTAGACATTGTCAATATTAAAAATAATAATATGAATAACTTTGCCGTCTCAATTATTAATTTAATAATATAACATATTATTCAGATGATATTGTGACAATAATTGAATCAATAATATGAGAGATATGATGCAGCAATTACTATAGCAATAATTGAGTATAATTGAGTGACTTCTTATGTAAGCATCAATAATCAATACCGTGTGCTACTATGCAACCACGCGTAGTACTGTACTTTTACTACCGGCTAGTTCAACAGTTTTAACGGTAACACTTTCGCCGTTATTTTTATAAAAGATAATTTCGTGCTTTTTAACTACTTACAATACTTTCGCCAGGATCCACTTAATGATTGTGTCGTCGTACAAATATTCTCTAACAAAAAGAATATTCTCCGACCAATCGAATATTATATAACAACTTGCATACTTTGCAATATTTATATATATTACCCACAACTATAACATTATATCAAATCCACACCATAATATTCAAAAAAAAAATTATTTCGAGAAATTTAAATCTTTATTCATAAAATTTGGGGTCTCACAACTTCCCAGCCATTGGCTTAGCAATGATCACCTATTCATATCTACTGATCACATCTTGGAAGTTACGTAAAGAGGGTGTAGGTTACTGTTTGGTCACTGTTGGAGCAACTGATGAGTTTTATATATCAGTAACTTGATTATAATGCTTAGTTTGGTTCCTTTAATTCCAAAAATGTAATTTTAATGTACAATTGTTACTACAATATGAAGATTAGGGATTTAAGATATACCCATATCATATAATCTATATACATTGGGTCCAAAATATTTAATATATAATGCAGATAAAATAACATAGCTAGGAATTATTGACTGGGTAATCCTCCCATATTTATTAGTAACCACATTATGACACTATCAAATATTAAATGTCCATTTTAAACATTTAATCCTTTTTCCAATTTTTGGAATACACAGATACTTAATTATTTATGTATTAAATGTCACATATGATTTCATTGTACTACTTGGTACTTTATGTCATTAAAATGTACTCTTATCATATGATTTTATTAATGTCACACATTACAATAATGTCCCATTTAATTTCTACAGTAATAACCAACTTTTCCTAGATCGACTAACGGCACAAATTTGTCTTTGGTTTTATATGCTAGGAAGGCGCAATTGCTGCTTGATAATTGAGAGTGCCAAAATGGTTTAGCTCTAAGTCAGTTGCAACCTCTATCACCATACTAGTTTTACATGATATGAGTTAACTTCCATATTGGCAATATTACTAGTTAAAGAGTCTATTGCACATAATTAATCTTCCTCTTTTTAAACTATTTCGTTTTTAATTCACTTAGTGAATTTCCTCGTTTCTCATTATGCCACACAAGACATTTCACAATTCTCAATTCCACATTTTCTCAATTCTTATAAATTCAATTTGAATTAATTGAATTACTCATCTCACAACACATTAGTATTTATACTCAAATAAATATTCGTTTTCTTATTATATTATTTATTAATGAAATTTTTAGTTCTTATATAACATATTATTAGGATTATGTCATTAACTTCCTAAATAATTATCTTTGCTTTTATGGTGTGATCCTTTAGGGTTTCAATAATAAACTAGTTATGAATAAATCAATTAGAACAATTATAATCTTATTTAAATAAATAAATTAAAGTAGTAATCTATTTAAATAAATAATATTTATTCTAAAATAAGGATAAGACTCCTTAGCGATCAACGACTTTCCAGATAATATAGATTTTAACATTAATCATAAAAGAACCTTTGAGTAAATAGTTTCCGTACAATTTAATCCTTCCACCATACAATGTCCCAATTAAATATAAGACATAAAATTACTATCAACTCTTATTTTATTTAATTATATGTATTTCGATTACCAAATTCACAACTCCTAATGAATTCAAATTAGATACTCCTTTCTAATTTCATTCTACCTTAGCTAAGGATTCTTGGAGTGTCACTTATTGAATCACATAAGACATATTTCTTCTTTTACTAGAAGTGGTAGATTCTTTATTGATCATTCATTGTCTCCATATATAACTTATTACACCCAAGCATACCCTTCAATATACCCTAAGGGTCTTAAGGAATAAGTCAAAGTATAATTCATTATACACAAGATACTATGACGATCTCAGGTCTAAGGATCACTTATACTACTATCACTACAGGAATTCCTATTGACAGGCAAGTAAAACTCCATTAGGTATTTCTTAGCGAGCCATGTTTAGTGAACTTATTCTCCAATAAACACCTACATACTTGCTTTAGTGTCTCCGCACAAATGATCATGAGACCAATCATCCTCATTTAATGAGCAAGCAACATATGTACCAATCTATCCGAATTCACTAATCCCCTTTTTAGTAATCCATTGATTGGGAACATTTTAGTTTTTAAGCTATCTAAGAATTTAGATCTCACTAGCATGATCTAATCATGATTCTAAAAGTATTGCTTAGAACTATGGGTTTATCATATATTATTAAAACATCACCACATAGATAATTAAATGCCTTTAGTAAATAAATACTTTTATTAATAAATAAATAAGATTGTTTACAAAGTATATGTGTTTATCATCATACATGATTGGCTTGTATGCATACCACTTTCAATCTCCCACTTGCACTAAAGCCAATCGCCATGGTATCTCATACCCATCTTCTCTAAGTGACGATCAAACTGTTGTTATGTTCATGCTTTAGTAAATGGATATGCAATGTTTTCTTGGGAGTCCAGATGCTCTAGGGTGACGTTTCCTCTTTAAATGATCTCTCTGATAAAATGAAACCACCGGAACATGTGTTTGGATTTCTGTAATGACCCCAAAATTCATACAATAATATTCTCCTGCTCGATCGTTAACAATACAACTTTAATCTATCTTTACATCATTATTCGATATTAAAATCACTAAAAATGTAGAATATTTAAGACTTTTATACATTTCCTTCTGTATTGCCCTAAATCACAACCTTTACATTACATCTCTTCGATTCAAATTTATATCATGAATCGTTACAACAAAATGACTATACAAAGTCTTACATCATAAATAGATATCCATATACACCAGATAGCTCAACTTACAATTCAAAAACATGTTACATTCAAACTATTAAATACATTTCTCATAAAACATAAGTAATTTTCGTGAATATGGATCTCAATAATTCACTTAGCACATATCCTTACCTTGAAATCGTAACCTGTAAAAATTATTATTTGCAAGAGTGAGCTCTATAGCTTAGCAAGTTCTAACAGTTTTTATGCATCACATAGCACATAATAATATGCCCAACATACATATCCTAATAATTAAAGTAACATGACATACATGCTTTAATTCACATAGCAAATATAAAGATTGAGTTCCTTACTCAATCATCATTATTTAACCAAAACAATGTTGTCATAAATTGACTTTAACATTTCATGATTACAACATGTTTAACATACCATGCTCGCTTACAACACATATAACATATCATGCAATTTGAAATAGTTCATCAAGTCCACGTAGAAAATAAGAACCGAAAGACTTGCCTTGATCGTTGTTTCCCAATAACAGATTAACAGCTTACAGCTATCTACACTTCACGTGCCCTACATAATTATATAATCATACACATTAACTATTAGTCACATAACAACACATAGTAATTGTAATTTAAACTCTACTCCACATCTCATAATCCTTCCTGTTAATTAGAACACAATGTTCAACTAGATTATGTTACCTTTTCGAGCTATGTAATTTTCAAAATTCATTCAAGTGTTTAACTCTTGCTAGGAATACTTATTGGTTTTATATTAAACTCATTCCATATCTTATAATGTTCATTAACACTTGTCACGGCGTTTCGACGTTCATTCATCACACGCCCGAATCGTCTCTCTTGTGTATGCTTAATGTGCTTACATAACTTATCTAATACATCATTTATTAATGTTAATCGTCATTATATTTACTAACATTCATGTTTTATAACTTAAGAAACCATCTTTTATCCTCAAGAGCACTACACTTGCATACGTGCATGCCCGACGCCCTCCGATTGCCTCCTAATACATATCAGTCCCACAAATAACCATTTTTACCCCTATTCCTGACCTCAAATTGAAAACCTTAAAGAACAAAAGTTGTAGGGCTATTCGTCCTCGTTCTGGATCATCTTGAATCACCTCAATCAGAGTCCGTATAAAAACGTTATGGTAGTTTTTACTACGGAGGTCAAACCGCATGCGGTCGTGTCAACTATTCCGGTATTGCAGTTTTCCCTTAGCGATATGTATGCATTTTTTCCAGTTTCTTGTTCTTACAATTTTGACTCTTTCTGCTTCCAACCTTCATAACTTGAGTTATACACACCCAAATCAGTCCGTTTTCGACTCTATAGATTCGTAATTCATAGAACTACAACATACTAGACTTATAACAATTTACAGAAGCACTAACTAGCTAAAATCTTGACCCAAAACTCATGTTCATACTAAACTTTCATGTTTTAATATATTTAGCAAATTCATTCACTATAAATTCGTTTCTTAACCAAATATATTCATTCAACTTGCGTTTTTTTCATTTCTTATCGTATTAACACAATCCATCGCCAATTTTACACATAACTCATTGTTGGGTAAAATCTAATTACGCACAACACACAAGTATACGTGGTCAACAAGTAATATAATAGTAAGTAGAGTATCGTTCCCATAGAGAAAACTTAATAAGAATTTAACTTCACAATTATCAATTTCTTATTAATCATAATTTTATTAAACTATTCAAATCAATGATTAAAATTATTAAAACCAATTTTTTAAAAATACTCCGATCACCAAAATAATCACAAATATTAAAAACTGAAATTTCAAACAATTATTGGAGAATTAGGTTTACGACTTCACCTAAGCTTCACTCTGATTTTACACCTTTATTCCAGTTTAATTCACTATCCCAGTTTATTAATCAAGAACACGTATGTAGCACTAACGACCTCTCGATATACTAATACCGTATTAATTCAAATCCATAATTTAGATAGAAACAAATTAAACACCTTAATCAACTAACTCACTATATCTCTATGCGAATTATAATTGAAGAAGGTTTAAGTTTAAGTCCTTTATTTGATTACATGCGATGTCAAGCATATCTATACCTTAACATTCATCAAGATTCTGTCCAATCACAAAATTAAAGAACACATGCTATATTAACTAAGTCTAGAATCGTACTTCCTCTCTCGAATTCATACAAATCCACAAAGAACTGTTGATCAGGCAATTCATAGATTCAAGCTCAAATTAATATAGATAAACTGGATAATAGCTTATTAAACTGGAAATCAAAGTTACATAATCATCGTATCACTTAAAGATCCATCATAAGCCTAAAAAGTAAATTAGTTCATCATTAATGAAATAATAACTGAATAAATTAAAGATATCATCCTTTTAATTACAAATATAAGACTAAACAAATAATACATCAGAACACCCTTCACGTTAGCATTAATCCACAATTGATATGAACATTCCTTTAAAATCTTCACTCCAATGCTCAATAAGAAAATCTGTAATTAATTTCTGATAATTGCCTTGTGTTTTTATGATCTTGTTGTTTTTGATGTAGTTATATATTTACAACCAAAGTCTCAGCTCAATTCCATGCCAACTAGAGTCCTAAAGCCATACAAAAACCAAAACCCAAGTCCCAATAGTGCTTGAATCAAGTTAGGATAGACAAGATTCAGGACCCCCCGGCCCAACGGGGGTATATACTCATGAAATGCCAGCCCCGGCGGGCTAGGCTACTGCAATCTAGAATGGAGACCCCGCCCGAAGTGGTGTATTAAATAAATAAGCCGCCAGAACCTGGGTGGAGTTCTCGCTTCGACTTTGGTTTAGCTCCATACTTGCTTTAATTATGCTCTAATGCCTTCCTTTTTTTAATCACTTGCCGCACCAACCACCCTACACATAAAACAACAATAAACAAGTAAAACTAAACATGAAATCAAGGTTTTAACAACGTATAAGCTTGAACTAGAACCCAATTCGTGGATATAAAATCCACTTATCAAAATCCCCCAAACTTAAACTGTGCTAGTCCTCGAGTACAAAATAAAGTACATGTTATGCAATTCAATGAGATGTAATGTATATAACTATATGTCTACGAATCCAACAGTATCACAGAATCAATTTTATTCCTTCGGCCTAAGAAAAATCAAGCAAACACTTCAACACTTCGTATCAAAACCACTCAATAATTTATTAGCAATCCTCGAATCTTAGACCATCATCGCTGATATAGTGCGTGTGTGAGTGTTGATCGATTTCGCAATCAATGAATACGTGCAAGTATACACGGTCAACAAGTAATTAAGTGAAAGTAGAGTATCGTTCCCACGAGGAATTATTTGATAAAAATCACCAAGTACTAATTCTTAACCAAACTAATTTTATTTAAACAATCTCAAATCGTGATTTTTCTAATTAATAAAACTAAATTAATCAATTAAAACTAGGTTACTTTATAAATGAATTCAAATAAATAAAGGCTAAGACTCCAATATCCCCAATTATGAACTATAAACCAATTATCCAATTATCCCAATTATTATGTCTACTGAATTGTTAACAGGAATTCTCAAATGCCAAAAGCCCTCTCTCGAGTGATCAATTGCCTTCTATTTAACCCAGATTAATTTTGCTATATCTCGATGCAAAACAATTGAATTAAACTTGTTACAATCCCAATTCCTTATGTGTTACATGCGGCAAATAGATATTCTCATTCTATTCACAAACCTACTTATTCACTGTGCAAATAACTAAGTCACATGTCACCATGCCCAGTTCTAACCCTAGAATTCCTTTCTTAATTCCTTCTAGAGTAACACAGTAATTACTGATCAGATAATTAATCAATAAACTCAAAGCAAGATGAACAATTCACTTCAACATAAATAATTGGAATAAATTAAATAATCAATTCATAATCATAAAAGGTTCCATTGGAATCTTAATAAAAAGAATTAGTTCATAATTAATGAATTAAAACCAAGAATCCACAATTGAATAGACATTAAAAGATAAAAGTAAGATGAGAGAAGAGAATAGAATCTGTTGTCAGTAAATCTAATGCTCTCCTCTTGCTCTTGCTCTTGATCTTCAATGGTCTCCAAGTTGCTTCAATCTCCAAAACTAATAAGAACTAGGGTTATGTTCTAATCTAAAGGAGTGTTTAATCTAGGCTAAACTATGTAATCCCCTTTTATTTTATGCCTTACATCATGTATTTATAGGTTACAAGTCCAATTTTTAGTTTAGGAACAAATCCAATCCAATTTGGAGTCAAAAAGGTGTCAAAATTCGCCAAAAACGCTTCCAGGCCGCACCAAGCCTCTTCCCCAGCGCCCCAACACTGTTCACGACGCTGAGAATCTACCTTATAGCGCCCCGGCGTTGCAAATAGGCTTAAAATTATCGCCCCGGCGCTGTTACAAGTTCTAACATTTTCTGCTCTGATGTCCTTTGGGAATATGGCCATAACTTCTTCGTTCGAACTCCGATTTAGATGATTCAAGATGATCCGGAAAGAGGAAAAGTAGATCTACAACTTTAATTCTTTAAGATTTTCGAAATAAGGTCTGTAACAATACTCAAATTAGCTCTGAAGTGACTGTTATGTAAATGGCAAGTCAAAAACGCGAATCTAGCCACCCCGAACGTCGATCCATGTAACTTTTGTCCCAATTCCTACAAAACTGAAAGTAGTATGCACAGAAGCCAATCATGTTTGATGATAAAGCATATACTTTGTAACAATCTTATTCATTTATTAATAAAAAGTATTAATTTATTAAAGGCTTTTAATTATCTACATGATGCTGTTTTATAATATGTGATAAACCCATAGTTTTAAGCAATGCTTTTAGAATAATGATGATGATCATTCTAATGAGATCTAAATTCTTAGAAAGCTTAAAACTAAAATAGTTCCCCAATCGTTGGATTACTAAATTGTGGATTAGTGAATCCGGATAGATTGAATACATACGTTCTTCTTTCATTGGATGAGGATGATTGATCTCATGATCATTTGTGTGGAGACACTAAAGCAAGTATGTAGGTGCTTATTAGAGAATAAGTTCATCGAACGTGGCTCGCTAAGGAATACCTAATGGAGTTTTATTTGCTGTCAATAGGAATTCTGTAGTGATAGTAGTCAAGTGATCCTTGGACTTGAGATCATCATAGTATCTTGTGTATGATGAGTTATACTTTGACTTATTCCTTAAGACCCTTAGGGTATATCAAAGGGTATGCTTGGGTATAATAAGTTGTACATGGAGATAATGTATGATCAATAAAGAATCTACCACTTCTAATAAAGAAGAGAAATGTCTATGTGATTCGATAAATGATAACCTTGATGAGTCCTTCGTTAAGCGAGAATGAAATTAGAAAGGAGTTTCTAATTTGCATTATTTGGAGTTGTGCATTTAAGGATCGAAATACATATAATTAAATAAAATAAGACTTGTAAAGAATTCCATGTCTTATATTTAATTGGGACATTGTATGGTGGAAGGATTGAATTGTCTGTAACTATTTACTCAAAGGTTCTTTAATGATTAATGTTGAAATCTATATTATCCGGAAAGTCGTTGATCATTAGGAGGCTTATCCTATTGTAGAATAAATATTATTTAAATAAATTAATTGTTTAATTTATTTATTTAAATAAGATTAGAATTGTTCTAATTGATTTATTCACAATAGGTTTAATATGGAGAACCTAAAGGTCACACCATAAAAGGAAGAAGAATAATTATTTAAGAAGTTAATGGCATAATCGTAATAATATGTTAAGTATATTTAATTTAATCTATGGTGATAGAATAAATTAAATAGCTTAATATTATTATTTAATATTTTAGAAATATTAAATATAAATTAATAAGAGGAGTCTTATTAATATTATTACAATTATTATTATTTTAATTTCTAAAAGAGTTTAGGAATTAATTTAATATAAGTACTCTCATTTGTTCCTAATAAGATTAGGAGGTTAAATTAATTAAAAGAGTTTAATTAATTATCCCTAATAAGATTAGGGAGCTTAATTAATTAAAAGAATTTAATTAATTAAATAAAACCCAATTCTTAATTGTTAAGGTGGGTTGCCACATCAATAAATAAGAGGAGTCTTATTATGGGTGGGGGTTGTTGATTTTTTCAAAGTACGACATAATTCCAATTGTTGGGAGAGTACACCTTTTCTATAGAGATAGAAAAACTAGGGTTTAGCCAACCACCCTTCTTCTTGAATTTTCTTCTTCCTTGGTGGATCACCTCAGAGGCCAAACATATGGGTGGCTAACGTTGATCAAAGGAAGGAACAAAACCCCGGTGGATTCAAAGTGAGCGAAAGAATTTGGAGGTGAACTTGTACTGAGGAAGCTCGATCTTCAAGGGTATGATTTTATTCTTTATCTTTTCGTTTAATTAATAATTGTGCATAAAGGGTGATCCGGGTATATGGTTTGTAAATTTTTAAACTCTGATTTTTACACGCTTCCGCTTAATTTGTGCAATTTGATTGCGCATTTGAATATTACAAACCTAACAGTGGCATCAGAGCCAAACCTTTATGCGAATTATTAATTGTTTTAATTTGATATGTATATTGATATGTGTTTAAAATAATTTAATTGGGCATAATTTTATTGTATAAAATTTAATAAATAAATCAAAAAAAAACGCATGCAACACGGAAATTGAAATGCACGAAAGTTAAAAAATGTAAAGCAAACACGTGGCCGTAAAAGCAGTTCTTGAGTTTTATAAATTGGCGTCTTAATAAAAAAAAAAAAAAAAGATTGGCGAGTTTTCTTTTTTAATGAAAACGCGGAAGTATATATATATATATATATATATATATATATATATATATATATATGTATATGTTATATATATTAATATATATTATATATATATATATATATATATATATTTAATATATATATATATATATATATATATTTATATATATATATATATATATATATATATATATAATGCCCAGTACTTCGTTTCATTAAAAAAAAAATCGGGCCAATCTTTTTTTTTATTAAGCACGCCAATTTATACATTAACTGCTTTTTTATGGCCATGTGCTTGCTTGTTACTTTTTTAACTTTCGCATTTCAATTTCGTGGTCGCATAAAGGGCATCGAGTCAAACCTTTATGCGAATTATTAATTGTTCAGATTTGATATGTATGTTGATATGTGTTTAGAACAATTTAATTGGGCTAAATTTTGTTGTATAAAATTTATTAAAAAAAAAAAAACGCGAAAACCGTGAATCACGGAAATGGTAATTGTTGCCCACTTTTTTTTTTATTTGTTAACCGTATGTAAAAAAAAAAAAAAAAACTTAAGCCACGGTTTTGTAAAAAGTTTTCGGCAGAGGCTTGAATAATTTCAAGGAGTGCACGGGTTTTAATAAGTATTACATATATATATATATATATATTTTAGTTTGCCCGTAATATATATATATTATATAAGTATTAGATATATAATATATATATTTTAATAATTTTATAATTAAAATAAAAAGTTTATTTTAATTTTAAAAAAAAAGGTTTATTTTAATATTAAAATAAGAGAGTTTATTTTAATTTTAAAATTAGAATTTCATGCTAACTAATTAGAGTTGGAATTGGATTTCAAGATAACTAATTGGAGTTGAAATTGGATTATATGTTTCCTTAAATAAAGGAGTTTATTTAGATATGAAATAAGATTTCATATTATTCAAAATAAAAGAGTTTATTTATGAATAGGAAAGAGAATCCATGTTTCCTTAAATAAAGGAGTTTATTTAAATATGAAATAAGATTTCATATTATTCAAAATAAAGGAGTTTATTTGTGAATAGGAAAAGAATTCGTGTTTCCTTTAATAATTTTTTTTTTTACATGGAATTGGATTCCATAATTAATTAAAATAAAAGAGTTTATTTTAATTAAAGATTTTTTTACATGAAATTGGATTCCATAATTAATTAAAATAAAGGAGTTTATTTTGATTAAAGATTTTGATTAAAATAAAATAGTTTATTTTATTCAAAATTGGATAAATTAAAATAAAATAGTTTTATTTTGATTTAAATTTGGATTAAAATAAAGGAGTTTATTTTGATTCAAAATTAGATTTTATACTAACTAAATTTGCCCATTAAATGATATCAATATATATATATTAAATGTTAATTATTCATAAGATGAATGTTATTTATTGATGCATATGATGATGTGTATTATAATAAATGGGATTGATTATGGACTATTGACCAATGCGATTGGATTACTAAATTGGGGATTAGTGAATCCGGATAGATTGGTACATACGTTGCTTGCTCATTGGATGAGGATGATTGATCTCATGATCATTTGTGTGGAGACACTAAAGCAAGTATGTAGGTGCTTATTAAAGAATAAGTTCATCGAGCATTGGCTCGCTAAGGAATGCCTAATGGAGTTTTATTTGCTGTCGATAGGAATTCTGTAGTGATAGTAAGACAAGTGATCCTTGGACTTGAGATCATCATAGTATCTTGTGTATGATGAGTTATACTTTGACTTATTCCTTAAGACCCTTAGGGTATATCAAAGGGTATGCTTGGGTATAATAAGTTGTACATGGAGATAATGTATGATCAATAAAGAATCTACCACTTCTAATAAAAAAGAGAAATGTCTATGTGATTCGATAAATGATAACCCGATGAGTCCTTGGTTCAGCGAGAATGAAATTAGAAAGGAGTTTCTAATTTGCATTATTTGGAGTTGAACATTTAAGAATCGAAATACATATAATTAAATAAAATAAGACTTGACAAGTAATTCCATGTCTTATATTTAATTGGGACATTATATGGTGGAAGGATTGAATTCAGACGGTAACTATTTACTCAAAGGTTCTTTTATGATTAATGTTGAAATCTATATTATACGGAAAGTCGTTGATCGTTAGGGAGGCTTATCCCTATTGTAGAATAAATATTATTTATTTAAATAAATTAATTATTTAATTTATTTATTTAAATAAGATTAGAATTGTTCTAATTGATTTATTCACATAACGGTTTAATATGGAGAACCTAAAGGGTCACACCATAAAAGGAAGAATAATTATTTAAGAAGTAAATGGCATAATCGTAATAATATGTTATGTATATTTAATTTAATCTATGGTGATAGAATAAATTAAATAGCTTAATATTATTATTTAATATTTTAGAAATATTAAATATAAATTAATAAGAGAGTCTTATTAATATTATTATAATTATTATTATTTTAATTTCTAAAAGAGTTTAGGAATTAATTTAATATAAGTACTCTCATTTATTCCTAATTGGATTAGGAAGGAAAATTAGTTAAAGGAGTTTAATTAATTATCCCTAATAAGATTAGGGAGCTTAATTAATTAAAAGAATTAATTAATTAAAACCCAATTCCTTAATTGTTAAGGTGGGTTGCCACATCTATAAATAAGAGGAGTCTTATTATGGGTGGTATGGGTTGTTGACTTTAAAAAGTACGTAATAATTCCAAGTTGTTGGAGTATGCCCTTTCTATAGAGATAGAAAACTAGGGTTAGCCATAACACCCATCTTCTTGAATTTTATTCTTCCTTGGTGGATCACCTCTCAGAGGCCAAACACATGGGTGGCTAACGTTGATCAAAGGAAGGAACCAAACCCGGTGGATTCAAGTTGAGCGTGAAAAGGATTGGAGGTGAACTTTGCACGAGGAAGCTCGATCTTGAGGGTATGATTTTATTCTTTATCTTTTCGTTTAATTAATAATTGTGTGCATAAAGGATGATCCGGGTATATGGTTTGTAAATTTTTTTAAACTCGATTTTTACTCGCTTCCGCTAATTTGTCGATTTGATTAGCATATGAATATTACAAAACTAGAAACGGTGGCATCAGAGCCAAACTTTTATGCAAATTATTAATTGTTTTAATTTGATATGTATATTGATATGTGTTTAGAACAATTTAATTGGGCATTGTTTTGTTGTATAAAATTTAAAAAAAATAAATAAATAAATAAAAAAAAAAAAAAAAACGTTATGGATTTTTTTTATGAAAATCGCGATTTTTTTTTTTTACAAAGGGGATCTGTTCGTTTTCAAGATAACAAGATACAAGGAAAAAAACCGAACTGACTTCACGTTTTAAAAAAAAAAAAAAAAAAGGTTAACAAGTTTTTTTGAAAACGCACGGAATTTTATTGGAAATCATGGGGCTTAATGTTATGAGTTTGAAAAGCATGAAAATCAATTCAGTTAACAGGTCCTTAAAAAAAAGCAGTTATATATATATATATATATATATATATATATATATATATATATATATATATATATATATATATATATATATATATATATATATATATATATATTCTTAATTATTATATAATTAAAATAAAAGTTAATTTTAATTTTAAAATAAAAGGTTTATTTTAATATTAAAATATAAAGTTTTATTTTAATTTTAAATAATTTTATAATTAAAATAAAAAGGTTTATTTTAATCTTAAAATAAAGGTTTATTTTAATATTAAAATAAAAGATTTATTTTAATTTTAAAATTAGAATTTTATGCTAACTAATTAGAGTTGGAATTGGATTCCATAATAACTAATTGGAGTTGAAATTGGATTTTATTTTTCCTAAAATAAAGGAGTTTATTTGTGAATAGGAAGTAAATCCATCTTTCCTTAAATAAAGGAGTTTATTTAAATATGAAATAAGATTTCATATTATTCAAAATAAAGGAGTTTATTTGTGAATAGGAAAGATAATTAAGTGTTTCCTTTAATATTTTTTTTATATACATGGAATTGGATTCCATAATTAATTAAAATAAAAGAGTTTATTTTAATTAATTTTTTTTTACATGGAATTGGATTCCATAATTAATTAAAATAAAGGAGTTTATTTTGATTAAAGATTTTGATTAAAATAAAATAGTTTATTTTATTCAAAATTGGATAAATTAAAATAAAATAGTTTTATTTTGATTTAAATTTGGATTAAAATAAAGGAGTTTATTTTGATTCAAAAATTAGATTTTATACTAACTAAATTTGCCCATTAAATGATATCAATATATATATTAAATGTTTATTATTCATAAGATGAATGTTATTTATTAATGCATATGGTGATGCGTATGATAATAAATGGGATTGATTATGGACTATTGACCGATATGATTGGATTTTATTTTAGTTGGATGCATGAATGTATGGGTTTTATTAAATGGGATTCTGCGTACCTCGTCTTCTCTAATTTTTTACGAATGAAAATTCTATCTCCTCTTATGTACTTCCCTTATTTCACGATCAAGGTTTCTATTTATTTTAAATAGTTTTGTAATAGGAATAGTTAGAATTAATTTTGAAGAATTGGAGATCAAGGAGCAAGGAGGCGCTTGAATACCGTTTGTAATGGAGCAGGGTTTAAATGTAATAGTTATATTTAAATATTATTTCTTGCACCCTAAGGTTTGACCTTTTGGTTCACTTGGTGGCTCTAGTGAACCAAACTAGAATAAAAGTCCATAATCAATCCGGGTAGAATATAGTATTCTATATGTGCATGCTTATACTATATATATTATATATTATGCAAAACATGCTTCGCATGTTCATTAATATGACGCGTATTTTATATATATATATGTAAATGCTGCTTAAACAAGATGAGGCATTTAATAATAAATCCCTCAAATTTTTTATATTAAGTCCTAAGCTTTCAAAGATATTTGGAATATCGAGCGTCGCCTTCTAGCATGATAAAATTAATAGAGTATTAAATATTTAATATGAGTTTGTTGTGTCACCACAAGGCAAGTATTAAGTATTTAAGATGTTAATTTATCACATTTGATGCTTATAAAGAAAATTGAACAATATTGTTTTGTTGTGTCACCACAAGGATGATATTTTCTTTTTGAATATATGGAGTGCTAGGTTGGACTTAACTTGGATAATTTTAATTGGATGTGCCACCACTTGATCAAAATAATCTACGAGGCAAAATAAAAGGAGTTGCATAGTTGATGTAATTGACAAAAAGTTGTCTACCTATTTATTTATATATAGTTTGTTGTGTCACACAAGGCTATATACATTTGAAATGGGATCCTTATTCTCACTAGCAAATCTTTAATTAGATTTTGCCGAACTATATAAGTGAGGTTAATATAGTTTGAAGAAAATAGTGGGAGATACCAATTTAAAACAAGACCTAATTTATTTTGGTAATTAATAAAAGAATGTATGTTAAAATGTTGTTAATTACAAATTCATTTACTGAAATTTTACAATGTCTAAAATTACTATCATCACTGCGAAGCATAGTAGATGCTAAATTAACGGCATCAAATTAAAGCGGATTGGTTAAGGAATATGAGAATAGTTCTCATAGTGAAAAGCTATCTTATGTCATAATACGCCTATCCCGCAATGGTTGCGAATAATGCCTCGAGGAAGAGATTACTACTTTTAGAAAGTGGCAAGATGATGCACAGTTGGCTCGATGCATCATGCTCGCATCCATGAGTAACGAGCTTGATCGTCGGCATGAAACTATGGATGCTCTTACTATATTCCCGCACATCAAGTAGTTGATGGTGAGGAAAGTAGGGCTGATAGATATCGAGATATCTAAGGAGCTCTTAGATCTAGAATGGCCAATGGCACTATAGTGCAGAACAAAAATTCTTAACATAATCAATTTGATTGATCAATTAGACAACAGGTTTTGTCATGGATGGAGAGTTGAGCCAAGATTTGATCTTGCACTCACTCCGGACTCCTTTCACAATTGTTGTGAATTTTTCATATGAACAAGCTAGATATCGAAACTTTTCTTTGATTTGCTTAACATATTGAAAAATGTTGAGAGTCACTTTCCAACCAAGAAAGATCAAGTCTTAATGGTAGGGGCCAAAGGATCTTCTGAAAAGAAGAACGATTCAAATAAGGTAAATAGAAAGGCATAAACAAAGGATAATAAGAACAAAAGCGATCACGGATAGCAAAGGAGTTTGCTTCCTTTATGCAATAAGCCTGGACACTAGAAAGAAACTACGAGAAGCATCTTGCAGAGGCTAACCAAAGAAGCTTAGTGAAGTTTCGGTTACAAATACAAATTTGTTCATGATTTAAAATAAATTTTTCTTTAAGTCAAGGTTCTACTTGGGTATTGGATACCGACTTTGGTTATCATAAATATAGATTTATGAAGGGACCAAGCAGAAGTAGAAAGTTAAACAAAGATAAGTAATCCTATATGTGGAAAATGAAGCAAAGGTTCTTTGCATTAGCTATAGAAACTTATAGTTTAGCATCTTTACTGAAGGCAAATCTATTAAGTCGATAAGTTGTTATTGTATTCCGGTTCTTGTTAAAATATTATTTCCATTTTATTGTTGGACAATGAAATCTTTGGTATTATAATTAAGAACAATTGTTGTTTCTATTTATAATAATAATGTCTTGTATAAACTGGAATATTACTTAATAAATTTTGTATACTTGACTTACATGAAAATAATTTTGCATATTGAATAAACTAGTATAAGAAAAGGAGATGATCATTCAAAGAGTTGAATGTGTATTTATTTGAAATACAAGTATGAATTATTTGAAAGGTTCAAAGAATTTGAAGTGAAACAAATTGACAAAGTATTAAGATTCTTTGATTAGATCGAGGGATAAATACTTGTGCAATAAGTTTCTAGATCATCTCAAATAGTTTTCTCATAATGGACACATCGTCTGCAATAATTGATTGATGTATCTGAAAGGACAAATCGTACCTTGTTGGACATGGTGCGGTCCATAATGATTTTACCGACATTCCAATATTCTTCTGGGATAATGTCCTAGAAATGGCTGCATATCTATGAAAAGGTAACCTCAAAATCCGGCCCCAAGACTCCATAAAAGTTATGGACAGGGAGGATTCCTAATCTTAAGTATGTTAAGATAAGGGGTTGTCCAACTTATGTGAAAATGATTTCAAAGGATAAGCTTGGGACAAGATTTGACAAGTACAGATTTGTGGGACATCCTAAAGTAAGTTTAGGGTAAATGTTCTATAATCCTACTTAGCAAAAGGTGTTTGTTACGAAACACGCTTCCTTCTAAGATAAAGGTGTTTATCATTAAAAGGGGCTAGTGGGAGGATAATAGATCTTGAAGAGTTCAAGAACCACAAAACACTATAAGTCAAATAAGAGGAACCTATAGATAGACCTATTGTACCACAACCGAATCGTAAATCGGAATAGATTCATCAAGATACCTAGGAGGTATGGATTCATCATAGATGATGATGATGAGGTACTCATCATAGAAGATGATGATCAGATTACATACGATGAGGTAAGAGTTCTAGTGTGTAAAAAGAGCGAAAGGGAGCGTCGTGACATTCCTAGTATTATATGTTGATATACTACGGATAAGGAATGACATACTAATGCTACAATCAAGTAAAGATAAAGTTGTCTAAACATTCCTCAATGAATGATTTGGGAAGAGTATCTTAATTGGGGATAAAATCTATATAGATAGATACAAGAGGATGCTCGACTTAACCCAAGGAGCGTATATTCATTTGATGCTAAAGTCGTTTAGCATGGCAAACTCAAGAGATGTCTCATGTCGATGAGCTATGGAGTGTATCTCTCTTAATAGTCCCCACAGACTCTCAAAAAGAGATCACATGAGTAACTATCATGTATGCAATGAAATATACGAGACACGATGTTGATCGATCATATATTCGGAGAAGTTCACCGTGAGTCGGTGAAAACATCTTAAAGTTCTGCTTAGGGTACTAAGGATGTGATCATATTCATGGTGGGTCTAAATTAAAACTAGAGGGCTTAATGAGACTCAAGTTTTTCAGACGGACACCAAGATGATGAGAAAATCCACTTTAAGGTAAAGCGTTATCTTGAGCAATTGGTGCGTTGAATTGGAAAGGTTCCAAAAGCAAAGAAAGAGTTGTTGGTTTAGCGATAAAGACAAAGTATATAGCTATAAATGAAGCTGCAAGTTGATTGTTTGGATTAAAAGTTCATTCTGAGAACTAGAAAAGTTCCTAAGTCTCATCTTGGATCTAAACATGTGTTGTGGCACTTTCATTTGATTATTAGAATCATTGAAAGATGGGAAATCACTATAGAGATAGTGGACTCTCATGAACAACATTACATATCCATTAAATAAAGCTTATCCAAGCAGCAGGATAATAAATCACTTAGAGAAGAAGAGTATGAGTTACCATGACGATTGACTTTAGTGCAAGTGGGAGATTGAAAGTAGTATGCACACAAGCCAATCATGTTTGATGATAAAGCATATACTTTGTAACAATCTTATTCATTTATTAATAAAAAGTATTAATTTATTAAAGGCTTTTAATTATCTACATGATGCTGTTTTATAATATGTGATAAACCCATAGTTTTAAGCAATGCTTTTAGAATAATGATGATGATCATTCTAATGAGATCTAAATTCTTAGAAAGCTTAAAACTAAAATAGTTCCCAATCATTGGATTACTAAATTGGAGATTAGTGAATCAGGATAGATTGGTACATACGTTGCTTTCTCATTGGATGAGGATGATTGATCTCATGATCATTTGTGTGGAGACACTAAAAGCAAGTATGTAGGTGCTTATTAGAGAATAAGTTCACTTTGAAGCGTGGCTCGCTAAGGAATGCCTAATGGAGTTTTATTTGCTGTCGATAGGAATTCTGTAGTGATAGTAGTACAAGTGATCCTTGGACTTGAGATCATCATAGTATCTTGTGTATGATGAGTTATACTTTGACTTATTCCTTAAGACCCTTAGGGTATATCAAAGGGTATGCTTGGGTATAATAAGTTGTACATGGAGATAATGTATGATCAATAAAGAATCTACCACTTCTAATAAAAAAGAGAAATGTCCTATGTGATTCGATAAATGACAACCCAGTAGTCCTTGGCGTTAAAGCGAGAATGAAATTAGAAAGGAGTTTCTAATTTGCATTATTTGGAGTTGTGCATTTAAGGATCGAAATACATATAATTAAATAAAATAAGACTTGACAAGTAATTCCATGTCTTATATTTAATTGGGACATTGTATGGTGGAAGGATTGAATTATGCGGTAACTATTTACTCAAAGGTTCTTTTATGATTAATGTTGAAATCTATATTATACGGAAAGTCGTTGATCGTTAGGAGGCTTATCCCTATTGTAGAATAAATATTATTTATTTAAATAAATTAATTATTTAATTTATTTATTTAAATAAGATTAGAATTGTTCTAATTGATTTATTCACAATAGGTTTAATATGGAGAACCTAAAGGGTCACACCATAAAAGGAAGAATAATTATTTAAGAAGTAAATGGCATAATCGTAATAATATGTTATGTATATTTAATTTAATCTATGGTGATAGAATAAATTAAATAGCTTAATATTATTATTTAATATTTTAGAAATATTAAATATAAATTAATAAGAGGAGTCTTATTAATATTATTACAATTATTATTATTTTAATTTCTAAAAAGAGTTTAGGAATTAATTTAATATAAGTACTCTCATTTATTCCTAATTGGATTAGGAAGGAAAATTAGTTAAAGGAGTTTAATTAATTATCCCTAATAAGATTAGGGAGCTTAATTAATTAAAAGAATTAATTAATTAAAACCCAATTCCTTAATTGTTAAGGTGGGTTGCCCACATCTATAAATAAGAGGAGTCTTATTATGGGTGGTATGGGTTGTTGACTTTAAAAAGTACGTAATAATTTCAAGTTGTTGGGAGTATGCCCTTTCTATAGAGATAGAAAACTAGGGTTAGCCATGTAAGACCCCGAAATTTTTTTAAAAAGGAATTTCCTTTATTTATTATTTTGAAATATTAAGGGTTGATTTGATTAATGTGGATAGTTAAGGGTGAAATACGCAAATATTTCAAAATAAGCAAGTGGTTATAAAATATTCATTTTGTGGGGAATATTCGTTTGGTCGTGGAATATTAAATCTTTGTCGGGGAATATTCGCAACGACGTATGACCATGTGGGCCCCCCATAACGGAAAGCGATTGGATGAGGAAAGCGACAAAGTTTGGGTGGTTATAAATAACGGTGTAGTTATTCTGATTAAGATTGTTGGAATACCCGGTGGTTAAAATACACGATGTCTGGCGTGGTTACACGATGAAGCACACCGGTATTACTGATATTGTTGAATTATTGATCCTTACGTAAGAAGGCACTACTCAATAATTATTACGGTGAATTCTTGTTCAATAGTTTATTTTATTGATTCAATAATTCTTTGCGTTGGTATTTTATATTATTGTTGTTTCAATAATTGTCAACGCACAAGATTTCCATTATCGGATCAATAATTCATATTATTTGAATAATATTATTAGATAACATTATTGGCAATGTCTAGAAAGTTACATCTAAGGAGAGGTTTGGTCACCTAATTGCGCGCTTGAAGAAGGAGAAATCCTTATCGGAAAGCCCCTCTTTCCTGAGGAAATGTTGGTCATCATAAATGTGATTACGTAATATTATTTGTGAATAATTAATTATTGATTCATATGATAAAGAAATATTTATTTTATGTGGATATAAATGATGGATTTATTTATGTGGTTATAAATGATGAAATTATTGTTGAAGTGTTTTATCAAGATTTTATCGGATTGGAGGTGTTAAAAATCAAATCGGGGTTTTGAGATATATTATGGGGTTATAATTTTTAATCCGACCGTTGGATTGTGGTAATTTTGGGTATGTTATACATACATAAGTTGGAGTATATGTCCACAAATTTTGAACCGTTAAAAATGCACGAATGATTTGTTGTGAATTTTAAGAGGTGTCGGATTCTAAATTAGGGTTATAATTGATTTTGGTGGAAAATTCTAGAATTGAGTGGGCCCCACTTGTGGTTGGTGAAAAAATGTGCTGAATTTTATTTCAAATGTGGTGGGTGGGAATAGTAGCGAGTGTAAAGCCATCGGGGTCATTATAGAGTTAAGTGCGCTTGGCGTGCTAACATTTTCCTATAAATAGGGGGGCTTAAGTTAGAATTGAAAATCACACGTAAACAAAGTTTTCTCTTTCTCTCTCTATATTATTGAGCGTATTTTGTGAGTATTTAGATACTTTGAGAGTTCTTTGTTCAAGACAAGTTTCATTCAAAGATCACCTTGAACCTTTCCTTAAATCTTGATTCTTTGAGGTAAGGGATATTATTTTTTTTCAGTAATGATATTATTTCTTCAATATCATTATCTTTGAAATGTTGATCCGAGGTTTTTATCAAATTTGGAACTTTTTCATGTCGGGGTTACTATTCATGAGTTACTATTCACGAGTTACTATTCATGAGTTACTATTCACGAGTTCTTATTCACGAGTAGTACTATTCATGAAGCGTGAAAATGTTTTTTGTGGAATTTCTATCTTTTGGTGTCGAGTTACTATTCACGATATCACGGCCTTTATTCACGATATCTGACTATTCACGATATCTGGTACTATTCACCGAAAAATAAAATTTCTTCTTTTCGTCCAAAATATCTATTCTGGATACTAGCTTTGATTGTATCCATGTTTTGATCATTCTTGAATTTTACACCACTATGATTATTTTTGAGGTATTGTTGGACATGGATAAAACAAAGCACGAATCCTTAATCCTTAATCCTTGTCATTTTGTTTCACTGGATTCGTTCTTTAAAAATATTTTCATCATCCTCTCAGGTCTTAAATGATGATATTATTGAATATCTTTGGCCTTGTAGTGCAAAGATGAATGATTTCTGAAGAATATCTTTGGCCTGTAGTGCAAAGATGAGCAGGTGTTTAAATGAACATGACCGACTGATGAATATCTTTGGCCTTTAGTGCAAAGATGAACAGGTGTTGAGATGAACATGACCGATTGATGAATATCTTTGGCACAGTGCAAGTGCAAAGATGAATATTGATTGATGTTACTGAGGGATAAAATATTGATGATGAATTTGTTGAATTCATAGATTATAGTAGATTTCATTCTCTACGTAACTCTTCTATGAATTATTATTTCATTGCGAATATTGATCCGAAACTTGTTGTCTATTGTATTCTATCGATTTTTCCTGTTGGAGACTAACGATAATTTGTTGTATATTATCTTAGTCATAACATTCTTTCTTGGGCTAGTTGAGCTCACCCTTTTCCTTGTTGTTCCATTTTTCTTCTCGGGGAGGCGAGAATGTAGCAGTACTAGTGGGGTATGGAATGAAGGTTCTAGAGAGAGTTGTTTAGTAGTCCTCACCATTATTGTAAAATAATGTATCAATAAATGTGATGAGGATTTATTTGAGTATAAATATTGTCTAGAAGATAATATTTGTATTTAAACTCACGATTTTATTGTTGTGATAATAAAGTTGTAGTTGTTTACATACCATGTATTTGGCGACTCGAGAATGGGTTGGGTGGAATGGACCTATTTTGGGGGTCGTCACGGTTGGTATCGAGCTTAGGGATATGATCTCTGGCGGAGATCGAGGAATAGAACTAGAGGGAGAGATGAGTAAATCCTTCAAGCTAGTGTGTCCTACCTAAGCTTATTTGTTGGTTGGTCATAATATAGGGTATTATGTGATTTGTTAATTTATTTAATTAACCCTTGTTTTATGATGATGAATTGAGAATGTCGATTGAGAATATTAATAGTGGTGTAAATGAGACCGTGGAGATGCATGCACTTAACAACGAGGAGAGCGTGCAACAGTGGCAATGTACCTCCCGTGAATAACACACCGCTTCGGAGATGATGAGCGAGGGGATGTTTAGAAGCTTTTTGCAGTTCATGCAAAATCGCATAAGGAGACTCGTGTTCAAAATATAGGAGGAAATGATAGCAATTCACGGGTGGTCACGGCCAAGCAGTTCAAAGAGTTGGGACCACCGAATTTAAGGGAAAGCGAGATCCGATCATGGCGGAAACATGGGTCAAACAAATTACCAAGATATTCGATGTCTTGGGATGCACGGAGGAACGAAGGTTCCATTCGCTACTTTATGTTCCGTGGCGAAGCGATTCTTGGTGGGAATCGTGAAGCGTACCCATCCATTACCTTTCGACTCAAAGATGTCATGGGAGGCGTTTGAGAAGCAGTTCAATGACAAGTACTTCCACGAAAGTATTCGTCTATATGAAGGAAGTGGAGTTTATTAGATTGGAGCGAGAATAACATGGCGGTGTCCCGAGACGAGACGAAGTTTGCGGAGTTATCGAGTTTGCACCTCATTTGGTGGAGAATGAGGAGCGTATGACGCAGATGTTTCTTAGAGGTTTTGAAACCAAGATACGTCAAGTATCTCATTTCTCATAAATTTTCTCTATTCGAGATGTTGTAAGCGAGGCTCGATTGTTAGAGCGAGATAACGATACGTTCAACCGAGGGACCATAACCGAGGATCATACCAAAGATAGCGATCATCGAATAACGATAACCCGGTGGAGAAAGAAGAATACGGACAAAGGCGATAACCACTCTGGTGGTAATCGTGGCCATGAAAATAGAAGAAGCGAGTTGGGAGGAGATTTTAAAAAGAGGAGATTCAACAACGACCATGTGAAGACGTCAGCGCCAGTGGCAACTGGTTCCAAGGGAGGAGAAAGACCATCGGTCGTATGTTACAAATGCGGGAAAGAGGGACATATCATCAAGCGCGCCTAGCACGGTTTAAGGTATGCTATAATTGTGGAAAAGAAGGACATATCGCTCGAGATTGTACGATATCGAAACCTAGTGCGGGGGGGCGGTGACTCAAAAGGATGTCCCGAAAAGTCAAAGTCAACGATTCTGGAAGAGCGCGTTTGTCGTGACCGGTCAAAATACGAGGAACCCGAACGAAGTTAGCACGGGTTAGTTAATTATAAATTCTTGCGAAGTTTATACCTTACTAGATATCGGTTCTACCCATTCTTTTATCTCTCTTGCTTGCGCTCAACGTTTGAACTTGACTACGGAGAAATTAGACTTTGACCTATTTATGGAGACTCCGTTAGGAGAAACTTTCATTACATCCGTTATTTAAAAAATCTTGTTTGATTCAAGTTGGCACCATTACCTTACCTATTGACCTTATCTCTTTAAAGATACTTGCTTTTGGGGATTGATTGGTTAACTACTCATCATGCTAAAATTGATTGCTTTTGTAAGGTTGTTAGTTTTCATATTCCTAAGCAACTTTGTTATTCAATTCAAGCAATCAAACCATTGTAGTCAAACATTTTCATATCAAGCCATGAAGTCATTCGTTTATTACGGATGTCAAGTTTTCTTAGTCCATGTTATGGATTTGAATAAAGACACGTCAGATTTGAATAATATTCTTGTTGTTATTGATTTTTCCGGCGTATTTCTGAAGAATTTATTGGCTTACTCCCAAAGGCGATATTAAATTTTGTATCGACTTTGAACCGGTACAAAACTCATTTCTAAAATCTCATATCGAATGGCTCTATTGAACTTGAGGAGTTAAAAATTCAACTATAAATTTGGTACATGAGCCTTTATCTTGTGACTTCCTTTGTTGAATTCACCTAAGCGGACTCTCTATGGGGACGTCATATTCGATGCGATAGTAAAGCGATAGGTGTCATTGTGACGTCTTATCCAAGATTGGGATATGAGTCGCGAGTGAGAGCAACCTAACCTCGATGAATCGAAACACGTAGCTTTCTAGGCTTAGTTGGTTATTATCGGAGATTCGTTGAAGGATATTCTCGAATCGCTATTCCATTATCGCGGTGACTCGTAGAGATACAAAATTCGAATGGAGCAAGGAATGTGGGAAGAGCTTGAAGAACTCGAGAGGAGACTCATTTCAAAGACATGTTCGACCATGCCATCCTCGAAAAGCGAACGTGGTAGGCGGCGTGTTGAGTAGAAGATCGTATACAAATACTGAGTACGATATTGTCAAAGACTCATCTCGTATAATATACAAATAATAGAGATGGAGATGAAAACTCTAGGTACCCACGTGATGATATCTGAGCACGTGATGATATCGAGTATAATCGACCTTAATCGATAAAGTTAAAGTCATTCAAGCTACACACCGAGGTGATGAATTTGAAGAAGGAGGTGCAAGAAGTTGTTCTTTTAAAAGCGAGAATCGGTGAGGTGAGGAAAGCTCAAACCTTCGATTTATTAATCCATTTGAAATTCTCGATCGAATAGGGCTGTGGCCTATAGACTCGTTTTACCACCAAGTATGGACGGCGTGTTCATAACGTTTTTCACGTATCGATGTTACGTAAATATGTGGACGACCGAAACACGTCATTGAGTTAGAAACAGGACGAGATAATAGAAGACTTAACGCACGAGGAGGTACTGTCAAGATTTTGTAGAGGAAAGAACATGACCTATGTCAGAGGTTATACCATAAGTTAAAGTTTTGTGGAGAAACCATGCTATTGAGGAAATGACACGGGAGTTGGAAAGCGAAAATGAAAGCGAGGTATCTTTACCTTTTGAAACACACAGTATCGTCGTCAATTTCGAGGACGAAATTTCATAAGGAGGGAGGTTGTAAGACCCAAATTTTTTAAAAGGAATTTCCTTTATTTATTATTTTGAAATATTAAGGGTTGATTTGATTAATGTGGATAGTTAAGGGTGAAATACGCAAATATTTCAAAATAAGCAAGTGGTTATAAAATATTCATTTTTTTTAGGGAATATTCGTTTGGTCGTGGAATATTAAATCTTTGTGGGGAATATTAAATGCGACGGTATGACCGTATGTGTGGGCCCATAATGTGAAAGCGATTGGATGAGGAAAGCGACAAAGTTTGGGTGGTTATAAATAGCGGTGTAGTTATTACTGATTAAGATGTTGGAATACCCGGTGGTTAAAATACGATGTCTGGCGTGGTTGCACAAGATGCATTGCGGTACGCATTGCAATATTGTTGAATTATTGATCCTCACGTGAAGAAGGCACTACTCAATAATTATTACAGTAGTTCTTGTTCAATAGTTTATTTTATTGATTCAATAATTTCTTTGCGTTGGTATTTTATATTATTGTTGTTTCAATAATTGTCACTTTTGCAGTATTTCCCATTATCGGATCAATAATTCATATTATTTGAATAATATTATTAGATAACATTATTGGCAATGTCTAGAAAGTTACGTCTAAGGAGAGGTTTGGTCACCTAATTTGGCCGAGAAGGAGAAATCCTTATCGGAAAGCCCCTCTTTCACAGGAGCACTGGTTGTCATAAATGTGATTCTGTAATATTATTTGTGAATAATTAATTATTGATTCATATGATAAAGAAATATTTATTTTATGTGGATATAAATGATGGATTTATTTATGTGGTTATAAATGATGAAATTATTGTTGAAGTGTTTTATCAGTATTTTATCGGATTGGAGGTGTTAAAAATCAAATCAGGGGTTTTGAGATATATTGCGGGGGTTATAATTTTTAATCCGACCGTTGGATTGTGGTAATTTTTGGGTATGTTATACATACATAAGTGGAGTATATGTCCACAAATTTTGAACCGTTAAAAATGCACGAATGATTTGTTGTGAATTTTAAGAGGTGTCGGATTCGGAAATTAGGGTTATAATTGATTTTGGTGGAAAATTCTAGAATTGAGTGGGCCCCACTTGTGGTTGGTGAAAAAATGTGCTGAATTTTATTTCAAATGTGGTGGGTGGGAATAGTAGTAGGAGGTAAAGCCATCAGTTGCTTGAGTTAAAATGCTTGACAGGCTAACATTTTCCTATAAATAGAGGGCTAAGTTAGAATTGAAAATCACACGAAACAAAGTTTTCTCTTTTCTCTCTATATTATTGAGCGTATTTTGTGAGTATTTAGATACTTTGAGAGTTCTTTATTCAAAGACAAGTTTCATTCAAACATCACTTCTAGACCTTTCCTTCCGAAATCTTCGATTCTTTGAGGTAAGGGATATTATTTTTTTCGTAATGATATTATTTCTTCAATATCATTATCTTTGAAATGTTGATCCGAGGTTTTATCAAATTTGGAACTTTTTCATGTCTGGGGTTACTATTCATGAGTTACTATTCACGAGTTACTATTCATGAGTTACTATTCACGATTTACTATTCACGAGTACTATTCATGAAGCGTGAAAATGTTTTTTGTGGAATTTCTATCTTTTGGTGTCGGAGTTACTATTCACGATATACGGACTTTATTCACGATATCTGACACTATTCACGATATCTGGTACTATTCATCGAAAAATAAAATTTCTTCTTTTCGTCCAAAATATCTATTCGGATACTAGCTTTGATTGTATCCATGTTTTGATCATTCTTGAATTTTACACCACTATGATTATTTTTGAGGTATTGTTGGACATGGATAAAACAAAGTACGAATCCTTAATCCTTAATCCTTGTCATTTTGTTTCTTTGGATTCGTTCTTTAAAAATATTTTCATCATCCTCGGTCTTAAATGATGATATTATTGAATATCTTTGGCTTCAGAAAGTGCAAAGATGAATGATTTCTGAAGAATATCTTTGGCTTTGTAGTGCAAAGATGAGCGGTGTTTAAATGAACATGAATGATCGATGAATATCTTTGGCCTTTAGTGCAAAGATGAACAGGTGTTGAGATGAACATGACCGATTGATGAATATCTTTGGCCTGTAGTGCAAAGATGAATATTGATTGATGTTACAGGGATAAAATATTGATGATGGACTGTTGAATTCATAGATTATAGTAGATTTCATTCTCTACGTAACTCTTCTATGAATTATTATTTCCGCTGCGAATATTGATCTGAAACTTGTTGTCTATTGTATTCTATCAGATTTTTCCCTGTTGGAGACTAACGATAATTTGTTGTATATTATCTTAGTCATAACATTCTTTCTCGGGCTAGTTGAGCTCACCCTTTTCCTTGTTGTTCCATTTTTCTTCTCGGGGAGGCGAGAATGTAGCGTAGTACTAGTGGGGTATGGAATGAAGGTTCTAGAGAGAGTTGTTTAGTAGTCCTCACCATTATTGTAAAATAATGTATCAATAAATGTGATGAGGATTTATTTGAGTATAAATATTGTCTAGAAGATAATATTTGTATTTAAACTCACAGTTTTATTGTTGTGATAATAAAGTTGTAGTTGTTTCTGTACCATGTATTTGGCGACTCAGAATGGGTTGGGTGGAATGGACCTATTTTGGGGTCGTCACAAGCCATAACACCCATCTTCTTGAATTTTATTCTTCCTTGGTGGATCACCTCTAGAGGCCAAACACATGGGTGGCTAACGTTGATCAAAGGAAGGAACCAAACCCGGTGGATTCAAGTTGAACGTGAAAAGGATTGGAGGTGAACTTGTACCTGAGGAAGCTCGATCTTCAAGGGTATGATTTTATTCTTTATCTTTTCGTTTAATTAATAATTGTGCATAAAGGATGATCCGGGTATATGGTTTGTAAATTTTTTTTAAACTCTGATTTTTACTCGCTTCCGCTAATTTGTGCAATTTGATTGCGCACATGAATATTACAAACCGAACAGTATTCTTCCTTTTATGGTGTGACCATTTAGGTTCTCCATATTAAACCGGTTGTGAATAAATTAATTAAGGATTAAATATATATAATAAGTTGATGATTGGTATAATAAAACTCCTTTATTATTAATATTATATATATATATATATAATTATTTTAATCTTAAAATAAAAGTTTATTTTAATTTTAAAATAAAAGGTTTATTTTAATCTTAAAATAAAAGGTTTATTTTAATTTTAAAATTGGATTTCATGCTAACTAATTAGAGTTGGAATTGGATTCCATGATAACTAATTGGAGTTGAAATTGGATTTTATTTTCCTAAAATAAAGGAGTTTTTTTGTGAATAGGAAAGAGAATCATAATTTCCTTAAATAAAAGAGTTTATTTAAATATGAAATAAGATTTCATATTATTCAAAATAAAGAGTTTATTTGTGAATAGGAAAGAAAATCCATGTTTCCTTAAATAAAAGAGTTTATTTAAATATGGAATAAGATTTCATATTATTCAAAATAAAGGAGTTTATTTGTGAATAGGAAAGAATATCCGTGTTTCCTTTAATATTTTTTACATGGAATTGGATTCATAATTAATTAAAATAAAAGAGTTTATTTTAATTAAAAAAAATTTTTTATTACATGGAATTGGATTCCATAATTAATTAAAATAAAGGAGTTTATTTTGATTAAAATTTTGATTAAAATAAAATAGTTTATTTTATTCAAAATTAGATAAATTAAAATAAAATAGTTTTATTTTGATTTAAATTTGGATTAAAATAAAGGAGTTTATTTTGATTCAAAAATAGATTTTATACTAACTAAATTTGCCCATTAAATGATATCAATATATATATTAAATGTTTATTATTCATGAGATGAATGTTATTTATTGATGCATATGGTGATGTGTATGATAATAAATGGGATTGATTATGGACTATTGACCAATGCGATTGGATTTTATTTTAGTTGGATGCATGAATGTATGGGTTTTATTAAATGGGATTCTGCGTGTATTCGTCTTCTCTAATTTTTCTTAATGTAAATTCTATCACTCTCCTATGTACTTCCCTCGATTAACGATCAAGGTTTCTATTTATTTTAAAATAGTTTTGTAATAGGAATAATTAGAATTATTTTGAAAAATTGGAGATCAAGGAATAAGGAGCGCTTGAAGACCCGTTTGTAATGGAGCCCGGGTTTAAATGTAATAGTTATATTTAAATATTATTTCTTGCACCCCTAGGGTTTGACCTTTTGGTTCACTTGGTGGCTCTAGTGAACCAAACTAGAATAAAAGTCCATAATCAATCCGGGTAGAATATAGTATTCTATATGTGCATGCGTATACTATATATTATATATTATGCAAACATGCTTCGCATGTTCATTAATATACGCGTATTTTATATATATATATAAATGCTTGGCTAAACAAGATGAGACAAATTAATAACAAACCCTCAATTTTTATATTAAGTCCTAAGCGTTCAAAGATATTTGGAATATCGAGCGTCAGCTTTCTAGCATGATAAAATTAATAGAGTATTAAATATTTAATATGAGTTTGTTTGTCACACACAAGGCAAGCAAGTATTAAGTATTTAAGATGTTAATTTATCACATTTGATTCTTATAAAGAAAATTGAACAATATTATTTTGTTGTTGTGTCACCACAAGGATGATATTTTTCTTTTTGAATATATGGAGTGCTAGGTCGGACTTAACTTGGATAATTTTGATTCGGATGTGCCACCACTTGATCAAAATAATCTAAAAGGCAAAATACAAGGAGTTGCATAGTTGATGTAATTGACAAAAGTTGTCTACCTATTTATTTATATATAGTTTGTTGTGTCACCACAAGGCTATATACATTTGAAATGGGATCCTTATTCTCACTAGCAAATCTTTAATTAGATTTTGCCGAACTATATAAGTGAGGTAATATAGTTTGAAGAAAATAGTGGGAGATACCAATTTAAAAGCGAGACCTAATTTATTTTGGTAATTAATAATAGAATGTATGTTAAAATGTTGTTAATTACAAATTCATTTACAAAATTTTACAATGTCTAAATTACTATCACTGCGAAGCATATTAGATGCTAAATTAATTAGACCGAATTAAACGGATTGGTTAAGGAATTTGAGAATAGTTCTCATAATTTGAAAAAGCTATCTTATGTCCTTAATACGTCTATCCTCGCAATGGAATGGTTGCGAGACAATGCCTCTGAGGAAGAGATTGCTACTTTTAGAAAGTGGCAAGATGATGCGTAGTTGGCTCAATGCATCATGCTCGCATCCATGAGTAACGAGCTTCAGCGTCAGCATGAAACTATGGATGCTCTTACTATATTCCTGCATATCAAGTAGTTGATGGCGAGGAAAGTAGGACTGATAGATATCAGATATCTAAGGAGCTCTTCCGATCTAGAATGGCCAATGGCACTATAGTACAGACAAAAAGGTTCTTAACATAATCAATTTGATTGATCAATTAGGACAACTGGTTTTGTCATGGATGGAGAGTTGAGCCAAGATTTGATCTTGCACTCACTCCCGGACTCCTTTCACAATTGTTGTGAATTTTTTCATATGAACAAGCTAGATATCAGCCTCGCTGATTTGCTTAACATGTTGAAAAATGTTGAGAGTCACTTTCCAACCAAGAAAGATCAAGTCTTACTGGTAGGGGCCAAAGGATCTTCTGAAAAGAAGAATGATTCAAATAAGGTAAATAGAAAGGCAAAAATAATGGATAATAAGAACAAAAGCGATACACGGATAGCAAAGGAGTTTGCTTCCCTTCGCAATAAGCCCAGACATCTTTGGAAAGAAGCGCAGAAGAAGCATCTTGCGAGAGGCTAACCAAAGAAGCTTAGTGAAGTTTCGGTTCATAATCGATTTTTGTTCATGATTGAAATAAATTTTTCTTTAAGTCGAGGTTCTACTTGGGTATTGGATACCGACTTTGGTTATCATAAATATAGATTTATGAAGGGACCAAACAGAAGTAGAAAGCTAAACAAATATAAGTAATCCTATGTGCGGGAAATGTAGCAAGGTTGCCATATTAGCCATAGAAACTTATAGTTTAAGATCTTTTACGGGCAAATCTATTAAGTCAATAAGTTGTTATTGTATTTCCATTCTTGTTAGAAACATTATTTCCATTTTATTGTTGGACAATGAAATCTTTGGTATTATAATTAAGAACAATTGTTGTTCTATTTATAATAATAATGTTTTGTATAGGCTGGAATATTACTTAATAAATTTTGTATACTTGACTTACATGAAAATAATTTTGCATATTGAACAAATTAGTGTAAGAAAAGGAGATGATCATTCAAAGAGTTGAATGTGTGTATTTGCTAAAATACAAGTGTGAATTATTTGAAAGGTTCAAAGAATTGAAGTGAAACAAATTGGCAAAGTATTAAGATTCTTTGATTAGATCAAGGATAAATACTTGTGCAATAAGTTTCTAAATCATCTCAAATAGTTTTCTCATAATGGACACATCCCGATATGCAATAATTGATTGATGTATCCGAATGAAAATCGTACCTTGTTTGGACATGGTGCGGTCCATAATGATTTTCTCGACATTCCCAAAGTATCCTTACGGGATAATGTCCTAGAAATGGCTACATATCTCTGAAAATGGTAACCTCAAAATCCACCCCAAGACTCCATAAAAGTTATGGATGGGAGGATTCCTAATCTTAAGTATGTTAAGATAAGGGTTCCAACTTATGTGAAAAGGTTTCAAAAGGATAAGCTTGGGACAAGATTTGACAAGTGTCGATTTGTGGGACATCCTAAAGTAAGTTTAGGGTATATGTTCTATAATTCTACTTAGCAAAAGGTGTTTGTTACGAAACACGCGCTTCTAAGATAAAGGCGTTTATCATTGAAAGGGCTAGTGGGAGGATAATAGATCTTGAAAAGTTCAAGAACCACAAAACACTATAAGTCAAATAAGAGGAACACCGTAGATAGACCTATTGTACCACAATGGGATCGTAAATCGGAATAGTACAAGAAGATACCTAGGAGGTATGGATTCATCATAGATGATGATGATGAGGTACGCATCATAGAAGATGATGATCCAGTTACATACGATGAGTTAAGAGTTGTAGACACTCAGAGAAATTGATTGAAGCAATATTCTCAAAAATGGAACATTCATTTTGATGAAACAAATCAAAAGAGTTTGATTTTATCAAAAATAAGAATGAACCTAGTGTGTACAAAAGGGTCAGTGGGAGCGTCGTGAAATTTCTAGTATTATATGTTGATATACTACGAATAAGGAATGACATACCAATACTACAATCAGTAAAGATAAAGTTGTCTAAACATTCCTCCATGAATGATTTGGAAGAGTATCTTAATTGGGGATATAAATCTATATAGATAGATTTAAGAGGATGCTCGACTTAACCCAAGGAACGTATATTCATTTGATGCTAAAGTTGTTTAGCATGGCAAACTCCAAGAGATGTCTCATGTCGATGAGCTATGGAGTGTATCTCTCTTAATAGTCCCCACAGACTCCTGAAAAGAGAGGTCGCATGAGTGACAATCATGTATGCAATAAAATGTACGAGACCTGATGTTGATCAGTCATATTATGGAGAAGTTCACTATGAGTCAGTGAAAAACATCTTAAAGTGCTTAACCGGCACTAAGGATGTGATCATATTCATGGTGGGTCTTAATTAAAACTAGAGGGCTTAACAGACTCAAGTTTTTTAGACAGACCAAGATGACAGAAAAATCCACTTTAAGGTAAAGGGTTACCTTGAACAGTGGTGTAGTGAATTGGAAAGGTTCCAAACAAGAAAGAGTTCTTTGGTTTAGTGATAAAGACAAAGTATATAGCTATAAATGAAGCTGCAAGTTGATTGTTTGGATTAAAAGTTCATTACAGAACTAGGAATAGTTCCTAAGTCTAATCTTGGATCTAAACATGTGTTGTGGCACTTTCATTTGATTATTAGAATCATTGAAAAATGGGAAATCACTATAGAGATAGTGGACTCTCATGAACAACGTTACATATCCATTAACTAAAGCTTATCCAACAGCAGGATAATCGTCAATTAGAGAAGAAGAGTATGAGTTACCATGACGATTGGCTTTAGTGCAAGTGGGAGATTGAAAGTAGTATGCACACAAGCCAATCATGTTTGATGATAAAGCATATACTTTGTAACAATCTTATTCATTTATTAATAAAAGTATTAATTTATTAAAGGCTTTTAATTATCTACATGATGTTTGTTTTTATAATATGTGATAAACCCATAGTTTTAAGCAATGCTTTTAGAATAATGATGATGATCATTCTAATGAGATCTAAATTCTTAGAAAGCTTAAAACTAAAATAGTTCCCAATCGTTGGATTACTAAATTGGGGATTAGTGAATCCCGGATAGATTGGTATATCGTTAACTTGCTTTCATTGGATGAGGATGATTGATCTCATGATGATCTCATTTGTGTGGAGACACTAAAGCAAGTATGTAGGTGCTTATTAGAGAATAAGTTCATCGAACGTGGCTCGCTAAGGAATACCTAATGGAGTTTTATTTTGCCTGTCAATAGGAATTCTCAGTAGTGATAGTAGTACAAGTGATCCTTGGACTTGAGATCATCATAGTATCTTGTGTATGATGAGTTATACTTTGACTTATTCCTTAAGACCCTTAGGGTATATCAAAGGGTATGCTTGGGTATAATAAGTTATACATGGAGATAATGTATGATCAATAAAGAATCTACCACTTCTAATAAAGAAGAGAAATGTCCTATGTGATTCGATAAATGATAACCCAAAGAGTCCTTGGTTAAGGTGAATGAAATTAGAAAGGAGTTTCTAATTTGCATTATTTGGAGTCATGCATTTAAGGATCGAAATACATATAATTAAATAAAATAAGACTTTGACAAGAATTCCATGTCTTATATTTAATTGGGACATTGTATGGTGGAAGGATTGAATTGTACGGTAACTATTTACTCAAAGGTTCTTTAATGATTAATGTTGAAATCTATATTATCCGGAAAGTCGTTGATCATTGGGAGGCTTATCCCTATTGTAGAATAAATATTATTTAAATAAATTAATTGTTTAATTTATTTATTTAAATAAGATTAGAATTGTTTCTAATTGATTTATTCACAAAGGTTTAATATGGAGAACCTAAAGGGTCACACCATAAAAGGAAGAATAATTATTTAAGAAGTTAATGGCATAATCGTAATAATATGTTAAGTATATTTAATTTAATCTATGGTGATAGAATAAATTAAATAGCTTAATATTTATTATTTAATATTTTAGAAATATTAAATATAAATTAATAAGAGGAGTCTTATTAATATTATTACAATTATTATTATTTTAATTTCTAAAAGAGTTTAGGAATTAATTTAATATAAGTATTCTCATTTGTTCCTAATAAGATTAGGAGGTTAAATTAATTAAAAGAGTTTAATTAATTATCCCTAATAAGATTAGGGAGCTTAATTAATTAAAAGAATTTAATTAATTAAATAAAACCCAATTCCTTAATTGTTAAGGTGGGTTGCCCACATCAATAAATAAGAGAGTCTTATTATGGGTGGGGGTTGTTGATTTTTCAAAGTCGACATAATTCCAATTGTTGGGAGAGTACACCTTTTCTATGAGATAGAAAAACTAGGGTTTAGCCAACCACCCTTCTTCTTGAATTTTCTTCTTCCTTGGTGGATCACCTCAGAGGCCAAACATATGGGTGGCTAACGTTGATCAAAGGAAGGAACAAAACCCCGGTGGATTCAAGTTGAACGCGAAAGGATTTGGAGGTGAACTTGTACCTGAGGAAGCTCGATCTTCAAGGGTATGATTTTATTCTTTATCTTTTCGTTTAATTAATAATTGTGCATAAAGGGTGATCCGGGTATATGGTTTGTAAATTTTTAAACTCTGATTTTTACACGCTTCCGCTTAATTTGTGCAATTTGATTGCGCATTTGAATATTACAAACCTAACAGACCTTGATCAGCAGTCAAGATGCTTTATAATATTCATAAACTCCTATCCCTAATTTAATAAATCATAAAGAGTTGAATGTTAAATATATATTAAAAACTTTATATATTTTATATTATTAAAATATAAAGTTTTATTTTAATTTTAAATAATTTTATAATTAAAATAAAAAGGTTTATTTTAATCTTAAAATAAAAGGTTTATTTTAATATTAAAATAAAAATTTATTTTAATTTTAAAATTAAATTTCATGCTAACTAATTAGAGTTGGAATTGGATTCCATAATAACTAATTGGAGTTGAAATTGGATTCTATTTTTTCCTTAAATAAAGGAGTTTATTTAGATATGAAATAGATTTCATATTATTCAAAATAAAAGAGTTTATTTATGAATAGGAAAGAGAATCCATGTTTCCTTAAATAAAGGAGTTTATTTAAATAAGGAATAAGATTTCATATTATTCAAAATAAAGGAGTTTATTTGTGAATAGGAAAGATAATCCGTGTTTCCTTTAATATTTTTTTACATGGAATTTGATTTCATAATTAATTAAAATAAAAGAGTTTATTTTAATTAAAGATTATTTTTTTACATGGAATTGGATTCCATAATTAATTAAAATAAAAGCAGTTTATTTTAATTAAAGATTTTTTTATATATATATATATATATGGAATTGGATTCCATAATTAATTAAAATAAAGGAGTTTATTTTGATTAAAATTTTGATTAAAATAAAATAGTTTTATTTTGATTTAAATTTGGATTAAAATAAAGGAGTTTATTTTGATTCAAAATAGATTTTATACTAACTAAATTTACCCATTAAATGATATCAATATATATATATATATTAAATGTTTATTATTCATGAGATGAATGTTATTTATTGATGCATATGGTGATGTGTATGATAATAAATGGGATTGATTATGGACTATTGACCAATGCGATTGGATTTTATTTTAGTTGGATGCATAAATGTATGGGTTTTATTAAATGGGGTCTCACAGTATTCGCCTTCTCTAATTTTTCTAATGTAAATTCTATCTCCTCCTATGTACTTCCCTCGATCACGATCAAGGTTTCTATTTATTTTAAATAGTTGTGTAATAGGAATAGTTAGAATTAATTTTAGAAAATTAGAGATCAAGGAGCAAGGAGCGCTTGAAGACCCGCTTTGTAATGGAGCCCCGGGTTTAAATGTAATAGTTATATTTAAATATTATTTCTTGCACCCCCTAGGGTTTGACCTTTTGGTTCACTTGGTGGCTCTAGTGAACCAAACTAGAATAAAAGTCCATAATCAATCCAAGATTTAATATAGTATTCTATATGTGCATGCTTATACTATATATATATATATTATGCAAACATGCTTCGCATGTTCATTAATACGACGCGTATTTTATATATATATATGCATGCGGCTAAACAAGATGAGACAAATTAATAACAAAACCCTCAATTTTTTTATATTAAGTCCTAAGCGTTCAAAGATATTTGGAATATCGAACGTCAGCTTTCTAGCATGATAAAATTAATAGAGTATTAAATATTTAATATGATTTTGTTGTGTCACCACAAGGCAAGTATTAAGTATTTAAGATGTTAATTTATCACATTTGATGCTTATAAAGAAAATTGAACAATATTGTTTTGTTGTGTCACCACAAGGATGATATTTTCTTTTTGAATATATGGAGTGCTAGGTTGGACTTAACTTGGATAATTTTGATTCGGATGTGCCACCACTTAATCAAAATAATCTAAGAGGCAAAATATAAGGAGTTGCATAGTTGATGTAATTGACAAAAGTTGTCTACCTATTTATTTATATATAGTTTGTTGTGTCACCACAAGGCTATATACATTTGAAATGGGATCCTTATTCTCACTAGCAAATCTTTAATTAGATTTTGCCGAACTATATAAGTGAGGGTAATATAGTTTGAAGAAAATAGTGGGAGATACCAATTTAAAACAAGACCTAAATTATTTTGGTAATTAATAAAAGAATGTATGTTAAAATGTTGTTAATTACAAATTCATTTACGTAATTTTACAATGTCTAAAATTACTATATCATCGCGAAGCATATTAGATGCTAAATTAACTGGACCTAATTAAGCGGATTGGTTAAGGAATTTGAGAATAGTTCTCATATTTGAAAAGCTATCTTATGTCCTTAATATGCCTATCCTCGCAATGGTTGCGCATAATGCCTCGAGGAAGAGATTGCTACTTTTAGAAAGTGGCAAGATGATGCACTGATTGGCTCAACGCATCATGCTCGCATCCGTGAGTAACGAGCTCAAAGGCACAAGATGAAACTATGGATGCTCCTACTATATTCCCGCACATCAAGTAGTTGATGGTGAGGAAAGTAGGACCGATAGATATCGAGATATCTAAGGAGCTCTTCCGATCTAGAATGGCTAATGGCACTATAATACGCTGCGTAAAAGTTCTTAACATAATCAATTTGATTGATCAATTAGGATAACTGGTTTTGTCATGGATGGAGAGTTGAGCCAAGATTTGATCTTGCACTCACTCCCGAACTCCTTTCACAATTGTTGTGAATTTTTTATATGAACAAGCTCGATATCGCCCTCATTGATTTGCTTTAACATATTGAAAAATGTTGAGAGTCACTTTCCAACTAAGAAAGATCAAGTCTTACTGGTAGGGGCCAAAGGATCTTCTGAAATAAAGAACGATTCAAAGAAGGTAAATAGAAAGGCATAAACAAACGATAATAAGAACAAAACTGATATGGATAGCAAAGGAGTTTGCTTTCACCGCAATAAGCACGGACCTTTGAAAGAAAAGCTGCGAGAAGCATCTTGCAGAGAGGCTAACCAAAGAAGCTTAGTGAAGTTTCGATTATGAAGATAGTTTTGTTAATGATTAAAATAAAATTTTCTTTAAGTCAAGGTTCTGCTTGGGTATTGGATACCGACTTTGGTTATCATAAATATAGATTTATGAAGGGACCAAGTAGAAGTAGAAATTAAACAAAGTAAGTAATCCTATGTGTGGGAAATGAAGCAAAGGTCACTTTGATATTAGCCATAGAAACTTATAGTTTAGCAATGCCTACTGGGCAAATCTATTAAGTCAATAAGTTGTTATTGTATTCCAATTCTTGTTAGAAACATTATTTCCATTTTATTGTTGGACAATAAAATTTTTTGGTATTATAATTAAGAACAATTGTTGTTCTATTTATAATAATAATGTTTCAGTATAGAATGGAATATTACTTAATAAATTTTGTATACTTGACTTACATGAAAATAATTTTGCATATTGAACAAATTAGTATAAGAAAAGGAGATGATCATTCAAAGAGTTGAATGTGTGTATTTGCTAAAATACAAGTGTGAATTATTTGAAAGGTTCAAAGAATTCAGAAGTAAAACAGATTTGCAAAGTATTAAGATTTTTTGATTAGATCAAGGAATAAATACTTGTGCAATAAGTTTCTAGATCATCTCAAATGGTTTTTCTCATAATGGACACCTCATGATACGTAATAATTGATTGATGTATCTGAAAGGAAAAATCGTACCTTGTTGGACATGGTGCGGTCCATAATGATTTTCTGAGCATTCCGGTATCCTTACGGGATAATGTCCTAGAAATGGGGTGCATATCTACGAAAAGGTAACCTAAAAATCCGACCCCAAGACTCCATAAAAGTTATGGACAGGGAGGATTCCTAATCTTAAGTATGTTAAGATAAGGGGTTGTCCAACTTATGTGAAAATGATTTCAAAGGATAAGCTTGAGACAATATTTGACAAGTACAAATTTGTGGGACATCCTAAAGTAAGTTTAGGGTATATGTTCTATAATCCTACTTAGCAAAAAGGTGTTTGTTACGAAACACGCTTCCTTCTAAGATAAAGGTGTTTATCATTGAAGGACTAGTGGGAGGATAATAGATCTTGAAGAGTTCAAGAACCACAAAATACTATAAGTCAAATAAGAGGAACACGTAGATATTCTATTATACCACAAACCGAATCAGAACTGAATAGTACCAAAGATACCTAGGAGGTATGGATTCATCATGGATGATGATGATGAGGTACACATCATAGAAGATGATGATCCAGAGTTACATTCGATGAGGTAAGACTTCTAGTGTGTACAAAAGGGTCAGTGGGAGCGTCGTGAAATTTCTAGTATTATATGTTGATATACTACGAATAAGGAATGACATACCAATGCTACAATCAGTAAAGATAAAGTTGTCTAAACATTCCTCCATGAATGATTTGGAAGAGTATCTTAATTGGGGATATAAATCTATATAGATAGATTTAAGAGGATGCTCGACTTAACCCAAGGAACGTATATTCATTTGATGCTAAAGTTGTTTAGCATGGCAAACTCCAAGAGATGTCTCATGTCGATGAGCTATGGAGTGTATCTCTCTTAATAGTCCCCACAGACTCCTGAAAAGAGAGGTCGCATGAGTGACAATCATGTATGCAATGAAATGTATGAGACCGATGTTGATCACCATATTATGGAGAAGTTCACTATGAGTCGTGAAAACATCTTAAAGTGCTTAACCAAGCACTAAGGATGTGATCATATTCATGGTGGGTCTTAATTAAAACTAGAGGGCTTAATGACTCAAGTTTTTCGCATGCACCAAGATGATGAAAAATCCACTTTAAGGTAAAAAGGGTTACCTTGAAGCAGTGGTGTAGTGAATCGAAAGGTTCCAAACAAAGAAAGAGTTCTTTGGTTTAGTGATAAAGACAAAGTATATAGCTATAAATGAAGCTGCAAGTTGATTGTTTGGATTAAAAGTTCATTACAGAACTAGGAATAGTTCCTAAGTCTAATCTTGGATCTAAACATGTGTTGTGGCACTTTCATTTGATTATTAAAATCATTGAAAAATGGGAAATCACTATAGAGATAGTGGACTCTCATGAACAACGTTACATATCCATTAACTAAAGCTTATCCAACAGCAGGATAATTGTCACTTAGAGAAGAAGAGTATGAGTTACCATGACGATTGGCTTTAGTGCAAGTGGGAGATTGAAAGTAGTATGCACACAAGCCAATCATGTTTGATGATAAAGCATATACTTTGTAACAATCTTATTCATTTATTAATAAAAAGTATTAATTTATTAAAGGCTTTTAATTATCTACATGATGCTGTTTTATAATATGTGATAAACCCATAGTTTTAAGCAATGCTTTTAGAATAATGATGATGATCATTCTAATGAGATCTAAATTCTTAGAAAGCTTAAAACTAAAATAGTTCCCAATCGTTGGATTACTAAATTGGGGATTAGTGAATCCGGATAGATTGGTACATACGTTGCTTGCTCATTGGATGAGGATGATTGATCTCATGATCATTTGTGTGGAGACACTAAAGCAAGTATGTAGGTGCTTATTAGAGAATAAGTTCATCGAACATTGGCTCGCTAAGGAATACCTAATGGAGTTTTATTTGCTGTCAATAGGAATTCCTGTAGTGATAGTAGTACAAGTGATCCTTGGACTTGAGATCATCATAGTATCTTGTGTATGATGAGTTATACTTTGACTTATTCCTTAAGACCCTTAGGGTATATCAAAGGGTATGCTTGGGTATAATAAGTTGTACATGGAGATAATGTATGATCAATAAAGAATCTACCACTTCTAATAAAAGAAGAGAAATGTCCTATGTGATTCGATAAATGATAACCCTTGGTAATCCTTGGTTAAGGCGTAATGAAATTAGAAAGGAGTTTCTAATTTGCATTATTTGAGAGTGTGCATTTAAGGATCGAAATACATATAATTAAATAAAATAAGACTTGACAAAGAATTCCATGTCTTATATTTAATTGGGACATTGTATGGTGGAAGGATTGAATCAGACAGTAATTATTTACTCAAAGGTTCTTTAATGATTAATGTTGAAATCTATATTATCCGGAAAGTCGTTGATCGCTAGGGAGGCTTATCCTATTGTAGAATAAATATTATTTAAATAAATTAATTGTTTAATTTATTTATTTAAATAAGATTAGAATTGTTCTAATTGATTTATTCACAACCGGTTTAATATGGAGAACCTAAAGGGTCACACCATAAAAGGAAGAATAATTATTTAAGAAGTTAATGGCATAATCGTAATAATATGTTAAGTATATTTAATTTAATCTATGGTGATAGAATAAATTAAATAGCTTAATATTTATTATTTAATATTTTAGAAATATTAAATATAAATTAATAAGAGGAGTCTTATTAATATTATTACAATTATTATTATTTTAATTTCTAAAAGAGTTTAGGAATTAATTTAATATAAGTACTCTCATTTGTTCCTAATAAGATTAGGAGGTTAAATTAATTAAAAGAGTTTAATTAATTATCCCTAATAAGATTAGGGAGCTTAATTAATTAAAAGAATTTAATTAATTAAATAAAACCCAATTCCTTAATTGTTAAGGTGGGTTGCCCACATCAATAAATAAGAGGAGTCTTATTATGGGTGGGGGTTGTTGATTTTTTCAAAGTACGACATAATTCCAATTGTTGGGAGAGTACACCTTTTCTATAGAGATAGAAAAACTAGGGTTTAGCCAACCACCCTTCTTCTTGAATTTTCTTCTTCCTTGGTGGATCACCTCTAGAGGCCAAACATATGGGTGGCTAACGTTGATCAAAGGAAGGAACAAAACCCCGGTGGATTCAAGTTGAACGCGAAAGGATTTGGAGGTGAACTTGTACCTGGGGAAGCTCGATCTTCAAGGGTATGATTTTATTCTTTATCTTTTCGTTTAATTAATAATTGTGCATAAAGGGTGATCCGGGTATATGGTTTGTAAATTTTTAAACTCTGATTTTTACACGCTTCCGCTTAATTTGTGCAATTTGATTGCGCATTTGAATATTACAAACCTAACAAAAACAACATAAAACATACTTGAATAGACATAAACACTTAAAAACTAATCTAAAAGACTTGAGAACAACAATAAATTAAGCCTGGATGTATCCAATTCATATGTATAAAACTCACTCATCAGTGAGCAACATCTATGCTAACTGATTCTAATTCAAATTCAACACATAATCAATTTCTTATTAGGAATCATATTGAATAACTCAAAAAATTCAAAAACAGACGAGTTCCAATTAAAATCAAACGTTTACCAAGATTAGGGGTCCGAATAGGGTATTCATGCTTTCTTTCTTTTTTCCATTAACGGGGGCTCTTTGCCCTTATTTCTCGCCTTCTCTTCATTTTTCTTTTTTTCGATAGATGGTTGGTGAGTGCGTTTTACGCTCCATCTCACGCTCGTGTTTATGGCGAGTATTTCTTCTCAACCCACCATAAGACTCAACTAGATAATATTTTTTTAGATAGCTTATATACCCTACTTTTTCCACCAAACTTAGGTTCTTACCTAATTTGTTATCTTCACTGCCTATTCTTGTCATTCTCTTATTTACACTAGCATTATCCTTTAGAAACTATTTATGTATCAACTTAAACTAATCATTCAACACAGATGTTATTACGTGCTACCCTTTTTATACCAGTTTCAAACAAGCACAAGATCCGAATTATAACATAAACTACATCAAGGTTCTAATAATCAGTGTTGTATTTGTTGACTTAATCTCAATCTCATCATTGGCCAAAATAAAATGAACTACAACACTGCTGAACATATGCTAAATTAACATAATATTTAACTAAATTTTTTTTTAGATAGAGCAAACATAACATGAATGCAAACATAAATAAATAACTAAATATAAACTAAATATGCACCTAAGCTACTATGCAACTATATGATTACAAGAATGCAACATCACAAATCCTAAAATAACATGCAAAACTAAAGTGCAATAACAAATGCAAATCTAACTAATGACTTTATGTATGCAAACCTGAATTGCAAAATAAAATTGAATCCCCCAAACTTGACAATTACAATGCCCTCATTGTATAGATATAGCAAAAAAAATTTGAGGACTTCCCTGTAATCACGTTAAGCCTAGGGTGGTGGTGGTTGTTAGTCTTCTTCATCAGAGTTACTTGGTGGAAATTGTGGCATTGGGGCTGGTTGCTGATATGGAAATTGAGCATTAGGATTTAAACTTTGGAACGTCATGTTCAATGATGCAAATGATAGGTTCATAGCCTCGAACATAAGATCCTGCCTAGCAGCGAGCCGCCTCATCTATCATCGTGCTTGCTTGTTGTGCTCATCCACTTGGCGCTGAAAATTTAGGAACTGAGGGCTAGAGATTGCCTTAGACTATGGTACTTGCTCTGTTCCTTGAACTTCCATCGTTGCATCCTCATCTTTTCGAGGTGTCTACAGCATCAATTTTATCATCCGAAGCCGATGGAAAAATAAAGCCTAGACCTTTAGGATGGGAATCACCCCCGGCCCACACTGAATACCGTGCGATCATTCTAGAATCGAGTAACTGAAGCGGCATCTGAGTGGGTTCATCATCGGAACATCTAACACCTGCTTGGTGACACAACCCATAAATGAGTAATGGGTGTGGCAAGCCTCCCAAAAAATTTTCTCGTAAGTATTGGCGAATGGAAAAACAGATTATGGCCCCGACATCGATGATGCAATCTTGAACAATTGCATATAAAAGTAGTGTCTTTTCTTTGGTCACGTCCGATGTGTGTGTGGATGGAAACAATTTCACACATAAGAAGATATACCATATCTTACCATACCAGCTGAGATCCTTGCTGTGAAAAACTGTGCCTCCTTTCTGACCCTTTATCCATGTTATTCCTGGCTTAGTCATTTCTTTGAGAATAGCCTCAAAGTCAGGATCGAAATCACGTAAGTGAGCATATTAGCACTGTCTAGGCACTCGTAACTGATAATAAGTATTAATGGCATCGGTACTGAACGGGACTAATCGACCCCGTACAAAAGCGTTAAAGGGGGCTTTGTCCTTTGCGTTAGCATAAAATTCTTTGACCACGTTAACAATGGCAGGCTTAGGTTCCTCAGTGAACTTGTTCTACCCTTTTTGATTAATCTGTTGCATCATTTCACCGTCCATAGGATCCGGTGCCAACCCCTGCTCCGGTATAAAAGTTTTCGTCACCATATAGTCGTATCGGTTGGCGGCGACGGCACTTACGAATTTGTATCGGTCGAAGGTTCATGATGGTGGTGTTGTTGTGGAACTCTCTCCTCGGTGCCTCTTTGATGTGGGTTTCGAGGCCATTGAATTCACAAATCCTTAAAAACAATAATTCCTCCCCCAAACTTGGTTCACACACACTATCGAACACGTGGTGTGCACAGTGGTTTATCCTCCACAAACTAGAAGATTATACTCTTTTATGGTACTAGGAAGGGAAGAATTAGAAAACAAAGCACTCACTCTCAGTTGTTATACACTTACCTTATTGGAAACCCTAATTTATAGCTTTTGGAGATGTAGTTGAAAGGTTGTGATGAAATTGGGTTGTGAGGGTGTGAATATATAGAGATGGTGTTGTGGTGTAAGTTGGTGGTGTGAAGTAATGGGGTAGTGGGTAAACGTGTTAAAGAAGTGGGAAGATATAGTGTAAATTGCCAAAATCGTGGGTGAAGAATGGGTGTAATAGATGGGAGTTGGAAGTTTATATGAGGAAGAAGTGGTAGTATAATAAAGAAGTGGGTTGAGCAAGAAGTAACTGCCGAGCACCTTTTCAATTTCAAGACCCCCGCCCCGACGGGGGGTATAAAGCTTATGAAGCCCGCCCCGGCGGGCATGGACACTGCTATTTGATTTGGGAGACCCCCGCCCCGATGGGGGGTATAAAGCTTTAGAGGTCCGCCCCGGCAGACATGTACACTGCAAACTGAGCTATTTTGTGACGCCCCCAAAATTAGGTATACATCACCCATCTTGGGTAGTCAGATACATGGTACAGAATTTAAATACAACTTACTAATATAACTGTCATGTACAATACGACATAAACTGTGAGTTTGAATACAAATATTGTCTACTAGATATTGTACAAACTCAAAAGGAGTCCTCATTACAATTATTATCACACTATTTCACAGAATAGTGAGGACTACTAATGCTATCCTCTGGACCATTACTCTGTTCCCCAACTCGTCCCAGCTATATTCTCATTTCTTGAAGAGAACAGTGAAAGAAAGGGTGAGCTCAACTAGCTCAGTAAGAAATATTATGACTAAGATAATGCAGAATAAATTATCATTAGCCTTCAACAAATGTTGTTAAACCGATAAAATATAATGAACATCATGTTTAACTACAATGAACCAAAGAATCCATTAAAAGAGTCAAGTAGAAAATAAAATCTACTATCTTTTATGATTTAAAAGGTTTTCATCACCGTTATAAATTTGAGACTTAGCTTTAATAAATATTCCACATCATCGAATCACCCCCGCACTACTGACCGAGGATATTCTTTAGTATCACGACCACAATTATTCATGCACTACGGCCGAGAATAGTTGTGTATTCATTAATGGTCATGATCATGCCAACAATCGTCCATCAATGCACTACTGACACCGAGGATTTTTATCACATCATTTGTAACATTACTACGGCCATGATTACACCGAATAGTCTCTCGGTCATAATCATACCAAGTCCATCTATGCACTACAAATACGGATGACTTTCATCACATCATTTGTAATATTACGATCATGATTACACCGAATAGTCTCGGTCATAATCATACCAAGTCCATCTATGCACTACTGAGCCACGAGATGACTTTCAACATAATATAAACATGAGGATGATGACAATGATATAAGAATTCAATAAAACAAGTTCAAGAATTATTTTATCCAGAATTATTAACGTCCAAATTGTCAACATGATCTTTGTTTTGTAGAGTAAAATTCAAGAATGATCGGAAGAATATTTCCATGAAAGATATCTTTGGATGAAACACAAATATCAAGGATATTCTACTAATTTTATGGAGTATAGAAGTCAAAGTTTTAACCAATTTGGGTATAATAAAGAATGGAATAACAAAAGAAATCACCATGCATGCGATAGAATCTTGACAGGCGAGTTATTCCAATGAATAATAATAACGGAACCAAGTCGGTGAAATTCACACAAGCTGGATGTTCAACAATGAAATAATAAATGCGGAATAATAAATGATGGAACCAGTCCCACAGATAGCATGCATGGATATTAAATACGAATAATAAAGACGGAATAATAAAAATGGAACCAGTCGGTGTAAAACACACTGAGCGAGGATATTCCAATGTAATAATAATAAAGGCGGAACCAGTCGGTGTAAAACACATGCATGTGATGTTCCAATGAATAATAGAAGAATGTCACCAAGTATAGGGTAGGCAGCGTATACAAAGTTATTCCAATGAGAATAATAAGAAATGGAATAACAGCAGTTCTCTTCATGAATAAGAAATAATAACACCCTTTACAGGTACAACAAATAATATTCCCTACCTTAGAAGAACTGAATATTGGAAAAGTGAAGTAGCGAGAATACTTTTCTTCTTTCTCTCTATAGTTTCTCTCTCTATAGTTTCAAATTGAATTAAGTAAGAAATAATGAAGGAATGAGCTTTCTATTTATAGAAAAGCGAGGGGGTGGCTCTTGGTCTTAACGAAGGGTCAAAATGACTCTTGGTAATATTGAAGAAACAACTACTATTTGCGAAGGGGTAATTAACCTTTGGAACACCGAAGAGGCAGTTAACTCTTGGTAATATTTAAGGGACAATTACTATTTGCGAAGGGGTAATTACTATTGACGAAGGTAAATACTATTGACGAAGGTAATTACTATTCATAAAGGTAATTACTATTGACGAAGGTAAATACTATTGAAGAAGGTAATTACTATTGACGAAGGTAAATACTATTGACGAAGGTAATTACTATTCACAAAGGTAATTACTATTGACGAAGGTAAATACTATTGAAGAAGGTAATTACTATTGACGAAGAGACTCTTAGATGATGACATATGGGCCCCCCATAAAATAATCAAACTTACCACAAACGTCTCATAACAGACTCATTATATACATCAAGGATTGAATAAATATTACCACAAATCATTTTATTTTTAATCAACACATTTTTAATCTTTCAACAATTATTAATCATTTATAACTTGTCGTCTCATATTATACAGATGATACTGTGACAATAATTGAATCAATAATATAAGAGATATGATGCGACAATTCATCGTAGTAAATAATTGAGTATAGCTAAGTGACTTCTCACGTAAGCATCAATAATCAATACCAGTGTGCTACTATGCAACCACGCCAGACATCGTACTTTTACCATAGGGTAGTTCAACAGTTTTAATGAATAACACCTCCGCCGTTATTTTTATAGAAAGATAATTTTGTCGTTTTTCTAACTACGACAATACTTCCGTTAATGGGGTCCACCAATGATTGAGTAAGTCGTATGAATATTCCCCGACAAAAGAATATTCCCCAACCAAACAAATATTTTATAACAAATTGCTTACTTTGCAAAATTTATAAATATTACCCACAACTATAACATTATATCAAATTTATTCCATAATATTCAAAAATAATATTTATAGAAAATTCATCTTTATTTATAAAAGCGGGGTCTTACAACCTCCCTTCTTATGAAATTTCGCCCTCGAAATTAGGAGGGTGCGATACTGGTATGTCGAAGAGGTAAGGATACCTTGATTTCATTTGATTCTAACTCCCAAGTCATTTCCTCAACATCATGGTTCCTCCACAAAACTTTGACTTGAGGTATAACCTTGGAGCGTAGAATATGTTCCTTCTTATCCAAAATTTGAACAGGGAACCTCTTCATACGTCAAATCTTCCGCTATTTAAATGGGTTTCTAAGTCGATAATATGGTTCGGGTCTTTCACATATTTACGTAACATGGATATGTGAAAACGTTATGAACACGAGACATATTTTGGCGGTAAAAGCGAGTCTATAGGCCCGCAGTTCCTACTCGATCGAGGATTAAAATGGACCAGATGAATCGAGGATTAAGTTTTCCTCTCTTTCCAAATCTTGTAACTCCTTTCCATGGAGCAACTCTTAACAACACATGATCTCCTATATCGAATTCCACGTCCTTTCGATGAAGATCAAGATAACTCTTTTATCGATTTTGTGAGGTTTTATACGTTGTCGGATCGTTTGAATCTTTTCCGTAGTCACGCGTACCAACTCCCGGTCCCAACAACGTTGCTTCACCCACCTCATCCCAAAGATACCGGAGAACGACACTTTCTTCCATACAACGCTCGAATGGAGCCATGCCAATACTTGCTTGATAAGCTGTTGTTGTAGGAAAACTCCACCAATGGTAAGAACTTGTCCCAACTCCTTGAAATCAAGTACAAGGAGTCTTAATAGATCTTCAAGAGTTTGAATAGTCCTCTCCGATCGTCCGTCAAAATCCGAGGATGATATGCGAGAGCTAAATCATAAGTCTGTGCCCATAGCTTTTTGCAAACTAACCCAAAATTGTGAAGTGAATCTTGGGTCTCGATCGGAAACTATGGATCTAAGCATATACCATGCGATCTTACAATCTCGTTTATGTACATACTGAGCAAGGCGTTCAAGTGTATAAGTTTCTCGTGATCGGAAGAAATGAGCGGACTTGGTCAATCTATCAACAATGACCCAAATCGCATCAATGCCTTGAGAAACCGTAGGAAGACCGGTAACGAAATCCATGGTAATGTGCTCCCACTTCCATTCTAGAATTTCAAGTGGTTGCAATGGACCTTTTGGTACTTGATGCTCCGCTTTAACTCGTTGACAAGTTAGACACCTTGAGATAAACAACGCTATCTCTCTCTCTTCATATTGCTCCACCAAAATGTATGACGAATATCATAATACATTTTGGTACTCCCAGGATGGATTGCAAATGATGTGTTGTGCGCCTCCATCATGATATTATACTTTAAATCAGGGTCGTTAGGAACACAAAGTCTGGAGTTGACTCGAAGTATTCCTTCTTCATCGATTCTTGCTTTCGGCATAGCACCTTCTTGCACTTTCTTCCTCATACGCATCGGCTCCAGTGTCAGTAGCTGAAAGCAAACTTTAACTTTATCGATTAAAGTCAATTCTACTCGTATACTCGCTATCATCACATGCGTCCCTCGAGTCTTTAACTCTATCTCCATCCTTTGCAAGTCACATAAAATGGGCCTTTGCGTTGACAATATCGCTTTTCGACTTGCATATGATCTTCTACTCAATGCGTCGCCTACCACGCTCGCTTTTCCGGGATGGTATTGGATGGTATGATCATAATCTTTCAGCAGTTCAAGCCAACGTCGTTTGTCGCATGTTGAGTTCCTTTTGAGTGAAGAAATATTTGAGGCTTTTATGATCCGTAAAGATCTCCACTTTCTCCCCATACAAGTAATGCCTCCAAATTTTAAGTGCAAAGACAACGGTTGCTAACTCTATATCATGAGTAGGATAATTCCTCTCATATTCTTTTGAGTTGTCGCGAGGCATAAAGCTATAACTTTTCCATGTTGCATGAGAACACATCCCAACCCTTTGCCCAAAGCATCACTTTGTAGATGACAAATCCCTCCGAGCGAGGATGGTATTGTCGTAAGCGGTGCTAAAATAAGTCTCCTCTTGAGTTCTTGAAAACTCTTCTCACATTCTTCGCTCCAACCGAACTTTGTATCTTTTCGAGTTATTTGAGTCGATGGAGTAGCGATTCGAGAAAATCCTTCCACGAATCTCCGATAATAACCAACTAAACCGAGAAAGCTACGTACGCCCGGTCATCGATTTAGGTTGTTCCAGCTTTGAATAGCTTCAATCTTTCTTTGGGTCAACGGATATTCCATGACTTGATACCACGTGCCCAAGGAATGCTACTTCTTCAAGCCGTAACTAGCATTTCTTCAACTTGGCATAAAGCTTATATTCACGAAGCTTTTGGAGTGTCGACCTCAAGTGTTGCTCATGATCTTCACGGCTTTTGGAATAAATAAGGATGTCATCAATAAAGACGACCACAAAGTGATCTAAATATTCCTTGAATACTCGGTTCATCATATCCATGAAGGCGTTAGGAGCATTAGTCAATCCAAAGGACATGACTAGGAATTCATAATGCCGATGCTGGGAGTTCGAAAGCCGTCTTTGGAATGTCACGGTTCTAATCTTCAATTGGTGATATCCGGAACGAAGATCAATCTTTGAAAAGAATTTGGCTCCTTGCAATCGGGTCAAACAGTCATCAATACATGGCAATGGATACCTATTTTTGATGGTGACGTGATTCAACTCCCAATAATCAATACAAAGTCGCATACTCCCATCTTTCTTCTTCACGAATAGAACAGGAGCACCCCAAGGAGAAGTACTAGGACGAATAAAGCCAATGTCTAACAATTCCTGCAGTTGGGTCTTTAACTCCGAAGTTCAATAGAGCCATTCGATATGGGGCTTTGAAAATAGGTTTTATCTCACGGGTTCAAGGTCGATACAAAATTCAATTTCACGCTCTGGGGGTAGGCCAGGAAGTTCTTCAGGGAATACGTCAGGAAATTTATTAACAATAGAAATATCGTTCAAAACTGACGTAATTTTGTTTAAATCTGTGACATGAGCTAAGAAAGCTTGACATCCGTTTTTCAATAAACGAATAGCTTTATGGCTTGAGATGACCGTGATTGATTTTAATGGTTTGGTCATTTGAATTCGCATAATAGGTTGATTAGGAATATGAAAACTAACAACCTTACGAAAACATTTAATTTTTGCATGATAAGTAGTTAACCAATCAATCCCTAGAATCACGTCAAATGCAAGTATTTTAATGAAATAAGATCGACGGTGTAATGTGAGGGTACCGATTTGAATCAAACAAGACTTATAAGCGTGGATGTAATGAAGGTTTCTCCCAACGGAGTTTCCACAGATAAGTCAAAGTCTAATTTCTCCCGAGTCAAATTTAATCGATGGCGCAAGTAGGAGAAATAAAAGAATGGGTAGAACAGGTATCAAATAAAGTATAGACTTCATTAGAGTTTATGATAAGCTTACCCGTGATGACCTCATTGGGTTTCCTTGCTCTCTGGGAGGTCACAACAAACGCTCTCCCTTGCACTGGGTTTTGACTTTTACGGAATGGCCTTTGGTGCCTCCATCCTAGTTGAATTTATCTTGATGGCGACAAAATCGAGCTAAGTGACCTTCTCTTCCACAATTATAACATGCTTTGAGATGGACATGGCGCAGATTCGGACCGATGTGTCCTCTTCTCCGCATTTGAAGCATATGATAGGTGGTCTTTCTCCTTCCTTAACAACTTGGTCTTTGGTCTTGACGTCTTTCCATCATTGTTGAATCTCCTTTTCTTGAAATGTCCATTCTTATTGTTTTGGCCCTAATTACACGAAGTGGTTACCATATCTAACCTCTGTTGATTCCTCCACGCTTGTTGTCACCGCTTCGATGACTACTCACATTTGGTATTATAATTTGCTTGGCTACTCTTTTTAGTTCGTTGACTCGTTATCGCACTCCACTAATCGAGCCCTATTTACAACATCCGAATACAAATCACGGTTTATGAGAAATAAGATGTGTTGATCATTCATCATTTGGTCGGTGTTGTTGTTTGCATGAGGAGGATCGTCTTCTCCGATGCACATTATCCACGATTATTGATATGTGGTGAATCAACGATCGCTTTGTGCTCCATTGCTATTCTCAACATTCTCGGATGTCATTTTCGAATCATCGCCACAAAACAAAAGGTTAATTGACATGTAACAAATTATCTCTATATTCGATGAGACCAATAAAATAGCACATAAACTTAGGTAGGTCATACTAGCGAAAAGGTATTCCCCGTCTCTCCCCTCCTAGTACTATTCTCACATCTTAGCGGTGGATCATATCCTAAGCTCGATACCAACCTGTGACGCCCCCAAAATTAGGTATACATCACCCATCTTGGGTAGTCGATACATGGTACTGTAATTTAAATACAACTTACTAATATAATGTAGGTGTATGCAATACGACATAAAGCGTGAGTTTGAATACAAATATTGTCTACTAGATATTATAAAAACTCAAAAGGAGTCCTCATTACAATTATTATCACACTATTTCACGGAATAGTGAGGACTACTAATGCTATCCTCGGACCATTACTCGTTCCCAGACTCGTCCCGGCCTATATTCTCATTTCCTCAAGAGAACAAAGTGAAAGAAAGGGTGAGCTCAACAAGCTCAAGAAGAAATATTATGACTAAGATAATGCGAGAATAAATTATCATTAGCCTACAACAAATGTTAAACCGATAAAATATAATGAACATCAAGTTTAACTACTGGTGAACCAAGAATCCATTAAAAGAGTCAAGTAGAAAATAAAATCTACTATCTTTTATGATTTAAAAGGTTTTTCATCATTGTTATAAATGAGACTCAAACTTTAATAAATATTCCACATCATCGAATCCCCGCACTACTTTCGGCCGAGGATATTCTTTAGTATCACGACCACAATTATTCATGCACTACGGCCAAGAATAGTTGTGTATTCATTAATGGTCATGATCATGCCAACAATCGTCCATCAATGCACTACTACCAATCGAGGATTTTTATCACATCATTTGTAACATTACGATTATGATTGATTACCGAATAGTCTCTCGGTCATAATCATACCAAGTCCATCTATGCACTACAGCCACGGATGACTTTCATCACATCATTTGTAACATTACTACCATGATTACACCGAATAGTCTCTCGGTCATAATCATACCAAGTCCATCTATGCACCTACAGCCACGAGATGACTTTCAACATAATATAAACATGAGGATGATGACAATGATATAAGAATTCAATAAAAACAAGTTCAAGAATTATTTTATCCAGAATTATTAACGCCCAAATTGTCAACATGATCTTTGTTTTGTAGAGTAAAATTCAAGAATGATCGGAAGAATATTTCCATGAAAAGATCTTTGGATGAAACGCAAATATCAAGGATATTCTACTAATTTTATGGAGTATAGAAGTCAAAGTTTTAACCAATTTGGGTATAATAAAGAATGGAATAACAAAAGAAATCACCACGTACGCGATAGATCGCCAGACAGGTGAGTTATTCCAATGAATAATAATAACGGAACTAGGTCGGGTGAAATTCACACCGATGGGATGTTCCAACAGAGTAATAATAAATGCGAATAATAAATGATGGAACCAGTTACAGATAATATGCTTGAGACAAGATATTAAGACGAATAATAAAGACGGAATAATAAAAATGGAACCAGTCCGTGTAAAACACACGCATGTGATATTCCAATGAGAATAATAATAAAGAGCGGAACCAGTCAGGTGTAAAACACATGCATGTGATGTTCCAATAGAATAATAGAAGAATGTCACCAAGTATAGGGTAGATCGCATATATAAAAGTTATTCCAACAAAATAATAAGAAATGGAATAACAACAGTTCTCTTCATGAATAAGAAATAATAACACCCCTTACAGTACAACAAATAATATTCCCTACCTTAGAAGAACCTGAATATTGGAAAAGTGAAGTAGCAGAATACTTTTCTTTCTTTCTCTATAGTTTCTCTCTCAGAGTTTCAAATTGAATTCGTAAGAAATAATGAAGGAATGAGCTTTCTATTTATAGAAAAGCGAGGGTGCTCTTGGTCTTAACGAAGGGTCAAAATGACTCTTGGTAATATTGAAGAGACAACTACTATTTGCGAAGGGGTAATTAATCTTTGGAACATCGAAGAGGCAGTTAACACTTGGTAATATTGAAGGGACAATTACTATTTGCGAAGGGGTAATTACTATTGACGAAGGTAAATACTATCGACGAAGGTAATTACTATTCACAAAGGTAATTACTATCGATTTGAAGGTAAATACTATTGAAGAAGGTAATTACTATTGACGAAGGTAAATACTATTGACGAAGGTAATTACTATTCACAAAGGTAATTACTATTGACGAAGGTAAATACTATTGAAGAAGGTAATTACTATTGACGAAGAGACTCTTAGATGATGACATATGGGCCCCCCATAAAATAATCAAACTTACCACAAACGTCTCATAACAGACTCATTATATACATCAAGGATTGAATAAATATTACCACAAATCATTTTATTTTTAATCAACATATTTTTATTCTTTCAACAATTATTAATCATTTATAACTTGTCGTCTCATATTATACAGATGATACTGTGACAATAATTGAATCAATAATATAAGAGATATGATGCAGCAATTACTGTAGCAATAATTGAGTATAGCTAAGTGACTTCTCACGTAAGCATCAATAATCAATACCGTGTGCTACTATGCAACCAATGCCGTACATCGTACTTTTACCACCGGGTAGTTCAACGCTTTTAACGGTAACACCTCCATAGTTATTTTTATAGAAAGATAATTTTGTCGTTTTTCTAACTACGAATAATACTCCGTTAATAGGGTCCATTAATGATTGAGCCGTCGCACGAATATTCCGACAAAAAGAATATTCTCCACCAAACGAATATTTTATAACAATTTTCTTACTTTGCAAAATTTATAAATATTACCCACAACTATAACATTATATCAAATTTATTCCATAATATTCAAAAATAATATTTATAGAAAATTCATCTTTATTTATAAAAGCTGGGGTCTTACATATTTGATCTTCTTTTCTTTCATGTTACTCCACTTAATGGACATTTTAACATCCTACAAGCCATGAAATATAAACGTGAGTAGATTGTTGATCATTTCAAGCATGGTTGATAGATTATCAAGACTCATACAATATAATAACTACTTAATGAACTTATTATATATTACTAATTATGCTAAACTTTAATTTGACGGTTATGAATGAAAATAAGAAAAAATAAAAGTACGATTGGGTTGCCTCCCAATTAGCGTTTGATTTTAAGTCGTTCAGCCTGACTACTCCCTGTTTATGGTACGTCGGATAATGTGATTGCAATGACATCCATGTTGTATTCGCCACCCCAATAATGATTCAACCGTTGACCATTGACCTTGAACGTTTCTAATGGTTTCCTACTGTAGAGTTCGACGGCGCCATGTGAAAAAACTCTTTCGATGGTGAATGGTCCCGACCATCTTGACTTAAGCTTGCCTAGGAACAACCTCAACCGTGAGTTGAACAATAGGACTGATTTTCCCGGCTCGAATGTTCTGTGCATGATTTTCTGGTCGTGCCATTTCTTGACCTTTTCTTTGTATAGCTTAGAGTTCTCGTAAGCTTGAAGTCGGAATTCGTCGAGCTCATTTAATTGAAGTAGTCTCTTTTCCCCCACAATTTCTTGATCAAAGTTAAGTTTCTGAATAGCCTAGTAAGTCTTGTGCTGTAACTCGACCGGTAGGTGACAAGCCTTCCCATAGACCAATTGATATAGTGACATACAAATTGGTGTTTTGTACGCAGTTCAGTAGGCCCATAGTGCATCGTCTAAACTGAGAGACAAGTCCTTTTTAGTTGGATTTACCACCTTTTCCAAGATTCTCTTCACCTCCCTATTTGAAACTTCAGTTTACCCACTTGTTTGAGGATGATATGTTGTTGCCACCTTATGGTTGACCCCATACTTTACCAACAGAGCTGTAAATGATCTGTTGCGGAAGCGACTACCTTCATCACTTATGATAGCTCGTGGCGTGCCAAATCTCATAAAAATATTCTTTAGCAAGAATTTGAGGACAACTTTGGCATCGTTAGTTGGGAGTGTTGCGGCTTCAACCCATTTTGAGACATTGTCAACTGCAATCAATATATATTTATTACCAAATGATGATGGAAATGTCCCCATAAAATCAATGCCCCAAACGTCAAAAATTTCAACCTCCAAAATTGTTTGTAGTGGCATCTCATTCTTTTTTGATATGTTACCCACCCGTTGACATCTATCACAACTTTTAACAAACTGGTGGGAGTCCTTGAACAATGTAGGCCAATAAAACCCGGCTTGGAGCACTTTAGCCGTTGTTCGCTCACTACCATAACGTCCTCCATACGCAGACGAATGACACTCATGCAATATACTCTTCACCTCGCTGTAAGGCACACACATTCTAATCATTTTGTCGGCACATTATTTGAATAGGTATGGCTCATCCCACATATACCACTTGACGTCATGTAGGAATTTCTTCTTCTGCTGATGAGTAAGATCAGGGGAAGGATGTTGCTCACTAGATAGTTCGCGAAGTCTGCGTACCATGGAAATTCTATATTTATAACAAACAGTTGCTCATCTGGGAATGACTCATTAATTACACACTTCTCTTTTTCCTTTGTACCTTGATTTTCCAGCCTAGACAAATGATCGGCAACTTGATTCTCCATCCCTTTTCTATCCTTTATTTCTAAATCAAATTCTTGGAGAAGGAGAATCCATCGAATCACGCGTGGCTTAGCATCTTTTTTCAAAATTAAGTACCGAATAGCTGAGTGATCTTTATAAACTACCACCTTTGTTCCGATCAAATAAGCCCAAAATTTATCGAATGCATATACTACTGCAAGTAATTCTTTTTCCGTAGTTGAGTAATTCATTTGAGTTTCCGTAAGTGTCTTACTTGCATAGTATATGGCATGAAATACCTTCTCTCGGCGTTGACCCAAAACATCCCCAACTGTATAGTCACTCGCATCACACATTAACTCGAAGGGCATATTCCAATTCAGTGCGATAATTACGGGAGCTGAAGTCAATTTCTTCTTCAATAGTTTGAATGCCAATTTACACTTCTCATCAAACTTGAAAACTGAATCCTTCTCTAAAAGATTGCATAAAGGTTTTGCAATTTTAGAGAAGTCTTTTATAAATCGTCTGTAAAACCTGGCATGTCCCAAGAAACTTCGAATTCCCTTAACTGAACTTCGTGGAGGAAGTTTTTTAATCATTTCCAGCTTCGCCTTATCAACCTCTAATCCGTGAGCCGAGACCTTGTGCCCCAAAATTATGCCTTCTTCAACCATGAAGTGGCACTTTTCCCAGTTAAGTACCAAATTCGTGTCTGTGCATCTTTGTATACCATCACCAAATTCTCTAGGCAAGCATCAAAATCATCCCCATAAACAGAAAAATCGTCCATGAAGACTTCCACATTTTTCTCCACCATCTCTGAGAAAATGGCCATCATAAACCGTTGGAAGGTAGCGGGTGCATTACACAAGCCGAACGACATTCTCCTGAATGCGAATGTGCCGTATGGACACGTGAAAATAGTCTTCTCTTGATCTTCAGGGGCAATGATGGTCTAATTATTACCCGAATATCCATCCAATAAGTAGTAGTACTCGTGTCCCGCTAATCTGTCCAACATTTGATCGATAAAGGGCAAAGTGAAGTGATCTTTGCTGGTCACCTTATTCAACTTTTTATAATCCATGCAAACCCTCCAATCAGTCACTGTCCTTGTCGAAATTAGCTCGTTGTCTTCATTTTGTACCACGGTCATTCCTCCCTTTTTTGGCACACACTGAACCGGACTGACCCACTTACTGTCAGAAATTGGGTAGATGATACCCGTGTCCAACCATTTCAGTATCTCCTTCTTCACTACTTCTTTCATGATAGGGTTGACCCGTCTCTGTTGCTCTACTATCGGTTTTGCATTATCTTCCATCAGAATTTTGTGCATGTAAAAGGATGGGTTGATTCCCTTGATATCCGCGATTTATATTCCCTAAGCACCCTCAGTAACTTTTCTTCCTGCAATTTGTTAAGTGCAGCAAAAATAATAACAGGTAAAAAATTAGAAGTGCCTAAATACGCATACCTGAGGTGTTTAGGTAGTGCCTTAGCTCAAGAGAAGGTGGCTCCTCCAATGATGGTTTCATTCTGGTTGTGGCTCTTTCCTCCGAGTGCAATGGTTCAAATGGTGCTTTAAATCTGCTAACTAGTGGTAAGAAGTCTAGCATCTGCAAGTAATCCACAAATTTTGGATCATCAAACTCTTCATCTCCCAATAGTGTCGTTTTCAATGGATCGTTACCCAAACTTTTACCCATGTCTTCGCTGATTATCTGGTCAATGATATCCATTCTGAAACATTCTTCTTCCTCCGTAGGGAATTTCATGGCCTTGAACACATTAAATTTTACTTCTTGATCTTGGACCCTCATAGTTAGTTCACCTTTTTGTACGTCGATGAGTGTCCTACCCGTAGCCAAGAAAGGTCTCCCTAGGATAATTAGGATGTTCTTATCTTCCTCAAAATCCAGAATTATAAAATCTATGAGGAATATAAACTTGTCAACCTTGACCAATATGTCCTCTACAATGCCTCTCGGGTAAGTGACTGACCTATGTGCCAACTGTAATGAGATGTTCGTAGGCTTTGGAGTTGGCAAAACCAATTTTGTATAAACTAATAACGGCATAAGGTTCACACTTGCCCCCAAATCACATAAACATTTATTGAATTCTATGTTCCCAATCATGCATTGAACGGTGAAACTCCCCAAATCTTTCAACTTTGGTGGCAACTTTATCTGTAAAACTACACAACACTCCTCTGTTAATGCCACTGTTTCGAAATCTTCTAACTTCTTTTTCCTGGATAAAATCCCTTTCATGAATTTCGCATAACTTGGCATCTGCTCTAGGGCTTCTGCGAACGGGATGTTAATCTGAAGTTTCTTAAAAATTCTAAAAATTTCGCAAACTGCTTATCAAATTTATGTTTTTGGACTCTCTGCTGAAACGGCGGTGGAGGGTACCCAACTGGCTTGTCATCTAACTTTGTTTTCTCAATTTGCTTATCCTCACCTTGTTTTTCTTCAACCACTTTATTCTCATCAACTTTGTCATCCGTTCTACCTGAATTTTTTTCACTTTTCCCATCCAGCTGTTTTCCACTTCTCAAAGTGATTCCCTGACACTGCTTATGATTTCCCTTCAGATTTCTTTCGGTGTCACTCGGTAGAGTCCCTTGTGGTCTATTGTTCAATGCTAAGGAAATTTGTCCCATCTGATTTTCTAGATTCTTGATGGCCATTGCATGATTTTTTATCACTACCTCATTGCTTGTTATATACTTGGACAACAACTCCTCTAAATCTGATTTCCTCTCTTTATGTTGAACTGGTTGTTGATGATTCTGAAATCCTGGGGGATATGATGGTCGTGGAACTTGTTGATGCTGATTATTACTCCATGGAAAGTTAGGATGATTCCTATTCCCCTGATTGTATGCATTCTGGTATGTATTCTGTTGAATTCTGTTGTAACCACCCACAAATTGCACTGACGTTGGGTTGATTGCACTTTAATCTGTAGGATGCTCACCCGCGCACAATTCATAAATAACTGTAACCTGTTTTTAGAGAGTGCTAAAATCTGTGCTTGTATTGTCGTCACTCCATCTACTTTTAACACTCCAGCTGCCTTCGCCTGTGTCATTCTTGTCGTGGGCCACTGGTAGTTTTTAGCTGCCATAGTCTCTATCAACTCATAAGCCTCCTTATAACTTTTAGCCATAAATCCTCCACCCGAAGCTGCATCAATACTGGTTATGAGATTTCCATTCAATCCGTTGTAAAATGTGTTCATCTGCAACCACTTAGGCAATCCCTGATGCGGGCACTTCTAAGCAATTCCTTGTATCTTTCCCATGCCTCATATAGTGACTCCCTATGTTGCTGTTCAAACATAGTTATCTCATTCCTCATTTTTGCAGTTTTCGCTGGTGGGAAGAATTTTGCAAGAAATTTCTGAGCGAGGTCTTCCCAAGTAGTTATTGATCCGACGGTAGAGAATGTAACCAACTCTTCGCCTTGTCCCATAGAGTAAATGGGAACATGCGAAGTCTCACCGTGTCATCCGACACCCCATTGTACCTGAAGGTATCACAAATCTCCAAAAAGCTAACTAAGTGTTCGTTTGGATCATCATTTGTTAAACCCCCAAACTGAACTGAATTTTGAATCATTTGAATCGTCCCAGGCTTGATTTCAAAGGTGTTCGCAGACTATATAGCAGTTCTGGTGATACTGATCGCAACTACCACCTTGGGTGTAGCAAAATCCCTCAATGCTTTCTGATCTTCGGCAGCCATTGCTTCTTCTTTTTCAGAGTTTTTGAATTCTTCCCTAGTTTCCTTGATCCACTTACTTAACCTCTGAAATCGTCTCACAATGTCATCCTCAAAAGGAAGCAAGTCTGGATTTTTGGACCAAGTTTGCATAAACCACTTCAAAAACCTGAAATAAAAGGAACAAAACGAAAATAAAAATGTTTAAGTAAAACTGGACTAATTAAACTAATATCGTAAAATATTAAAATCTATACTAAAATACTCCCTGGCAACGGCGCCAAAAACTTGTTGGGTAAAATCTAATAACGCACAACACGCATGTATACGTGGTCAACAAGTAATATAATAGTAAGTAGAGTATCGTTCCCACAGAGAAAACTTAGTAAGAATTTAACTTCACAATTATCAGTTTCTTATTAATCCTAATTTTATTAAACTATTCAAATCAATGATTAAAATTATTAAAACCAAATTATTAAAAATACTACGATCACCAAAACAATCACAAATACTAAAAATGAAAATTTCAAACAATTATTGGAGAATTAGGCTTACGACTTCACCCTAAGCTTCACTCTGATTTTTACACCTTTATTCCAGTTTAATTCACTATCCCAGAATATTAATCAAGAACACGTATGTAGCACTAGCCACCTCTCGGTGTAATAATACCATATTAACTCAAATCCACAATTTAGATAGAAACAAGTTAAACACCTTAATCAACTAACTCACTATATCTCTACGTGAATTATAATTGAAGAAGGTTTAAGTTTAAGTCCTTTATCTGATTACATGCGATGTCAAGCATATCTCTACCTTAACATTCATCAAGATTCTGTTCAATCACAAAATTCAAGAACACGTGCTATATTAACTAAGTCTAGACTCGTACTTCCTCTCTCGAGTTCATACAAATCCACAAAGAACTGTTGATCAGGTAATTCATAAATTCAAGCTCAAAATAATATAGATAAATTGGATAATAGCTTATTAAATTGGAAATCAAAGTTACATAATCATCGTTTCACTTAAAGATCCATCATAAGCCTAAAAAGTAAATTAGTTCATCATTAATGAAATAATAAATGAATAAATTAAAGATATCATCCTTTCAATTACAAATATAAGACTAAATAAAGAATAAATCAGAACACCCTTCACGTTAGCCTTAATCCGCAATTGATATGAAAGTTCCTTCAAAATCTTCACTCCAGTGCTCAATAAAAAATCTGTAATTAATTTCTGATAATCGCCTTGTGTTTTTATGATCTTGTTGTTTTTGATGTAGTTATATGTTTACAACCAAAGTCTCAGCTTAATTCCATGCCAACTAGAGTCCTAAAGCCATACAAGAACCAAAACCCAAGTCCCAGCAGTGTTTGAATCAAGTTAGGATAGACAAGATTCGGGACCCCCCGCTCCGGCGGGGGTATATACTCATTGAATGCCCGGCCCAGCGGGCTAGGCTACTGCAATCTGGAATGGAGACCCCCCGGCCCAGTGGGGGTGAAAGGGTTAAATAAGCCCGCCCCGGCGGGGGTGGGTTCTGCTTTCTGACTTTGGTTTAGCTCCATACTTGCTCTAATTATGCTCCAATGCCTTCCTTTTTCAATCACTTGTGGCACCAACCACCCTACACATAAAACAACAATAAACAAGTAAAAGTAAACATGAAATCAAGGTTTTAACAACGAATAAGCTTGAACTAGAACCCGATTCGTGGATATAAAATCCACTTATCACTTATGCTCACATCAAAGATTTAAGAACAATTTTCAACATAACTTCATAATCAAACACTATGAACATGATTTCATCATGTTCATCATATCTTTGTGAATTGAAACTTCTCATATAAGCATATACATATATATATATATATACATATCCCATTCACATATCAAAATTATGAAGTTTCACCCAAAGATTTTTACATAGAACTCTAAAACTATGAAAACATAGAAGAACATAATTTTAAAACTTGTTTTTACAACAATTGTATTGTAAAAATCCTTTCATGGCATACAATCACATATGATCACCATATATACATATAAATTAATAATCATGAAAACCTAATTTTACAAAGACTAAATACAAAACATCTTAATTTAGTATAAGGGTTAGTTTGATACCTTTCTAGGTTGAATTAGGAGAAAAGATGGAGATGATGAAAGCTTTTCTTTTGTTTTCTCAAGGTTTCCCTTCTTCTTTTTCTTCTTCCTCTTCTTCTTCTTTATATTCTCTCTTCTTCTCTTTGTTCTTAGTTTAAACTTAGGTTTAGAAAACTAACGTAACTTAGTGTATATACAATATACATATAACACATATAATTATAAAATATGTAACTCCCAATATAATTACATATACTAATTATCAATTTAATATATAAGTTACAAAAATTAGAATTTTAAAAGCCCTAAGGCTTGTTTGGAAAAACTATATTATTTTAAAATCGGTTTTAATAGTTAAGGTCTTGTTTGGGTAAAAGCAGTTTAAAATAAAAGTAAGGCCTTGTTTGGAAAAACGATTTTAAAAACTCTTTCAACTCTTTTAATAGATCCTTTATCACATATTCTTAATGTTATCCTTTAATTAATTAAATCTTAACCTTAATTTAATTAATTAAAAGTTTAACATCAATTAATCACATAAAATTATCACATTATAATTACTCGTTAATTATAACTTCATGTAACAATTACCACATCACTAGATTATCTCAATTAAATTAGAACTATAACATAAAATCATTACATATTAATTAAATATTAAATAATCATTTAATTAATATAATACACTTAATTACATTACTCCATATTAATCACATAATCTCAATAAATAATTCAATTAAAATATTTATTTACTTCAATAAATATTACATTAATATTTAAATTCTCTTCACACCAATTCACATATGTCACAATATATAACACATATACATATACACATACTCGTACTTAAACATCTTAAAATAAGAATTTTATTTATTAAATTCTCATTTATTAATTCTTGAAAATCCAGGATGTCATAATTTCTGATGAAACCTGGGTTCCTTAGCCTGCACAACAGCTCCGGTGTTGTCACAATATAAAGGTATTGCTCCTCTAATGCTAGGTACCACACAAAGTTTGGTTATGAACTTCTTTATCCAAACAGCCTCCTTTACAACTTCACTTGCAGCTATGTACTCTGCCTCTGTTAGTGAATCAGTAACTATTTGTTGTTTGGAACTCTTCTAACTCACTGCTCCACCGTTTAAGGTAAACACATACCCCGAAACGAATTTACTGTCATCTTGGTCCGTTTGAAAACTTGAGTCTATGAAGCCCTTTAGTTTCAATTAAGACCTACCGTAGACAAGAAATACATCCTTAGTTCTTCTCAAGTACTTTAAGATATTTTTTACTGCCTTCCAGTGCTCTTCTCCAGTATTTGACTGATATCTACTTGTTACACTAAGTGCATGAGCGACATCCGGTCTAGTATATATCAAACCATACATGATAAATCCTATTGCTGAAGCATAAGGAATCTTACTCATACGGTCTCTCTCCTCAGGTGTCTCTGGGCCTGGTTCTTGAAAAGATGTATTCCATGGCTCATCGGCGTGACACCTCTCTTGGAATCTTCCATGCTAAACTTCTTTAGCATCGAGTCAATGTACCTTCCTTGGGACAAGCCAAACATCCTTTTAGATCTATCTCTATAGATCTTTATCCCTAAAATATAGGATGTTTCTCCCAAATTCTTCATGAAAAAGTGTTTAGATAACCATATTTTAATCGATTGTAGCATACGAATATCATTCCCTATCAGTAATATATCATCAACATATAATACAAGGAATGAAACAGTGCTTCCACTAACCTTCTTGTACACACATGGTTCATCCTCATTTCTGATAAAATAAAACTCTTTGATTGTCTCATCAAAACGGATGTTCCAACTGCAAGAAGCTTGCTTCAATCCATAAATGGATCGTTGTAGCGTACAAACTTGATTTTTTCCAATCGTTGAAACAAATCCCTCTAGCTGTGTCATATACACATCCTCCTTAAGTTCCCCATTGAGGAAGGCCATTTTCACGTCCATCTGCTAGATTTCGTAGTCGTGGTAAGCTATAATTGTAAGTAAATTTTGAATGCACTTGAGCATTGCTATTGGTAAGAAGGTTTCATCATAGTTAACTCATTGTCTTTGTTTAAAACCTTTTGCAACCAGTCGGGCCTTAATGATCTCTACTTTGCCGTCCGCTCCAATCTTACTTTTAAAGACCAATTTGCACCCAATAGGTTTAATGCCATTAGGTGCAGAATCCAAAGTCCATACTTTTTTTTCATATATGAAGTTCGTCTCATGTTTCATGGCTTCTAGCCATTTCTCTGAGTTTTTACTACTCATAGCATGTTCGTAATTCAATGGATCATCATCACTCATGATGTGTACCTCATCGTCATCCTTTATGACAAATCCATAACTCTCAAGTATCTTTGATACTCTTCTAAATTTATGAATAAGGTGTTGTACAGAAGGTGTATCTACTTGGACAGGTTCATCCATTTGACCTGTAGTGGTTTGTCATTCTTGAATTTCTTAAAGATCTATTTTCCTTCCACTAGCCCCTTCAAGGATAAACTCCTTTTCCAAGAAAGCAGCGTGTTTGGCAATAAACACTTTTTGATCGGTAGGATTGTAGAAATAGTATCCTAAACTTTCTATAGGATATCCCATAAATGTGCACTTATCAGATCTTATCCCAAGCTTATCATTTTGAAACTTTTTTATAGAAGCTAGACATCCCTAAATCTTAACATGCTTAAGACTAGGTTTCATCCCTATCCACATCTCATATAGATTCTTAGAAACAGATTTTGAGGGGACCTTATTTAGTAGATATGTAGTCTTTTTAAGGGTATATTCCTATAATGACACTTAAATATCGATAAATCTCATCACGGAACGAACCATGTCCAATAGTGTTCAATTTCTCCTTTCAGATACACCATTTAGCTGTGGTGTTCCTAGTGGAGTCTATTGTGAGATTATACCATTTTCTTTGATATAATTGAGAAACTCACTGCTCAAGTATTCTCCTCCTCGATCCGATCAAAGAATATTGTTATTGTTTCCAGTTTGCTTCTCTACTTCACTTCTGAACTCTTTAAACTTTTCAAATGATTCAGATTTGTATTTCATTAAATACACATATCCAAATCATAAGTGATCATCAGTGAAAGTAATGAAATAAGGATACCCTCCTCGTGCATTCGTTGTCATAGGTCCACATACGTCTGTGTGTACCAACGCTAACAATTCTGTAACTCATTCTTATTTTCCACTAAAAAAGAGATTTAGTCATCTTACCCATCAGATAAGATTCACAAGTTGGATATGATTCATAATTTGATAGCTCTAAGAGCTCATCTTTATGCGACTTAGATAATCTTGTTTCATTGATATGACCGAGTCCACAGTGCCACATAAAGGTATAATTAACATCATCTCTTTTCCTTTTATTAGTTTGTTCAATTTGAATTATATTTTCTGTGACGCCCCCAAAATTAGGTATACATCACCCATCTTGGGTAGTCAGATACATGGTACAGAATTTAAATACAACTTACTAATATAACTGTCGTGTACAATACGACATAAACTGTGAGTTTGAATACAAATATTGTCTACTAGATATTATACAAACTCAAAAGGAGTCCTCATTACAATTATTATCACACTATTTCACAAAATAGTGAGGACTACTAATTCTATCCTCTGGACCATTACTCCGTTCCCCGACTCGTCCCAGCTATATTCTCATTTCCTGAAGAGAACAGTGAAAGAAAGGGTGAGCTCAACTAGCTCAGTAAGAAATATTATGACTAAGATAATGCAGAATAAATTATCATTAGCCTACAACAGTGTTAAACTGATAAAATATAATGAACATCAAGTTTAACTACAGCGGAACCAACAATCCATTAAAAGAGTCAAGTAGAAAATAAAATTTACTATCTTTTATGATTTAAAAGGTTTTTCATCACTGTTATAGCTGAGACTCAGCTTTAATAAATATTCCTCATCATCGAATCACCCCTGCACTACGGCCAAGGATATTCTTTAGTATCACGACCACAATTATTCATGCACTACGGGCCAAGAATAGTTGTGTATTCATTAATGGTCATGATCATGCCAACAATCTGTCCATCAATACACTACTATTAATCGAGGATTTTTATCACATCATTTGTAACATTACGGCCATGATTATAATCGAATAGTCTCGGTCATAATCATACCAAGTCCATCTATGCACTACAAAGCCACGATGATGACTTTCATCACATCATTTGTAACATTACGGTCATGATTACACCGAATAGTCTCTCGGTAATAATCACCAAGTCCATCTATGCACCTACAGCCACAGATGACTTTCAACATAATATAAACATGAGGATGATGACAATGATATAAACACGAGGATTAAGTTTTCCTCTCTTTCCAAATCTTGTAACTCCTTTCCATGGAGCAACTCTTAACAACACATGATCTCCTATATCGAATTTCACGTCCTTTCGATGAAGATCAAGATAACTCTTTGTTGATTTTGTGAGGTTTTTATACGTTGTCGGATCGTTTGAATCTTTTCCGTAATCATACGTATCAACTCCCGGTCCCAACAATGTTGCTTCACCCACCTCATCCCAAAGATACCGGAGAACGACACTTTCTTCCATACAACGCTTGAATGGAGCCATGCCAATACTTTGCTTGATAAGCGTTGTCAGAGGGAAAACTCCACCAATGGTAAGAACTTGTCCCAACTCCCTTGAAATCAAGGACACAGAGTCTTAATAGATCTTCAAGAATTTGAATAGTCCTCTCCATCGTCCGTCCGTCTCGAGGATGATATCCGAGCTAAATCGTAAGTCTGTGCCCATAGCTTTTTGCAAACTAACCCAAAATCGTGAAGTGAATCTTGGGTCTCGATCGTAAACTATGGATACCGGCGATACCATGCGATCTTACAATCTCGTTTATGTACATACGAGTAAGACGTTCAAGTGTATAAGTTTCTCAGATTCGGTAAGAAATGAGCGAGACTTGGTCAATCTATCAACAATGACCCAAAACGCATCAATGCCTTGAGAAACCTTAGGAAGACCAAGAACGAAATCCATGGTAATGTTCTCCCACTTCCATTCGGAATTTCAAGTGGTAGCAATGGACCTTTTGGTACTTGATGCTCCGCTTTAACTCGTTGACAAGTTAGACACCTTGAGATAAACAAAGCTATCTCTCTCTTCATATTGCTCCACCAAAAATGTATGATTTAATATCATGATACATTTTGGTACTCCTGTGATGGATTGCAAATGGTGTGTTGTGTGCCTCCATCATGATATTATACTTTAAATCGTGGTCGTTAGGAACACAAAGTCCGGAGTCGACTCAAGTATTCCTTCTTCATCGATTCTTGCTTCGGCAGATAGCACCTTCTTGCACTTTATTCCTCATACGCATCGCCTCCAGTCTCGTAGCTTGAAGCGACTTTAACTTTATCGATTAAAGTCGGTTCTCTACTCGTATACCGCTTATCATCACACGCGTCCCTCGAGTCTTTAACTCTATCTCCATCCTTTGCAAGTCACACAAAATGGGCCTCATGCGTTGACAATATCGCTTTTCAGACTTGCATATGATCTTCTACTCAACGCGCCACCTACCACGTTCGCTTTTCCAGGATGGTATTGGATGGTATGATCATAATCTTTCAGCAGTTCAAGCCAACGTCGTTGTCGCATGTTGAGTTCCTTTTGAGTGAAGAAATATTTGAGGCTTTTATGATCCGTAAAGATCTCCACTTTCTCCCATACAAGTAATGCCTCCAAATTTTAAGTGTGAAAAGACAACAAATGCTAACTCTAGATCATGAGTAGGATAATTCCTCTCATATTCTTTGAGTTGTCGCGAGGCATAAGGCTATAACTTTTCCATGTTGCATGAGAACACATCACAACCCTTTGCCCAAAGCATCACTGAGAAGACAAATCCTTCGAGCAGATGGTATTGTCGTAACAGTCTTTGAAATAAGTCTCCTCTCGAGTTTTTGAAAACTCTTCTCACATTCTTCGCTCCAACCAAACTTTGTATCTTTTTGAGTCAATTTGAGTCAATGAAGTAGCGATTCGAGAAAATCCTTCCACGAATCTCCGATAATAACCAACTAAACCGAGAAAGCTACGACTTGGCCATCGATTTAGGTTGTTCCCAACTTTGAATAGCTTCAATCTTTCTTTGGGTCAACAGATATTCCATGACTTGATACCACGCGTGCCCAAGGAATGCTACTTCTTCAACCCGTAACTCGCATTTCTTCAACTTGGCATAAAGCTTAAATTCACGAAGCTTTTGGAGTGTCACCTCAAGTGTTGCTTTCATGATCTTCACGGCTTTTGGAATAAATAAGGATGTCATCAATAAAGACGACCACAAAGTGATCTAAATATTCCTTGAATACTCGGTTCATCATATCCATGAAGGCAAAGAGAGCATTAGTCAATCCAAAGGACATGACCGAGGAATTCATAATGCCCGCATCTCGAGTTCAAAGTCGCCTTTGGAGTGTCGGTGTTTCTAATCTTTAATTGGTGATATCCGGAACGAAGATCAATCTTTGAAAAGAATTTGGCTCCTTGCAACTGGTCAAACAGGTCATCAATACGTGGCAATGGATACCTATTTTTGATGGTGACATGATTCAACTCCCGATAATCAATACAAAGTCGCATACTCCCATCTTTCTTCTTCACAAATAGAACAGGAGCACCCCAAGGAGAAGTACTAGGACGAATAAAGCCAATGTCTAACAATTCTGCGCATTGGGTCTTTAACTTCAAGTTCAATAGAGCTATTCGATATGGGGCTTTAGAAATAGATTTTGTACCGGGTTCAAGGTCGATACAAAATTCAATTTCACGCCCGGGGTAGCCAGGAAGTTCTTGGGAATACGTCAGAAATTTATTAACAATAGAAATATTGTTCAAAACTGACGTATTTTTGTTTAAATCGTGATATGAGCTAAGAAAGCTTGACATCCGTTTTTCAATAAAATAATAGCTTTATGGCTTGAGATGACCGTGATTGATTTTAATGGTTTGGTCATTTGAATTTGCATAATAGGTTGATTAGGAATATGAAAACTAACAACCTTACGAAAACAATCAATTTTTGCATGATAAGTACTTAACCAATCAATCCCTAGAATCACGTCAAATGCAAGTATTTTTAATGAAATAAGATCGACAGGTAATGTGAGGGTACCGATTTGAACCAAACAAGACTTATAAACAGTGGATGTAATGAAGGTTTCTCCCAACGGAGTTTCCACAGATAAGTCAATGTCTAATTTCTCCGGAGTCAAATTTAATCGATGAGTGCAGGTAGGAGAAATAAAAGAAATGGGTAGAACCGGTATCAAATAAAGTATAGACTTCATTAGAGTTTATGATAAGCTTACCCGTGATGACCTCATTCGGGTTCCTTGCTCTCTGGGAGGTCACAACAAACGCTCTCCCTTACACTACCGGTTTTGACTTTTCTAGAACGGACTTTGGTGCCTCCATTCTAGTTGAATTTGTCTTCGATAAATGACAAAATCGAGCTAAGTGACCTTCTCTTCCACAATTATAACATGCTTTGACTCGGCATGGCGCATGATTCGGATGATGTGTCCCTCTTTCCGCATTTGAAGCATATGATAGGTGGTCTTTCTCCTTCCTTAACAACGGGTCTTTGGTCTTGACGTCTTTCCATCATTGTTGAATCTCCTTTTCTTGAAATGTCCATTCTTATTGTTTTTGGCCCCGATTACCACCGAAGTGGTTACCATATCCGCCCGTTGATTCCCTCCACGCTTGTTGTCACCGCTCGATGACTACTCATTTGGTATTATAATTTTCTTAAATACGCTCTCTTTTAGTTGCATTGACTCATTATCGTGCTCCACTAACTGAGCCCTATTTACAACATCTGAATACAAACACAATTTATGAGAAATAAGATGTTGACGTATCTCCGACTTCAAACCTCTTAAAAACATTCGCGCCATTCTCTCTTCATTATCCACCAAGTGGGACGCAAACCGTGATAACTCCACAAATTTTGCCTCGTATTGCGACACGGTCATATTGTTTTGTTCCAACTTGATAAACTCCATTTGATCATTCATCATTTTGTCAGTGTTGTTGTTTGCATGAGGATTGTCGTCTTCCTGATGCACATTATCCTGATTATTGATATGTGGTGAATCAACGATCGCCTGTGCTCCATTGCTATTCTCAACATTCTCAAATGTCATTTTCAGATACTGCCACAAAACAAAAGGTTAATTGACATGTAACAAATTATCTCTATATTCCGACCGACCAATAAAATAGCACATAAACTTAGGTAGGTCATACTAGCGAAGGTATTCCCCGTCTCTCCCCTCCTAGTACTATTCTCACATCTTAGCCAGGATCATATCCCTAAGCTCGATACCAACCGTGACGCCCCAAAATTAGGTATACATCACCCATCTTGGGTAGTCGATACATGGTATGTAATTTAAATACAACTTACTAATATAAGCGCTGTGGTGTACAATACGATATAAAGCGTGAGTTTGAATACAAATATTGTCTACTAGATATTATACAAACTCAAAAGGAGTCCTCATTACAATTATTATCACACTATTTCACGAATAGTGAGGACTACTACTAATGCTATCCTCTCGGACCATTACTCCGCTCCCCAGACTCGTCCCATCTATATTCTCATTTCTCAAGAGAACGGTGAAAGAAAGGGTGAGCTCAACTAGCTCAAGAAGAAATATTATGACTAAGATAATGCAGAATAAATTATCATTAGCTTCTGTGATGTTAAACCGATAAAATATAATGAACATCAAGTTTAACTACAATAACCAAAGAATCCATTAAAAGAGCCAAGTAGAAAATAAAATCTACTATCTTTTATGATTTAAAAGGTTTTTCATCATCGTTATAGCCGAGACTCAAACTTTAATAAATATTCCACATCATCGAATCACCCCGCACTACTACGGCCAAGGATATTCTTTAGTATCACGACCACAATTATTCATGCACTACGGCCAAGAATAGTTGTGTATTCATTAATGGTCATGATCATGCCAACAATCATCCATCAATGCACACTACCCATCGAGGATTTTTATCACATCATTTGTAACATTACGGTCGATGATTTCAGAATAGTCTCGGTCATAATCATACCAAGTCCATCTATGCACTATGAGCCACTGATGACTTTCATCACATCATTTGTAACATTACGGGCCATGATTACAAGAATAGTCTCTCGTCATAATCATACCAAGTCCATCTATGCACTACTGAATACAGATGACTTTCAACATAATATAAACATGAGGATGATGACAATGATATAAGAATTCAATAAAACAAGTTCAAGAATTATTTTATCCAGGAATTATTAACGTCCAAATTGTCAACATGATACTGTTTTGTAGAGTAAAATTCAAGAATGTCACCAAGTATAGGGTAGACCGCGTATACAGGTTATTCCAACAAAATAATAAGAAATGGAATAACAACAGTTCTCTTCATGAATAAGAAATAATAACACCCCTTACGGGTACAACAAATAATATTCCCTACCTTAGAAGAACTGAATATTGGAAAAGTGAAGTAGCAGAATACTTTTCTTCTTTCTCTCTATAGTTTCTCTCTCTAGAGTTTCAAATTGAATTCGTGAAATAATGAAGGAATGAGCTTTCTATTTATAGAAAACCGAGGGTGGCTCTTGGTCTTAACGAAGGGTGATAATGACTCTTGGTAATATTGAAGAGACAACTACTATTTGCGAAGGGGTAATTAATCTTTGGAACACCGAAGAGGCAGTTAACTCTTGGTAATATTGAAGGGACAATTACTATTTGCGAAGGGGTAATTACTATTGACGAAGTTAAATACTATTGACGAAGGTAATTACTATTCACAAAGGTAATTACTATTGACGAAGGTAAATACTATTGAAGAAGGTAATTACTATTGACGAAGGTAAATACTATTGACGAAGGTAATTACTATTCACAAAGGTAATTACTATCGATTGAAGGTAAATACTATCAAGAAGGTAATTACTATCGATACGAAGAGACTCTTAGATGATGACATATGGGCCCCCATAAAATAATCAAACTTACCACAAACGCCTCATAATGGACTCATTATATACATCAAGGATTGAATAAATATTACCACAAATCATTTTATTTTTAATCAACACATTTTTAATCTTTCAACAATTATTAATCATTTATAACTTGTCGTCTCATATTATATGATGATAATCTTGTGACAATAATTGAATCAATAATATAAGAGATATGATGCAAAGAATTATCGTAGTAATAATTGAGTATAGCTAAGTGACTTCTCACGAAGCATCAATAATCAATACCGTGTGCTACTACGCAACACATGTATTCTTGTACTTTTTACCACCGGGTAGTTCAACAGCTTTTAACGGTAACACCTCCGTAGTTATTTTTATAGAAAGATAATTTTGTCGTTTTCTAACTACGACAATACTTTCGATTAATGGGGTCCACTAATGATTGAGCCGTCGCATTTAATATTCCCCGACAAAAAGAATATTCCCCTAATCAAACTAATATTTTATAACAACTTGCTTACTTTTATGTAAATTTATAAATATTACCCACAACTATAACATTATATCAAATTTATTCCATAATATTCAAAAATAATATTTATAGAAAATTCATCTTTATTTATAAAAGTCGGGTCTTACATTTTCATGCAAGTCAAGTATTTAATGTTCATTTTGCAAATTACCAACACCATATAAAACATTATTATTATAAATAGAACAATTGTTGTTATTTATTATAATATCAAAATAATCCATATCCAATACAGAAATTGAAATAATGTTTCTAATAAGTGATGGAAGAAAATAACAATTATTTAAACTAAAGGACTTAGGCAGTGCTAAACAATAAGTCCCAATAGCTAATGCAGCAACCTTTGCTCCATTTCCCACTCGTAGGACGACCTCATCCCTGTTCAGCTTTCCACTTTTAACCATTTCTTGCATTGTATTATATATGTGAGAACCATAGCCAGTATCCAATACCCAAGTAGAAGATTGACTTTCAAAAAAATTAATTTCAATCATAAACAAACCGTGATTAAGAGTTGAAACTTCTCTAAGGTTCTTCTGCTTTTGTTCCGCAAGGATCTCCTTGTAGTTCCTCTTTCAGTAACCTAGCTTGTTGCAATAGAAGCAGATTCCTTTGCTAGCTGGATCAGGTTTCTTTTGATCCTTCACTTTTGCCTTGCCCTTAGCCTTCTTAGATTTCTTCTTTTCAGAAGATACCTTGGGCCTCTTCCTTTTCTTGGAAGAATCATCCACTATTAAGACATAGTCCTTCTAGGATGGGAAGTGACCTTCTACAGTTTTCAACATGTTAAGTTATTGATAGGTAGTTTCATACATACCTATTTTAATATCAATTGACTTTAATTTGAGCTTAAACTCTTTCATTTTAGTAGCTTTTCATGCATTTTTGGTTTCTTTTGCAGATTGCATGTTTGGGAACTTTCCTGGTGACTTTTGAAGTTAAAGTGATTGTGTGGATGCTACAAGGAACAATCAATGAATTGTAGCATATGGAGTGCAACAGCAGAAAGAAAATGCGTAAATCCAAGATTCAGTGCACGACGCAAATTGTTCAATTTGGCATTAGGTGTATAATGCTTGTTTGCAAGGTCTTGACTCAGAATGTGCGTTGTGTATTGCTACCCATTTATCCTTGTGGGTGGGCGAATCACAGTAACGATCGAGAAATTTATAATTTAATTTAAATATTTATTGAATTAAATAAATATTTTAAATAATTTATTTATTAAGGAAAATAAATAATTGATGAATTGTGGTGAATTAATTTAGTAACTAAATTGATTAATGTTAATTAAATTGAGTAATGATAATTTTATCTGAAGGATTTAATTTAAGGAAATAATTAAATTAAATCAATTGTTTAATATTTAAGAAAATAATTAAATTAAATAAAATATTGTTTTGATCTAATTTATTAACTAAATTAGATATGTAAAGATTTATTAAGTATGTTAAAATGGGAATTATAATTATTATAATTATAAGTATGAGTTATTTAAATTAATTTTAATGGTGTGACATGAAACTATATAATATAAAGATTATTAAAATAATCTAGTTTGGGGGCTAGGGGGTAGCCAAACAATGCCTTGTGGCCTTTGGCTTATTTTGACGTACGCCCATTGGTTTTTTTAACTGATAACCACGATTATTAGTTGGGTTATTTCATACTTCGCGTCTTTTTTTTCCTAAGGCCAAAATAACAGAGTTTTGAGAGAGAGAGAGAGAGAGAGCTTGGAGGAAAAGAGAAAAAAACACTGTGATATTAAGGGTTGGAGAAGAAGGGTTTGGAAAGGATTTCTATCATCTTTTTCTAGCCAACAATCAAAGGAACAATGTATAACCTACTTTAATGTTAACCCTTGTTTTTAAAATTTCTATTGACAATTGTGTTTGATTGATACATATATATGTATGTTGGGTTTATAATCTATTATTTATTATATGTAAGTGTTATTTGATGATTAAAGACATTAAATTGGGTTGTAGTAGAAGGTTTTATATATCAGTGTTTATGTTGTTGGATATGGCTTAGAAAGTACAAAATTTCGTGATCAATACTTGTTATAATCTGTAATTTGTTGATGGATTATGTTAGAATGTTAAGAAACGAAAGCGGCGTAGTTCGAATCATGTTAATCGGTTAAGAAACGAGTTTTTAGCGATCAAATTCGCTAAATATGTGAAAATGATGAAATTTGGAAAAATTGGGATTTTGATCCCTTAAACTTGAATATATATGATGTTTTTGTATATAAAATAGTGTATAACATGCTTAACTATGTTATTACAGAGTTTTAGATGATTAGTTTTGTAACAATCCGAGATTTCAAATTGTAATTTTAAATATTTATTGAATTATATAAATATTTATTTGAGGTGTTTATTGTTGAATAAATATGTATTGATGTGATGGTTGTTAATAAATATTTGTGAATCTAAATTTATTATATAAATTTCTAAATTAAATTAATTTATAATTTAGAGATTTGTAATATAACATGAGGTGTTATATTGTGATTAATAATTTAAAATGGTATATTAAATTATCAAATAAAATTATAATGAAATTATAATTTTGTGGTATTTGATAAAGTGGGAAATTTATTTAAAATATAGTGTTTAACTAATTTATTGAATAATGTTGGATATGGAAATTCAAACAAATAAGATGTAATTATAAATTATAAACTAAATTATTTATTAAAATAAATTAAGGAGTTTAATTTAGTTTTTGCCAAACAAGGCTTAAATATATTAATTCTTTAAAATTTAAAGGGTTTTGCCAAACAAAGCCTTAAGGCTTTTGAATTTCTAATTTTTGAATTTAAATAAAATAAATAATATAAAAAATAATAAATATAATATATTTATAATATATACGTTTGTTTTAGTAACTGATATTAGTTATTATGATTATTAAGGTTATCAGTTTTTAGTTTACGCTTAAGTTAGCCTATAGTTTAGTCTACTGAGAAGAGGGAAGAGAATTCAGAGAAGAGCTTGACAGAGAACTTGAGAGATTGAGAGAAAACCTAAGCAATTTCAGTGTTTAGCAAGGGATTATTAAGCATATTGAAGGTATTCACTACTACAAAACAGTAAATAGACAACGCGAAAAAAACGTTGTGGTTTCAGTTAGAAAAACGTCGTGGTTAAGGGTATCATCTATTTGACACCCTTACACAACGTTTTTAAAACGTTATAGTTAAGCACATTACACAACGTTTTTTTAAGGAAAAAAAACGTTGTATATTTATTTTCCATAAATTAGTAGATGCTTGAAAACGTTGTAGAAGGTATGATTCCACAACATTTTCTGGATAAAAATGTTGTTGTGTAGTATATCAGACAACGTTTATGCACATTTACATAACGTTTTTAAAATATTGTAGATTAACTTGAAAAAAAAAGAAAAAAAAATTATTTTTCACCTATATTACCAATACACCTGCAATATGCTAATGCCGTGATATATAGCTAAAAGGTCTAAATTCTCATTTAAATTTAAAGCCAAAATGTATCAATCATTCAAAATACATCCCAATAATACAATTCATTTACAGTTTCAAATTACTACATCCAAAAAATATATACCAAACTATCCATATATACATCTCAAATTCATTTTTTAATATAAATTACTACTATATTGAATTGTGAATTTGATTACCTAGAAGCAATAGCCTCTAATTCCTCTTTGATCTTTATTTGAAACCGAAGAACAGTAAGCTTCCCTTCAAGTAAATCCAATAGTCCATCATCAAATGCATTCCTTGAAGAACCTACTGGACCATCAACATCACTTGCACTTCTTGGCTGCTGACCTTTGCATTAGTCGGTATTGATGCTTGACATTCAAACTATGAAATATAAATTATCGGATAATGAGATATTTAGATATTCAATGAGCCAACATGGATAATAACATTATAGCATTATTAGAGAAGACATATGACCATAATTTTGTGGCTACTAGCAAAAAATCAAATACAAGAAAAAGAGTCAAACAAATAATAAATTAACATTGAATGACCCTAACATTAGTGAACGTAAGCAGTCCCAAGATAAATGTCCAAGATTGACTATTTGACTTTAATGGTCATGCAGTTCCCCAATAGATTGCATCGAGGATCAAAACTTTAGGACAAAGCATAAGAAGGTTTGTGTGGGTCTCACTAAGAGCCTAGCACAAAATACACCATAGAAGTGAATGCCAGATAAAATGTAAGTGGAAGTTCAAAAAAAAGTGTGTTGATATTACATACTTCACTACTTACCATATCCCAGCAGCTTCAAACTTTAATTTCCAGCTTGCTTCATAAACTTCTTGAAATATGTCCTTAAATCTTCATTAATAAAAAAAATGATAATCAGACAACTAAATTAAGAGCTCAACACAGGTGCAAATAAAAGTACAAGAAGACTGAAAGAGCAAGGAGTGAAACAAGAATTAGCCAACAATCAATGAGTTCTGAGTGAACAATTGCAAGATTATAAGTGCATAGCGAATACACAAGGAAGATTATTCAATGAAGTTAAACAACCAAAAAGACATACCTTCCATCATATTTCTTGAGAATAGTATTTTTGTGCTAAGATAAAGTGGCCACTTTTTTACGGTAAAGTTGTGTTCATCAAGCATCAGAAAAGCATGAATGGACCGTGCATTTCCATGATAAATATAAAAAGAGATGCATGGCGATTCGCAAGAAGGAACCATCAATTTGAATTCAATATACCACTAAACAACTTGCAAAGCATACCTCATCTGTGTTGTACATTGACAAAGCTACAGCTCTAGGACCAGTGAAGTTGTAAACTTCCAACTCTGTGTTTTCGTCTTTTCCTTTTGGTACTGTATAAAAGTTAAGCACCCTTTCTCAAAAGATATACTTTTGTAAAAATAGACAAACAGAGAAGGTAATAAAGCACTAAAGCAATGACAACCATACAAATTTAGTCATTTTGAAACCTTTAAAAAATTAAGCAGCTAAAATGACAATGAAAATTCAAAAAGATGTCCACGAGGGGTTTGACAACAGAGAAAAAAAGTTTACCAAAAACTAATTTAAGTTTTTCAGGTCCTTTGATAACTGCATCAGTTGCCCGTTGCGGATTGATCACCAAAAGCATGCCTTCCAATGCATATTGGCTTTGTCCACCCTGGAAATATGACTAATTACTTCACCTCTATTCCACCAGGTGATAAGAAAAATAGTGAAAACATAAACACTACAAAAGGTTAACCTGGAATAAGCAGGATAATACCTACAAATACCATGGTGAAAAGCACATAATATTCCACAGCTAATACAATATACACACAAGGAAATTTAATAGAAGTTAAAAATCCTACCACCACAGTCCAAACTCCAGTGTTATCTTCCATAGAAGTCCTAAAGAGATTCTGGCTTCTATCACTGGTCATGCAACAACCCTTATTACTTACGTAAATCCCATTCCGCCATGACCATCGGCCTAGGGAAGATGACTTGCTCCTCTCAATGGTCCAGAACCAAACATACATGGATCATGGGAGTAAAAGGTAAATTAGATGTTCAATAATCATTTATATGTCCCAGTAACAAGTAAGCTTGGCTTTACACAGAGCAAGTCTAAGAAGAATTAACACAGTCAAACTCAAAAAGTAAGAGGTTTAGAAATAGCAAAAGTCTAAGCAGATAAAACACAAATAAACCAATACATAAGATAACTAATTATGATTCCTGTCATTTGTTTCTCAATCAAATGTATTCAAATGATAGATTCAGAAAACCCAAAATCTTTCTCATTACTATGTTAAACTTCAATCACACCACATAATCTAAAGTACATGGCAAAAGCATTATTAAATATAGAAAATGTCATCTTAGAACAGCAAAATGTCCCTGAAGGGACATCAGATAAAATCTAAACAACACCCAACAGCAAAAAAATTGAATAGTAAAAATCTTAATCAATCCATCAATACCATGATATACATCCTCATCGTATAGTTCAAGTAGGAAAATATAAATTATATAATCATAAATCCCAAACTTTCTGTCGTTTATTCATTAATAGTTAAGATTTCATAATTTCCAATTTTTTGAATGATATAATCAATGTCTCACTACAACAACAAAAATACAGTTCCAGAAGCATCAATCAATCAATTGATACTATACCTAATCCTCAAAACAAATGCAATATATTTCATAAATCCAAAATTGGAAGACTACCCATTAATCCTTCGCCGAGATTCTCGGCCCTCGCCTTGACCTCAAGAGCAATAAGCTTTTATTCTTCTCAATTGCGTAATCAAATTAGAAAAAAAATAGAAATCAAGAAGAATAGCCATTTTTAGAAACCCATAAAAATTAAAGAGAAATAAAAAAGGAAAATTTTAAGAAAATAATTTTCACAGGAGAGAATCAACAAAAACAAATGATCTACGAAAAAACTGATCTAAGAAAAAACCCAGAAAGGGAATCTAATTTCTTAACTATAGTCCACAAAAAATGGGAAAAAACCCCATACCTCCACAGTTGCTCTATATAATGGAGTCAAATCAAATTTATCGGCAATTCCTGTGAATCCTTCATCATCTTCTTCTTCTAAGGCATAAATACAGTCTCGTAAACTTAGTTGACTCTGTTCTTCAGTTTGCCTTTTCTTCATACGCATCTCTTCTTCTCTCTGCCGCGACGCCGAAGCTTGTCCGATCGCTAGTCTACGAACTCTTTGTTGATTCATCGCTCGATGTGTGACCGGATAGTCTCGATCGCAAGACCCTAGGGCTTGAAGATATGACAAAGTTATGTTTAGGCATTTGTTTCGAGCTTCGACGAAGGAATCGAGAGAGGTTAACAACCAGAGTTATATATGTCTTTTAATTTTAAGTTTTGACTTCAACGCGGTTTTTTGCTAGCTCCGTGTTTTTTGGATAGACAATGTTTTTTTTAAAAACACGTTATCTAGTTAAAATCAAAAAAATACCCTTTTAAATAGATAATATTTTTGCATATATATCTACAACGTTTTGTTTAAAAACGTTGTGAAAAAAAATACCACAACGTTTTTATAAAAAACGTTGTGGTTTAAGTGTTGTCTATTTAGTATTTTGTAGTAGTGATTTTATCTAGCCTTTGTATTATATATATATATATATATGTATATACATATATGAAGTTACAACAAAGTTTTGTTTATGTTCTGTGAATTCTAATTCTTTCAAAATTGTTGTTATGTAACTAAATAATGGTGGAAATATGTGATATAATGCTAGAGTTTATGTTTAAACAAGGAAATTGTATGCTAATTTTGGATAACAATGGGTAAATTATGACAGTGTTTGTATTTCTCATATGGCTTGTGTAAGTATCAATTTTGATGGTCAATTCGTATGTTAAACTGTAAATTGAGTCTTGTATATGTTAGTTCATTAAGAAACGAGCATAACGTAATTTGAACAAAGCAATTTGGCCAAGTATAGAGATTACAGTGATGATTTTGGGAAGGATATTAAAAAATTAAGTTTTTATATGAAAATGAGAAATTTGAGAAATTAAAGTAGTATAATTGTTGTTAAATTGTTCTATATTGATATATATGTGAGGAAACATGTTCGTAGTAGTTTTATACCAATTGTATGTGTTAGTATTACTATTTGGTGGGTGAAATTCGTGTTAGTTGGGCTAAAGTCTGCCATCGTTTCATGCCGCTTTACGCCTCTGTTTCGTGCATCAACAAGAATAATTTCACTGGATCCCAAGCTTTTCGTGTATGGCGCAATTGCTGCCATACCCCGATTTGGGGACGATGACTTCGCTATTATCGCAATTACGGGATAGCGGCATACATTGGACTAATGATGTGTTAGCATGTCAAACATGTAACAACAAGGTTAAAACAGAGTTGTATGATGTGGTTAGTAAATTCAAAGTTTTAAATGATTAGTAAACTATGAAAATGGCATGTTGTGATTTATTAAGCATGATGAATAGTAAACAGGTGTTGTGAGGGTTAAAACACTTGAAATTTCTAATATTTGTATAGTAGCATAAGACTTGTGCTAAAATGATAAGTTTAGTTAGAAATGTACATGTTATGGTATATTACCATATCGAATAGGTATTGTGGTTCTAAATCTATGTGTAGGTGAACGTGAGTTTAATATTATAGCTTACGCTCGAGGCAAGTTTTTCCAACTTTACATTTACGTTGAACAAGTTTCTAAACTTCTCTTTTCACATTAAGCAAGTTTTTCTAACTCTACATTTACGTTAAGCAAGTTTCTTACTTTAAACTTTCATTAAGCGAACTCTTTTATTCCTAATCATTATTTGAGCAAGCTAGCTATGACTTTAACTTTATTCGAACAAGTTTAAATTCTAATTTTTATTGATGTATTCTAACTTGTTTATTGTTAGACAAGTTTCTTTATCGTCATTCATGTATTATGAATGCAATTTTCTTGAATTCTAATTTCTAATGTTGAATTATCTTATCTCATTTACTTGACACAAGCTATTCTCATAATGAGCAAGCTTTATTTTCAGCTTGCTATTATTTAAGGTATATTCAATAATTCATAGTCCTAGCTTAACATTATTCAAGCAAGGTTTATTGTCATTCAATACTTATGCTTTGTAGTTGTTTCTAAGCATAAGTTCAAGATATAGTTAGTTCGCTTACACTTATTCATTGTTCCATATTATGTTATTATTGATCAACTGTTGTGTTATTTCACACTATTGATTCAACTAGTCCTCTAGTTGATGATCGTTAAACTCCAAATTACCCTTGAAAGCTTATCCAAACCAAACTTTCTTTGGTGCGGACTTGTACTCTAAATACTGAGATGAACAACCCTATTATTATTAGGGGATAATTTACGCTTAGCGTTGAAATGTTTGTGCACAATACATTGTACGAAGGGCTGATCCCCCTAAGTACGAGGAGTACCTTATAGTCTTATGACTATTAAAGTTGAAGTTGAAATATTACTTGCAACTGTGGACATAGTTCGTGGTCTTGTGACCCTCAGATATATATTCCATATTTTGATTCCAGTCTTTGGTTATCATTGATAGAGTACTATTCAGTTTTGATGAGCCTATTCATTGGCAGTTGTTATTATCATGTTGATTCATTACTATATCTAGTGAGAAATTGTTTTGCTCACTCTTGCATATTTATACACTCATTACAGCTAAAGTTGAGAAGGTCGACGAACCTACAAATAGCAAAGGAAAGGGAAAAATGTACAAGTGATGAAGACTTGTAATTTTATTTATTGTTATGCTCATAGACTTTTAATTAATGTTGTGATGTAATAATTTAATTCCACACTTGTATGATGTTTAAGGTTAGACAACCTGGGATATTTTTGAATTTAATGATGTAACCCTATTTAAAGGGAGGATTTATGGTTTAAATATTTTTTTTTATTTGGGTAGATAGTATGAATGTATGGATAGTGAGCACCAAATCTTGTGGGACTGAAGTACCTAGATTTGGGGGTGTCACAGGTTGGTATCAAAGCCTTAGCTTATGAATCAGTAATTAAACTTAAAATTTTGTTGTCAGGATGACTAATGTAGGAGGATCCAGTCAGGCGAGGGCGGAAGAATCCCAGATGCCTAGGGAGGAGGAGCCTCGAGATATTCAGGTTATTTGGGAATAGCTACTGCCATGGGAAACAACTCCGTTGGTCATAGTAGTTGAGCAAGATGATGAGATAGAGATGGACGAGGAGGACCCCATTGAGCTACCACAATCGAATGAGGAGGAAGAGCTTTCACTTAAATCGATAGTTGCCCGTATGTACGACGAGGAGTATGACTGCAATATGGAACTTCAAGATACCGTCGAGGAGTTACAGGAGATAGTAGTTGAACAATAGACCTCGATGACACAGAAGGACAACGAGATCCAGGATCGAGAGGAACGTTTGAACAACGTTGAAGAGAAGCTGATCCACACGGAAGGGGAAAACGAGCAACTGATAGAGAAGATTGTAGAACTAGAGAATAAGCTGAAAGCGGAGTCTACTAAGAGGGCAAGAGCCGAAGACGCGTATGAGTAAGCTTATCAACAAGCCAGGATGGCAGAGAGAGACGCACAAGCAAAGAGGATGAAGATTGAGGAGATGAATAATGTATTCAACACCGTGATCAATCGAGCTCAAGATCGAGTCATGTGTTATCCTATTCAGTTTGAGACGCTTCCATCATACATTTTAGATCGCCGAACAATGACTCGAATTATGGAGGAAGAGCGTCGTAAGGCTACGCAGTATCTTAGTAGGACATTGTAGGGAATGTACCTGATATGTGGTTACGGAGTAAATAAATTATAAATCCCGGGTATGATATAACCAACGGGATAGATGATGATGATGTTGTCCTGAAATTGTTATAGTTCAGGAAAGTAATGTAAATAGCAGTGATACTATTGTTTTGATATTTTTTTTTTAAAAAAAAAATATGAATGAATAAAAGTTATTATTTTATTCAAAGTGTTATGTGTTACGTGATAATCTTATATGGTGTGCAAATTAAGTAGTAATACTTAAAAGGTTGAATAGAAACTAATGGGTGTATTTTAACAGAAAATACCTCCAAGACGTCAACCACGACAGAGAACCACTGAGGAAACCAACAATAACAATGTGGAAGGTAACCCAGTTCAGCAGCTAGTGACGTTACTAACGGGTGCTTTGCAGAATAAACCTCAACACCAAGGTATAACGTTTAAGGATTTCAAGGCGGTTGGACCACCAGAATTCCGTGGGTCCATGAATCTGGTTGAAGCACAGACCTGGATCATGGAAATAGAGAAGGTTTTTGATGTTGCTAGGGTAGGGGATAACCAAAAGACTAATTTTACAACATTCATGTTGAAAGAAGATGTGAGTTATTGGTGGCAAGCCAATAAAACTCGAGGAGGTCAAGAGGTAATGACTTGGGAAAGGTTCAAGGATATATTCTTTGAGACCTATTTTCCAGAAAGTTCGAAGAGTCAGCTAGAAGTGCAGTTTTTGGAACTAAAGCAGGGAACGATGTCGGTGTCTAAGTATGCCGTAAGATTCAACGAGTTGGCGAGGTTTACGCCATATCAAGTCAAGATGCATTTAACGCCTTGGCTGAAGAGGTTTGAACAGGATTTGAAGCCACGGTTGTATGACAAAGAGGGTCTCCTATTCCAACTGAAGACGTTTGCAGTGGTAATGGAGAAAGCAATTGTGACGCCCCCAAAACAGGTATACATCACCCATCTTAAGTCACCAAATACATGGTACATAAATCAAATACAAACTTAATTATACAACAGTCGTGTAAAATACGATAAAACATAGCTGAGAGTTTAAACAAGAATATTGTCATCTAGACAATATCCACACTCAATGGTGTCCTCATTATAATTATTATCACATTATTAAAGTAGAATAGTGAGGGACTACTAAAGCCATTTATCCGGACCATCACTCCATTCCCCGACTCGTCCCAGCTATATTCTCATTTCCTGAAGAGAACAATGAAAGAAAGGGTTAGCTCAACTAGCCCAGTAAGAAATATATGACTAAGATAATGCAGAATAAATTATCCTTAGCCTTGAATAGTATAACAACTGATAGAATACAATAGATAACAAGTTTTAGATCAACAACTGCAGCAGAAATAAGCAATCCATTAGAAGAGTTAAGTAGAGCATAAAATCTACTATCTTCTATGATTTAAAAAAAAATCATCAACTTTATCGCTGAGACTCAGCTTAATAAAAAAATTGAATCATCCCTGCACCACGGCCAAGGATATTCATGTAATCATCAATGGTCATGATTATACCGAATAATCCCTGGTCATAATCATACCAACAACTGTCCATCAATGAACTACAGACCAATGAGGACTTTTACCACTTCATTCGTCACATTACGGTCATGATTATACCGAATAATCCCTGGTCATAATCATACCAAGTCCATCTATGCACGTAAGCCAAAGATGACTTTAATCATAATATAAGCATGAGGATGATGACAATGACATAATAATTCAATAAAATAAGTTCAAGGATAAATTTTAAAGATTTATAATTTAATTTATCCGTAAATCAATAACGTCAAATTGTCAACATGATCTTTGCTTTGTAGAGTAAAATTCAAGAATAATATTCATGTACCAAATATAATTTGGATGAAAAAAAATATATTTTTCGGGTGAATAATACCCGTGAATAGTACTTGAGAATAGTACCCGTGAATAGTACCCAAACACCTAAAAGTGTCCCGAATACCGAAAGTGAATGATACTAGAGTGAATAATAATCGGGTGAATAGTAACCCATGAATAAGTAACTCGTGAATAGTACTCTGGCACGAAAAGTGCCCCGAATACCCGAGTGAATAATACTAGAGTGAATAGTAACCGGGTGAATAGTAACTCATGAAAAAAATTACCAAAGAAAATGATATTCCATGACAAGTACAAAAGAAATGATATCTCAGACGAGTATAATAGAATATATGAAACTGCAAATAGATTTTCACCCGCCATGTGGTAATCCACGTAGACAGATCATTTCCACAATTTAATAAAGAATGAATACGAAAAGTCATTCACCATGCATGTGGTAATCCACATAGACAGGTTATTCCAATAGAATAATAAAGAATTGAATAACAAAAGAATTCACCAGGCATGCGATAAACCGCACAGACAGGTTATTCCCAACAAAATAATAAAGAATGGAACCAGGTCATGTGTAATCCGCATAGACAGTATATTCCAACAGAATAATAAAGAACGGAACCAGGTCATGCGTAATCCGCACAGATAGGATATTCTAATAGAATAATAAAGAACGGAACCAGGTCATGCGTAATCCGCACAGACAGGATATTTCAACAGAATAATAAAGAACGGAATAACAACAGAATTCACCAGGCATGCGATAGACCGCATGCAGAAAAGTTATTCCAATGAGAATAATAAAGAATGGAATAATGGAAGAATTTCACCATGTATGCGGTACTTCGCATAAATAGGTTATTCCAACATAATAATAAAGAATGGAATAACAACCCTTACGAGTATTGAAAGAAAATAACTCTCTTCATGAATACGAAAGAATAATACCCCTTACCTTAGAAAAAATTAGATCTTTGGAATAAGGCGAGACTTCTCTTCTTCTTTCTCTCTATAATTTCTCTCTATAATAATTGCTCTATAGCTTTAGTGAATTGGTGAGAAATGAAGGAAGAATGAGCTTCTATTTATAGGAAATTATAGTTTCGATAATTGCACGTTTTGGGGCTCGAAATATTACAGTATAATACCTTCCTCTTTTCCTTCTTTTTTAATTTAGTCCTGCAAGTATTATCAAACTTGCACCATCTCCCCTAATAGTAAATCATGTGAATCAATAGTAAATCATGTGAATCAATAGTTCTAGACATGTGAAAATATGAATTACAGTATAGTACCTCCATCTATACCTCCAATTTTAACTTAGTCATGCGAGTATTATCAATCTTGCACCAACTCCCCTAATAGTACAAGAATGTGAATCAATAGTACACACATGTGAACAAATAGTTATAATCATGTGAATTAATAGCAATTAATTCCTCATTTATCCGATTAATTACCCGATTGGTCAATATAACCTCCAGACATCAATTATTATCGAAATAAATGTCGATTTCCACTAACACTAATAATTCCAACACAATAGAACTATCAATTTCATCTTTAATCAACATGAACTTATTCATCATTAATATTATAACTCACAATATTTAACAACTAGGTCGTTCCCAGGAGAGAGGGGGCTTTCCGATAAGGATTTCTCCTTATTGGCGCGCAATTAGGTGACCAAACCTCTCCGATGAACTTCTAGACATTATCAATATTGTAAATAATAATATGAATAACTTTACCAAATCTCAATTATTGATTTAATAATATAACAAATTACGAGATGATAACATGACAATAATTGAATCAATAATATGAGAGATATGATGCAGCAATTACTGTAGCAATAATTGAGTATAACTGAGTGACTTCTTACGTAAGCAACAATAATCAATACTGTGTGCTACTATGCAACCACGTGCATTACTGTACTTTTACTACCGAGTAGTTCAACAATTTTAACGGTAACACTTTCGCCGTTATTTTTATAAAAAGATAATTCTGTCGTTTTTTAACTACGAAAATACTTCCGTTGTGGGGTCCACCAATGATTGTGCCGTCGAACAGATATTCCCCAACAAAAAGTATATTCCCCGACCAAACGACTATTTTATAACAACTTGCATACTTTGCAAAATTTATAAATATTACCCACAACTATAACATTATATCAAATCCACACCATAATATTAAAAAAAATATTTCGAGAAATTTAAATCTTTATTCATAAAATTTGGGGTCTCACAGCAATTCTCGCTGAAGGTGGGGGCGAGGCTGTAACTAAGTTCAACCAAGAGCAGAGGAAGAAGAAAAATGAAGGTGAAGCTAAAAATGGTGGAGGTAGTCACGGTGGAAATGGCAACAATAATTTGAAGATGAAGTGGAATACAAATGTGGGAGCTGGAAATCAGCAAGGAAACCAGCAAAATAAGAAGTTTGAAGCATATGCTAAATGCGGGAAGTTTCACAAGGGTGTGTGCTTGATGGGGAAATGAGTATGCTTCAACTGTGGCCATGAGGGTCACATCGCCCTAAATTGTAATCAACTTAAGAAGAACGTTTGCTTCACGTGCGGGTCTAAGGATCACTTTGCTCGTGAATGCCCTAAGAAGAGATCTAGTGAGGCAAATGGAAGTAAGGGAAATGCTAGTGGAGGTGCGCTGGCTATTGCTGGACCAACATCAACAAATAAGCCCACAGCAAGAACCTTCAACATGACGGTGCAAGACGCGGTGCAATCAAAAGATGGCATGTCAGGTATTATCCCAATCAATGATATAAATGCATATATATTATTTGATTCGGGTGCTACTTCCTCGTTTATATCTGATGAATTTGCTAAGAGATTAGAAATACCTAGTGAAGATTTGAATTTCCCTTTAAGCATAGAAATTTTGAATAGGGAGGTAATTTCTGTTAGGTTCGTATACAAGAACTGTAGGGTGAATATAAAGGGGAATATTATGACAATAGATTTAATCCCGATAAAACTTGGAGAGTTTGACGTGATATTGGGAATGGATTGGTTATTCAATTATGGAGCGATAATTGATTGCCAAAAGAAGTGTGTAAACCTTATGGCTCCGTCAAAGGTAGTTTTTCATCGTAGCAAATCGTCAAGACAAATGAGATGTCTGACGATTATATAGGCCAAGAAATTATTGAGTCAAGGCTGTGTAGGATACTTAGCCTACATAGTCGATACTCAAAACGAGAAGGGTGTAAAACTGGAGGAAATACCAGTGGTTAAGGAATTCGTGGACGTGTTTCTGGAAGATTTGCCAGGACTTCCGCCTGACCGATAGATCGAATTTGTGATCGACTTAGCGCCAAGAACCGTTTCAATATCGAAGGCCCCATACAGAATGGCTCCGATAGAGATGAAGAAATTGATGGTGAAACTGCAAGAACTGTTAGATAAGAAGTATATCCAGCCGAGTGTATCACCGTGGGGAGCACCGGTGTTATTCGTGAAGAAAAAGGATGGGTCAATGCGTCTTTGCATTGATTATAGGAAATTAAATAAAGTCACTATTAAAAACAAATATCCATTGCCAATAATAAATGACTTGTTTGATCAATTGAAGGGTGCTAGATATTTCTCAAAAATAGATTTGAGAAGTGGGTATCATCAACTGAAAGTAAAGAAGGAGGATTTACCGAAGACGGCATTCCGAACTCGGTGTGGACATTATGAACTTTTAGTAATGTCTTTTGGTTTGACAAACGCCCCTGCAGCATTCATGGATTTGTTGAATAGGGTGTTTAAACCATTTTTAGACAAGTTTGTGGTGGTGTTCATAGATGATATTCTGGTGTACTCCAAATCCCAAGAAGAACACGTGGAACACTTACGTCTAGCGTTGGAAATGCTAAGAAAAGAAAAGTTGTTCGCAAAATTCTCTAAATGTGAATTTTGGCTAGAACGTGTACAATTTCTTGGACATGTAATCGATAAGGATGGGATTTCCATAGATCCATCAAAAGTCAAAGCTGTGATAAATTGGGAACAACCAAGAACTCCATCAGAAGTGAGAAGTTTCTTGGGATTGGCAGGCTATTACAGACGATTTATTCATGATTTTTCCAAGATTGCTACTCCGTTGACGAATTTGACTAAAAAATCTATAAAATTTATTTGGACTGAAAAATATGCAGAAAGTTTTACGGAATTGAAGAAGAGGCTCAGTGTGGCACCTGTGTTGTCATTACCAGATAATACAGAAAACTTTGTGGTGTATAGTTATGCTTCACATAAGGGATTAGGTTGTGTCCTTATGCAAAATGGCAAGGTCATTGTGTATGCATCAAGGCAGTTGAAAGACTATGAGAAAGGGTATCCAACTCATGATTTAGAGTTGGCGGCAGTAGTGTTTGCTCTGAAAATATGGAGACACTGTCTCTATGGAGAGAAGTGTGAGATCTACACATACCATAAAAGTCTGAAGTATATTTTCACACAGAAGGACCTGAACATGCGTCAAAGGAGATGGATGGAACTAATAAAAGATTATGATTGCAAGATCTTTTATCATACGGGCAAAGCTAATGTGGTTGTGGATGCCTTGAGTAGGAAAGGTAGAGAAAAGTTGATGTTGTTAACCGATAAGGAGGACCTCATTCCAGCAATGGCAAGGTTAGAGTTGGAAATCAAATTTCCAAAAGAATCCGATAAAAAATTGTACCAGATGGAAGCTAGTCCAACTTTGGTGGACATAGTGAAAAATGCTCAACTACAGGATGAAGAATGCAAGAAAATAAAGGAAAGTGTGGTTGAGGGTAAAGAAGTGAAGTACAAGGTCGATACTGAGGGAATGCTAAGATTCGAGGGATGAATTTGGGTTCCAGCAGTTCAGGATATTAAAGAAGAAATCTTGACGGAAGCGCATAACTCAAGATATTCGATTCATCTGGGAAGTACAAAGATGTATCAAGATTTGTGACGACATTTTTGGTGGCCAAATATGAAAAGAGACGTTGCAGAATGCGTTGCAAAGTGCTTGACACGTCAGAAAGTGAAGGCCGAGCATCAAAGACCAAGCAGATTACTTCAACCGTTGGAAATACCGGAATAGAAGTGGGAGCACATCACAATGGATTTTGTGGTAGGTCTTTCAACGACTCAGAAAAGATACGATGCGATATGGGTGATAGTGGATAGATTAACAAAATCTGCACACTTTTGCCAATAAAGATTAGATTTAATCTTGATCAGCTGGCGAAGCTACGTTAAAGAGATCGTCTCAAGACATGGAGTTCCAGTGTAAATTGTATCAGACAGAGAATCAAGGTTCACATCAAATTTCTGGAAGAGAATACAAGAATGTATGGGAACACAATTGAAGATGAGCATAGCATATCATCCGCAAAATGATGGGCAAAGCGAATGAACAATCTAGACACTAGAAGATATGCTTAGAGCATGCATCATAGATTTTAAAGAAAACTAGGATGATCATCTACCATTGGTGGAATTTACATATAATAATAGTTACCACGCAAGCATTGGTATGCCGCCATACGAGGCGTTATACGATAGGAAGTGCAGAACTCCACTATGTTGGGATGAAGTTGGTAAACGTCAACTGTTAGGCCCAGAACTAGTACAGCAGACCGCTGAAGTTGTCAAACTCATCAGAGCAAGACTGGTAGCTGCCTAAGATCGACAGAAAAAGTATGATGATCAACACAGGCAAAGTCGTGAATTTGAAGCAGGAAATTTCGTGTTCCTGAAGGTTTTTCCTTAGAAGGGGAAAATTCATTTTGGCAAGAAAGGAAAGCTCAGCCCAAGGTTTATTGGACCTTTCGAGATACTACGAAGAGTGGGAGAAGTAGCCTATGAGGTAGCTTTACCTCTGGAATTAGAACATGTTCGCAACATTTTTCATGTGTCGGTGTTGCGACCATATAAACCCGATTACAAGCATGTGATCGAGTATGAACCATTGCAGTTCAGTAAAGATTTATCCTATGAAGAGATTCCTATCCAGATAGTAGACAGGAAGGAACAAGTACTGATGAATAAAGTGATACCTTCTGTGAAGGTGATATGGAGGAACCATAATGTCGAAGAGGCTATGTGGGAACTCGAAGCTGATATGATGAAGAATTATCCTGAGTTATTTATTTAGTCTTTGTCTTCGATTCTGGGGGACAGAATCTTTGTAAAGAGGGAAGAATGTGACGATTTGATTGTTGAGTTGTGATTCTGGGGACAGAATCCTTGTAAGGAGGGAAGGATGTAACAATCCGGAATTTCAAATTGTAATTTTAAATATTTATTGAATTATATAAATATTTATTTGAGGTGTTTATTGTTGAATAAATATTTATTGATGTGATGGTTATTAATAAATATTTGTGAATCTAAATTTATTAGATAAATTACTAAATTAAATTAATTTATAATTTACAGATTTGTAATATAACATGAGGTGTTATATTGTGATTAATAATTTAAAATGGTATATTAAATTATCAAATAAAATTATAATTTTGTGGTATTTGATAAAGTGGGAAATTTATTTAAAATATAGTGTTCAACTAATTTATTGAATAATGTTTGATAAGGAAATTCAAACAAATAAGATGTAATTATAAATTATAAACTAAATTGTTTATTAAAATAAATTAAGGGAGTTTAATTTAGTTTTTTGCCAAACAAGGCTTAAATATATTAATTCTTTAAAATTTAAAGGGTTTTGCCAAACAAAGCTTTATGGCTTTTGGATTTCTAATTTTTGAATTTAAATAAAATAAATAATATAAATAAAATATATTTATAATATATACGTTTCTTTTAGTAACTTATATTAGTTATTATGATTATTAAGGTTATCAGTTTTTAGTTTACGCTTAAGTTAGCCTATGGTTTAGTCTACTGAGAAGAGGGAAGAGAATTCAGAGAAGAACTTGACAGAGAACTTGAGAGATTGAGAGAAAACCTAAGCAAGGGATTATTAAGCTTATTAAAGGTATTTTATCTAACCTTTGTATATATATATATATATATATATATATATATACATATATGAAGTTACAAAAAAGTTTTGTTTATGTTCTGTGAATTCTAATTCTTTCAAAATTGTTGTTATGTAACTAAATTATGGTGGAAATATGTGATATAATGCTAGAGTTTATGTTTAAACAAGGAAATTGCATGCAAATTTCGAATAACAGTAGGTAAATTATGACAGTGTTTGTATTTCTCATATGGCTTGTGTAAGTATCAATTTTGATGGTCAATTCGTATGTTAAACTATAAATTGAGTCTTGTATATGTTAGTTCATTAAGAAACGAGCATAACGTAATTTGAACGAAGCAATTTGGCCAAGTATAGAGATTATAGTGATGATTTTGGGAAGGATATTAAAAAAATTGAGTTTTTATATGAAAATGAGAAATTTGAGAAATTAAAGTAGTATAATTGTTGTTAAATTGTTCTATATTGATATATATGTGAGGAAACATGTTCGTAGTAGTTTTATACCAATTGTATGTGTTAGTATTACTATTTGGTGGGTGAAATTCGTGTTAGTTGGGCTAAAGTAAACTCTTTGTTCATCATAGTTATTTACTTCTCTGTCGTGCAATTCAAGTAGCAATACACGATCCCCAAGCACATGTATATAAATTGCATTTATACCCCGATTTGGGGACGATGACTTTTTTGCTATTCTTTGCAATTACGGGATAGCGGCATACATTGGACTAATGATGTGTTAACATGTCAAACACGTAGCAATAAGATTAAAATAGAGTTGTATGATGTGGTTAGTAAATTCAAAGTTTTAAATGATTAGTAAACTATGAAAATGACATGTTGTGATTTATTAAACATGATGAATAGTAAATAGGTGTTGTGAGGGTTAAAACACTTGAAATTTCTGATATTTGTATAGTAGCAAAAGACTTGTGCTAAAATGATAAGTTTAGTTAGAAATGTACATGTTATGGTATGTTAGCATATCTAATAGGTATTGTGGTTCTAAATCTATGTGTAGGTGAACATGAGTTTAATATTATAGCTTACGCTCGAGGAAAGTTTTTCTAACTCTACATTTACGTTGAGCAAGTTTCTATACTTCTCTTTTCACATTGAGCAAGTTTTTCTAACTCTACATTTACGTTAAGCAAGTTTCTTACTTTAATCTTTCATTAAGCGAACTCTTGTATTCCTAATCTATTTTCTAATGTTGAATTATCTTATCTCATTTACTTGACACAAGATATTCTCATAATGAGCAAGCTTTATTTTCAACTTGTTATTATTTAAGGTATATTCAATAATTCATAGTCCTAGCTTACATTATTCAAGCAAGGTTTATTGTCATTCAATACTTATGCTTTGTAGTTGTTTCTAAGCATGAGTTCCAGATATAGTTAGTTCGCTTACACTTATTCACTGTTCCATATTATGTTATTATTGATTAACTGTTGTGTTATTTCACACTATTGATTCAACTAGTCCTCTAGTTAATGATCGTTAAACTCCAAATTACCCTTGAAAGCTTATCCAAACCAAACTTTCTTTGGTGCAGACTTGTACTCTAAATAATGAAATGAACAACCCTATTATTATTGGGGATAATTTACGCTTAAGCGTTGAAATGTTTTGTGTACACAATACATTCGTATTTAAGGGCTGATCCCCCTAAGTACGAGGAGTCCTTATAGTCATATGACTGTTAAAGTTGAAGTTGAAAGATTACTTGCAATTGTGTGAAAGTATTATGCATACAAGCCAATCATGTATGATGATAAAGCATATACTGTGTAATCAATCTTATTTATTTATTAATAAAAGAATTATTTATTAAAGGCATTTATTATCTACGTGGTCTTTGTTTTAATAATATGTGATAAACCCATAGTTTTAAGCAACGCTTTTAGAATAATGATGATGATCATTCTAATGAGATCTAAATTCTTAGAAAGCTTAGAACTAAAAAGAGTTCCCAATCATTGGATTACTAAATTGGGATTAGTGATTAGGATAGATTGGTACATACGTTGCTTGCTTTCATTGGATGAGGATGATTGATCTCATGATCATTTGTGTGAGAACACTAAAGCAAGTATGTAGGTGCTTATTAGAGAATAAGTTCTTTGAGCGTGACTCGCTAAGGAATACCTAATGGAGTTTTACTTACTGTCGATAGGAATTTCTATAGTGATAGTAGACAAATGATCTCAGACTTGAGATCATCATAGTATCTTATATATAATGAATTACACTTTGACTTATTCCTTAAGACTCTTAGAGTATATCAAAGGGTATGCTTGGGTGTAATAAGTTATATATGAAGATAATGAATGATCAATAAAGAATCTACCACTTCTAGTAAAAAGGAGAGATGTCCTATGTGATTCGATAAATGACAACCAGTGAATCCTTGGCGAGGTGGAATGAAATTAGAAAGTAGTTTCTAATTTGCATTCATTAGGAGTTGTTCATTTAGGAATCGAAATACATATAATTAAATAAAATAAGACTTGTGAAAGTAATTCCATGTCTTATATTTAATTGGGACATTGTATGGTGGAAGGATTGAATTATGCGGTAACTATTTACTCAAAGGTTCTTTTATGATTAATGTTGAAATCTATATTATACGGAAAGTCGTTGATCATTAGGGAGGTTTATCCCTATTGTAGAATAAATATTATTTATTTAAATAAATTATTTGTTTAATTTATTTATTTAAATGAGATTAGAATTGTTCTAATTGATTTATTCACAACCTGGGTTTAATATGGAGAACCTAAAGGGTCACACCATAAAAGGAAGAATAATTATTTAAAAAGTTAATGGCATAATTGTAATAATATGTTAAGTATATTTAATTTAATCTATGGTGATAGAATAAATTAAATAGCTTAATATTTATTATTTAATATTTTAGAAATATTAAATATAAATTAATAAGAGGAGTCTTATTAATATTATTATAATTATTATTATTTTAATTTCTAAAAGGTTTAGGAATTAATTTAATATTAGTACTCTCATTTATTCCTAATTGGATTAGGAAAGAAAATTAGTTAAAGGAGTTTAATTAATTTCCCTAATAAGATTAGGGAGCCCATTTAATTAAAAGAGTTTAATTAAATAAATAATACCTTATTTTAATTAAAATAGGGTTACATGATATCTTTATAAGAGGAGTCTTATATTAGATATCTAAAAATATACGTAATTCCAAGATTTGGAGAGTACACCCCTTTTCTTATTCAGATAGGAAAAACTAGGGTTTGAGCCAACATCCCTTCTTCTTGAAAAATTCCTCTTCCTTGGTGGATCACCTATAGAGGCCATACACTTGGGTGGCTTACATTAATCAAAGGAAGGAATCTACAGGAGATTGAGGAGATCATGAGAAGAGGAGGTGAACTCGCACTGAGGAAGCTCGTTTACAAGGGTATGATTTCATAATTTCTTATTCTTCGTTTAATTTATAATATGCATAAAGGATGATCCGGGTAATTGGTTTGTGAAAAAATTTAAAATCTGATTTTATCTCGCTTCCACTATATTTTGCAATTTGATTGCTACTTTGATTTTCACAAAACCTTACAGTGGTATCAGAGCCAAACTTTATGCGAATTATTAATTATTTAGATTCTAAATATGTATGGGTATGTATTTAGAATAATTTATTGGGCATAATTGTTGTATAAAATTATTATTTTATGAAAAAAATATATATATATATTTGCCAAAAATCATTTTGAATTATTTTTTTAATTGTATCAAGTGGGTGAATTGTTTTCAATTTGCATCGTGGGTAATTTTTTTTTAAGCGTGATCGTCAAGAAAAAAAAAAAAAAAAGGAATCAGATTAAAACAAAAGTGAATGACCTTTGCATAATCAATCCGGTCCTTCTTTTTCCGTGTACAAGGGTGGTTTTGATGCAGTCCGGTTTTTAGTTGCAATCTGATCCGGTTTTTGGTTGCAATGCGATTTTTTTTTTAAGTTAGCAAAGCGATCAGGTGTTTTTTTTTTTTGGGTCAAGCGGCTGTTATTTTTTGTTGTTAAGGGATCCATGGCTGTTATAAAAAAAAAAAAAAAAAAAGGACCGGACTTTTATTATATATATATATAATTGTTATATATATATATTAATCTTAATAATTTTATAATTAAAATAAAAGAGTTTATTTTAATCTTGAAATTGGATTTCATGCAACATAAAATTGCCCATTAAATGATACTCATATATATATGGAATGATTTAATTTATTGATACATATGATGATATGTATGATAATAAATGGGATTGATTATGGACAATTGACCAATATGATTGGATTTATTTTAGTTGGATGTTTGAATGAATGGGTTTTATTAAATGGGGTCTGCGTACCTCGTCTTTTCTGGTTTTCTTCTTGATGTAAATTTTATCTCTCTCCTATGTACTTCCCCTTGACTGCTGATCAAGGTTTCTATTTAAATTAAATAGTTTAATGAAATAGGATTAGTTAGAATTTTTTTGAAGAACCGGAGATCAAAGATCAAAGAGCGCTTGAAGACCCGTTTGTAATGGAGCCCGGGTTTAAATGTAATAGTTATATTTAAATGTTTATTCTTTGCACCCTAGGGTTTGACCTTTTGGTTCACTTGGTGGCTCTAGTGAACCAAACTAGAATAAAAGTCCATAATCAATCCGGGTAGAATATAGTATTCTATATGTGCATGCTAGTAGTATATATATATTATATATGATGCAAACATGCTTCGCATGTTTAATAATATGACGCGTATTTTATATATATATTTGCATGCGCGCTAAACAAGATGAGACTAATAATAACAAATCCTCAAAAAATTTTTAAGTATTAAGTCTTAGCGTTCAAAGATATTTAGAATATCGAACGTAAGCCTTCTAGCATGATAAAATTAATAGAGTATTAAATATTTAATATGAGTTTGTTGTGTCACCACAAGGCAAGTATTAAGTATTTAAGATGTTAATTTATCACATTTGATGCTTATAAAGAAAATTGAACAATATTGTTTTGTTGTGTCACCACAAGGCGATATTTTTCTTTTTGAATATATGGAAGTGCTAGGTTGGACTTAACTTAGATAATTTTGATTCGGATGTGCCACCACTTGATCAAAATAATTCAAGAGGCAAAACATAAGGAGTTACATGTTGATGTAATTGATGACGAGTTGTCTACCTATTTATTTATATATAGTTTGTTGTGTCACCACAAGGCTATATATATTTGAAATGGGATCCTTATTCTCACTAGCAAAAATTTAATTAGATTTTCTTAGAACTATATAAATGAGGGTAATATAGTTTGAAAGAAAATAGTGGGAGATACCAATATAAAATAAGACCTAATTTATTTTGGTAATTAATAAATGAATGTTTGCTAAAATATTGTCTTTTTACATGAGAAATTTTGAAAATGTCACATTCACTAATTTCACTGCGAAGCATACTTGATCTTAACAAACCGAATTGGAATAGAACTACACGGATTTGGTTGAGGAATCGAGAATTATTCTCTTCTTTGAAAAGATTTCTTATGTCCTAAATTCGCCTGTACACTGCAAAAGTTGCAGAGGCGACCTCGAGGAAGAGATTGCTACTTTTAAGCGGTGGCAAGATGATGCATCCGTGGCTCGATGCATCATGCTCGCATCCATGAGTAACTTGAGCTTGGCGTCAAGATGAAAACATGGATGCTCCTACTATGCTCTTGCACCTTGGAGAGTTGTATGGTGAGCAAAGTAGGGGCGCTAGATATGAAATATCTAAGGAGCTCTTAGATCTCTTGGATGACCGAGGGCACTACTGAATTGAGACTCATGTCCTAAAGATGATCAATCGATTGAGCGTCTTGACAACTTGGGGTTCGTCATGGATGGGGAGTTGAGTCAAGATTTAGTCTTGCGGTCACTCCCGGACACCTTCTCACAATTTGTTGTGAATTTTCACATGAACAAGTTGGATGTCACTTGCTGAATTACTTAACATGTTGAAAAGCTACTGAAGGTCACTTCCCATCCAAGAAGAACCGTGTCTTCTTGGTGGATGATTCTTCCAAGAAAAGGAAGAGGCCCAAGGTATTTTACGAAAAGAAGAAATCCAAGAAGGCTAAAGGAAAGGCGAAAGTGAAGGATCAAAGAAACACGATCCAATTAGCAAAGGAATTTGCTTCCATTGCAATAAAGTAAGGTCCTTTGGAAGAGGAACCGCAAGGATTATCTAGCGAGAACAAAAGCGAAGAAGCTTGGGAAGCTTGAATCCTAATCAAGGTTTGTTTATGATTGAAATTAATTTTTACGAAAGTCGATCTTCTACTTGGGTATTGGATCTGGGATGTGGTTCTCACATATGTAATAATATCTGGGGGTGGTGAAGTAGAAAGTCGAGCAAGGATGAGGTCGCGTCTACGAGTGGGAAATGGAGCAAAGGTTTGCGCATTAGGCGTAGGGACTTATTGTTTAGCACTTCGCCTACTGGCAAGTTCATTAATTTAAATAATTGTTATTTTGTTCCAAATATCATTAGAAACATTATTTCTATCTCGTATTGGATATGGATGGTTTTAATATTATAATAAAGAACAACGGTTGTTCTATTTATAATGATAATGTTTTATATGGTGTTGGTAATTTGCGAAATGGACTTTATATACTTGACTTGCATGATAATATATTTCAAATTGAACAAACTAATAAAAGGAAAAGAGATGATGTTAATTATACCTTCATGTGTGGCAATGTAGACTTGGTCATATTAATGAAACAAGATTATCCAAGTTGCATAAAGATGGGCTCTAGAGCTATCGATTATGAATCATATCCAACCTGTGAATCTTGTCTCATGGGTAAAATGACTAAATCTCCTTTTAGTGGAAAAGGAGAAAGAGTTACTGAGTTGTTAGGGTTGGTACACACGGATGTATGTGGACTATGACAACGAATCGCATACGAGGAGGGTATTCTTATTTTATTACATTCATCGGCGACCACTCAAGATTTGGATATGTGTATTTAATGAAATACAAATCGAATCATTTGAAAAGTTCAAAGAGTTCGAAGTGAAGTTGAGAAGCAAGCTGGTAAGAGTATTAAGATTCTTGATCGATCGAGGAGGAGAATACTTAAGTGGTGAGTTTCTCAATTGTCTCAAAGAAAATGGTATAATCTCACAATGGACTCCACCGGGGAATACGGATGAATGGTGTATCTCGAAAGGAGAAATCGAACATTGTTGGACATGGTTCGATCTATGATGAGCTTTCTGACCTTCCAGTTTCCTTCTGGGGATATGCCCTAGAATCGGCTGCATACCTACTTAACAAGGTACCTACAAAATCCGTCCCCAAGACCCCATATGAGTTATGGACAGGGAGAAAACCAAATCTTAAGCATGTTAAGACTTGGGGTTGTCCAGCTTATGTCAAAAAGTTTGAAAACGATAAGCTGCAGACTAGATCTGACAAATGTAGATTTGTGGGATATCCTAAAGAAACATCGGGGTATTATTTCTATCATCCAAGTGATCAAAAGGTGTTTGTTCATGAAACATGTCGCCTTCTTGGAAAAGGAGTTTATCCTTGAAGGGTCGATTGGGAGTAAGATATATCTTGAAGAAGTTCAAGAACCACAAAATACTACTGAGATCAAAGTGAGGTACCTAATCAAGTAGAGATTCATTCATACCACACCCTATTCAGTAAATCTGGAAGAGTACCAAAGATGCCGAGACGGTATGGACTTGTCATAGAAGATGACAATGAGGTACGCATCATAGATGATGATGATCCATTGAATTACTGAGCAAAGGCTATGAGTAGTAAAGACTCGAGGAGAAATGGCAAGAAGCCATGAAATCGAGATGGACTCCATGTATGAGAACCAAGTATGGACTTTGGTCTCACCACTGAAGGCATTAAGCCTATTAGGTGTAAATGGGTCTTTAAAAGAAAAATGGAGCAGAGCGGCAAGGTAGAGACCTATAAGGCCATTTGGTAGCAAAAGGTTTCAAACAAAGACAAGGAGTTGACTATGACGAAACCTTCTCACCGAGAGCAATGCTCAAGTCCATTCGGATTTTGCTTTGCGATTGCGACTTACCATGACTTCTGAAATCTGGCGGATGGGCGTGAAAGCGGCCTTCCTCGATGGGAAACTTGAGGAGGATGTATATATGACACAACAGAGAGGATTTGTTTCAAAGGTTGGAACAAATCAAGTACATAAGCTTACAACGATCCATTTATGGATTAAAGCAAGCTTCTCGTGGGTGGAACATCCGTTTTGATGAGACAATCAAAAGTTTGATTTTATCAAAAATGAGGATGAACCATGTGTGTACAAGAAGGTTAGTGGGGCGCTATTTCATTCCTTGTATTATATGTTGATGATATATTACCGATAGGGAATGATATTCCTATCTTTAAAAACAATTAAAATCGGTTATCTAAACACTTCTCCATGAAGGACTTGGGAGAAGCATCCTATATTTTGGGGATAAAGATCTATAGAGATAGATCTAATAGGATGTGGCTTATCCCAAAGGCGATACATTGACATGATGCTAAAAAGGTTTAGCATGGAAGATTCCAAAAGAGGTCTCATGCCGATGAGCCATGGAATACATCTCTCCAAGAAACAAGCCCCAAAGACACTGAGAGAGAGAAACCGTATGAGTAAGATTCCTTATGCTTCAAACAATAGGATCTATCATGTATGCGGTATGATATGTACTAGACCGGATGTCGCTCATGCACTTAGTGTAACAAGCGGATATCGATCGAATCCGGGAGAAGAAGAACCTTTGGAAGGCGGTGAAAAATATCCTAAAGTACTTAAGAAGAACTAAGGATGTATTTCTTGTCTACGGTGGAGTGCGAATTAAAACTAGAGGGCTTCATGGACTCAAGTTTTCAAGCAGACCAAGATGATGAGAAATCCGTTTGGGATATGTGTTTACCTTAAGCGGTGGGCGATGAGTTGGAAAAGTTCAAAAAGCAAAGACGATTCTTGATTCGATGTGAGCAGAGTACATAGGCTGCAAGTGAAGGCGCAAAGGAAGTATTTGGATGAAGAAGTTCATTCTAGAACTTGGTGTGGTTCCTAGCATTAAAGGACCGGTGCCTTTATTCGCGTGACAACACTTTGGAGTTATTCATGAAGCTAAGGAACCCAGTCTCATCGAAATCCAAACACGTGTTGCGGCAATTTCATTTGATCGAGAGATCATTGAAGAGGAGGCGTCACCACAGGCGTGTGGACTCTCAAGACAATATTGCGAGATCCATTTACTAAAGCGTTAACACAATGGTGGTTTGATCGTCACTTAGAAGATGGGTATGAGATACCACGGCGATTGGCTTTAGTGCAAGTGGGAGATTGAAAGTATTATGCATACAAGCCAATCATGTATGATGATAAAGCATATCTTGTGTAATCAATCTTATTTATTTATTAATAAAAGAATTATTTATTAAAGGCATTTATTATCTACATGGTCTTTGTTTTAATAATATGTGATAAACCCATAGTTTTAAGCAACGCTTTTAGAATAATGATGATGATCATTCTAATGAGATCTAAATTCTTAGAAAGCTTAGAACTAAAATAGTTCCCAATCATTGGATTACTAAATTGGGATTAGTGAATCCGGATAGATTGGTACACATCGTTGCTTGCTCGTTGGATGAGGATGATTGATCTCATGATCATTTGTGTGGAGACACTAAAAGCAAGTATGTAGGTGCTTATTAGAGAATAAGTTCATTGAGCGTGACTCGCTAAGGAATACCTAATGGAGTTTTACTTACCTGTCAATAGGAATTCCTATAGTGATAGTAGTACAAATAATCCTTAGACTTGAGATCATCATAGTATCTTATATATAATGAATTACACTTTGACTTATTCCTTAAGACTCTTAGAGTATATCAAAGGGTATGCTTGGGTGTAATAAGTTATATATGAAGATAATGAATGATCAATAAAGAATCTACCACTTCTAGTAAAAGGAGAGATATCTATGTGATTCGATAAATGACAACCCGTGAATCCTTGTTAAGGTGGAATGAAATTAGAAAGTAGTTTCTAATTTGCATTCATTAGGAGTTATTCATTTAGGAATCGAAATACATATAATTAAATAAAATAAGACTTGACGGTAATTCCATGTCTTATATTTAATTGGGACATTGTATGGTGGAAGGATTGAATTATGCGGTAACTATTTACTCAAAGGTTCTTTTATGATTAATGTTGAAATCTATATTATACGGAAAGTCGTTGATCGCTAGGGAGGCTTATCCTATTGTAGAATAAATATTATTTATTTAAATAAATTATTTGTTTAATTTATTTATTTAAATGAGATTAGAATTGTTCTAATTGATTTATTCACATAGGTTTAATATGGAGAACCTAAAGGGTCACACCATAAAAGGAAGAATAATTATTTAAAAGTTAATGGCATAATTGTAATAATATGTTAAGTATATTTAATTTAATCTATGGTGATAGAATAAATTAAATAGCTTAATATTTATTATTTAATATTTTAGAAATATTAAATATAAATTAATAAGAGAGTCTTATTAATATTATTATAATTATTATTATTTTAATTTCTAAAAGGTTTAGGAATTAATTTAATATTAGTACTCTCATTTATTCCTAATTGGATTAGGAAAGAAAATTAGTTAAAGGAGTTTAATTAATTTCCCCTAATAGGATTAGGGAGCCCATTTAATTAAAAAAAGAGTTTAATTAAATAAATAATACCTTATTTTAATTAAAATAGGGTTACATGATATCTTTATAAGAGGAGTATTATATTAGATATCTAAAATATACGTAATTCAAGATTTGGAGAGTACACCCCTTTTCTTATTAGGATAGGAAAAACTAGGGTTTGAGCCAACATCCTTCTTCTTGAAAAATTCCTCTTCCTTGGTGGATCACTATAGAGGCCATACACTTGGGTGGCTTACATTAATCAAAGGAAGGAATCTACAGGAGATTGAGGAGATCGCGGAGAAGTAGGAGGTGAACTTCGTGCACTGAGGAAGCTCGTTTCTACAAGGGTATGATTTCATAATTTCTTATTCTTCATTTAATTAATAATATGCATAAAGGATTATCCGGGTAATTGGTTTGTGAAAAATTTTAAAATCTGATTTTATCTCGCTTCCGCTATATTTTGCAATTTGATTGCTACTTTGATTTTCACAAAACCTTACATTGTGGACATAGTTCGTGGTCTTGTGACCCTCAAATATATATTCCATATTTTGATTCCAGTCTTTGGTAATCATTGATAGAGTACTATTCAGTTTTGATGAGCCTATTCATTTGCAGTTGTTATTATCATGTTGATTCATTGCTATATCTAGTGAGCAATTGTTTTGCTCACTTTTGCATATTTATACACTCATTGTAGCTAAAGTTGAGAAGGTCGACGAACCTACAACTAACAAAGGAAAGGGAAAAATGTAGAAGTGATGAAGACTTGTAATTTTATTTATTGTTATGCTCATAGACTTTTAATTAATGCTGTGATGTAATAATTTAATTCTGCACTTGTATGATGTTTAAGGTTAGACAACCTGGGATGTTTTTAGATTTAATGATGTAACCCTATTTAAAGGGAGGATTTATGGTTTAAATATTTTTTTTATTTGGGTAGATAGTATGAATGTATGGATAGTGAGCACCAAATCTTATGGGAATGAAATACCTAGATTTGGGGGTGTCACAAGTTTTGTGAATTTTGTAGTGTTTAGGTTGAATTGGGTGACTGCTATGTAATGAGAGATGCTCTTCTTGCATTTTACATACTGCAATGCCTGCAGCTGCTTATGATTCGTCCATTGGTTTTCTGTGATCGAGCCCAGTAGCGATTCTTGTAGGGGTGCAAGAGAAAGGTACAGTAACTCACGCCGTGCCACGAGCCCAAACAAAGGGCTTTATTTGCGAGTTATAATTTATGGACTTGTGTTGGTTAAGCATGCATGTTAATGATGTTTAAAACATAATATAAACTATAATGACAGATTGTAATGTGTTGTAATGCAAAGTGTAAAGATTTTAAATAAATATTTAAAAGTTGTAGATAAATGATAAGGTTTATGTTGATCAATGTGTGATTTCAGAGGCGTTAAGGATGTTAACCAACATGGTTAGGTGTTAAGTTAGGGTTATGACCTAAATGATGGTTTAAACACCTAAAGCTAATATTCATACAACTAATTGTTGTTGCGATTTCAATGATATGTATAGGGTAATTGGAGAATATTTTACACTTGTGTAGCTTACATACAAGGCAAGTTTCTAAACCTTAACTCTTTACATTGATCAAGCTTTCTAACTTCATTCTTTTGTTAATGAATGCAAGTTCCTAAATTTTATTGAGCAAGACTATTGATTCTATCCTTATGGACGATTGAATAAGCTCTTGTAACCTAAGTGTTACTTTTCTAAACCTTGATATTATTATTCAAAGCATATATTGTTCTAATACATCGATTCAAATAAGATTGTTCTAACTCTTTTGGATATAGCACTTTGCATATATATCTTGTTTATTCAATTATATATTGTTGATATCCGATCTTTGACTTTGGTAGCCTTGTTCAGTTATACATTCTTGTATTAAACCTTCAAGTGGAAAGCAAACTCTTATTGATTGAACTAGTCTATAATTGAATAGTGTTCTAAAATTCTAGAAACACTAATAAGTTAGTTCTGAGCTAAACTTTCTTTAGTGCGGAAATTCTAAATTCAAATTGAGACGAACAACCCTAACATAGGGGATTTTGTATGTGTAATGTTTAGATGTTTCTGCATAATACATAGTACAAAGGGCTGATCCCCTTAAGTATGTTATGAAGGGTCTGTATAGTCTAAATGACTGTTAAGGTTGGGTAATAATACCTAAGTACCGGGGACATAGTTCGTGGTCTTAAGACCCTCAGATATTAAAGTTCGAACTTGTTTTCTGTTTTTGATTCGTAGAACAAGTTCATTATTGTTCAGCATTCGTTGTTCATTCTCATGTTGTTATCATTACTACTTTCTATATCAGTTAGCAATTGTTTGCTCACTCTTGCATTTAACACTGCAGCTAAAGTAGAAAAAGTCGATGAGCCATCTACTAGCAAAGGAAAGGGCAAGATGTCCAAGTGTTGAAGACTTATGAGAAATTTATTTAAATGTTTTATGAGATGAGACTTGTTTTATTTTATGATGTATTCCGCAAACTGATGTAATAAATTTAAGGTTAGATTACCTGGGATTGTTTTGAGATGGTGTAACCCTTTAATGGGAAAGATTATTGTTAAGTTATTTAAATTATGTCTTTATCATTTATGATGGGTAGTTAGATGTAATGGTTTTGGATAGTGAACACCAAATTCTATGGGAATTGAGTACCCGGATTTGGGGGTGTCACAGGTTGGTATCAAAGCCTTAGGTTATGAACCTTAGGTGGAGAAACCTTAGGAAGTAACCTTTAAGGAGACAAAAAATATAGAGGTGTCTAACTCTTATCGAGTTTTAGGAATGGATTAAGGTATCCGTTAAAGCTAAAAAAAGACAGTATGTGCTATGTGTTAATAACTTATGTGCTCGCGAGTATCAAAAATGTTAAGTAAAACTTAAAATATTTTGTTGTCAGGATGTCTAACGATGGAGGATCCAGTCCAGCTAGGGAAGTGATACCTCAGATACCTAGAGATGATGAATCCCAGGATATTCATGTTGTACGGGAACAGTTGATCCAGGAGGATGAGCCTATGACCGATCCCGAGGAGGATAGTTCTGAAGAGATAGAGGAGGATGATGAGGAAGAGAAACCTGAGGAGTTTCCACCAAACTCCATATCAGCTGAGATGTATGAAGCTTTGTACGACCGTAACATAGAATTACAAGACAAAGTTGAGGAGCTGAAGGAGATGGTTGAGATGCATCAGAGCTCGATGGGAGCGAAGGATCGCGGAGATTCAAGAACTCGACTCACGCCTTGAAAAACACGAGTGGGACCTAGTTCATACCAAGGGTCAGCATGAAGACTTGTTGGCAGTAAACGAGAAGATGAAGACTAACATGGAGAAATTAAATGATGACTTCAAAGAGAAATCAGCTAAGCGTGCAAGAGCAGAGGATGCTTGGATGAAGGTGACTCAATGTGCAGACCGTGCTGAGGCTAAGGTCCAAGTGAAGAAGGCCAAGATGAACGAGATGGATTACGCTTTTAATTTTGCGATTAATAGGGCCCAGGATCGAGTCTTTTATTATCCACCACAGTTTGAAGATTCGTCGTGGTTTGTGATGGATCATAGAATGGCGTATCGTATCATGGAGGAAGAGCGTCGAGAAGCCCTACGACGTCTTAATATGCCTAGATAGAATAAGAGTGATAATAATATGTGGTTAATTATGTGAATAAATAAACTGTGAATCCCTTATTTTGAGATAAATAAAGGGATAGTATGAGTATGTAATTCTAAAACTTGTCTAGTTCAGGAAAGTGGATGTTTATAGCGGTTATGCTATTTTTAGTATGTTTTAAAACGTTATGAATGAATAAAATATCAAAGTTTATTTGAAATGTTATGTGTTATAGCTTTAATCTTGGAATGTTTAAGTTAAACTTCAAATACCCAAGAAGTTGAGTGATGAACTAATAAGCGTATATTTTAACAAAAAATGCCTCCTAGAAGAAGACAACCACGTCAACAAGCACCTCTTGAGGGGTTTACTAATAATAATAATGAGGCCAATGCTAATCCGATTAAGCAGTTGGTAGCTCTATTGACGGGTGCACTTGTGAATCAATCGCAAACTCAAGTCATGACCTTTAAAGAATTCAAAGCAGTTGGACCGCCAGAGTTTCAAGGGTCTATGAATCCAGTGGAAGCCCAAACCCGGATCATGGAAATGGAGAAGGTGTTCGACGTTGCTAGAGTTAACGAGAATCAGAAGACCGCGTTCGCAATGTTCATGCTGAAGTCTGAAGCTAGCTACTGGTGGCAGGCAAATAAAGTTCGTGGGGGAAAATGAGTAATAGCGTGGGATAGATTTAAGGAGATGTTCTTTGAAATGTACTTTCCAGCGAGTTCTCAGAATCAATTAGAAGTGCAATTTCTGGAGTTGAAGCAATTAGAAGTGCAATCAATTAGAAGTGTAATACTCTACTTACTATTATATTACTTGTTGACCACGTATACTTTCATGATTGTGAGTAATTAGATTTTACCCAACAATTATTCAGGCTAGCTGACGTCAAACTTATTCATGTGAAAATTCACAACAAATTGTGAGAAGGTGTCAAGGAGTGACTATAAGACTAAATCTTGACTTAACCCCCCATCCATGACAAACCCAAGTTCTCCAAGACGTTTAATCAAATTGATCATTTTTAGGACATGAGTCTCAACAGTAGTGCTCTCGATCATCCGAGATTGGAAGAGCTCCTTAGATATTTTATATCTAGCAGTCCTACTTTACTCACCATACAAATCTTGGAGGTACAACAGTATAGTAGGAGCATCCATAGTTTCATGCTGACGCTGAAGCTCATTACTCATGGATGCGAGCATAATGCATTTAGCCACAGATGCATCATCATGCCATTTCTTAAAAGTCACAATCTCTTCCTCAAAGGCTATTTCTGCAACTTTTGTAGGGACAGACAAATTTAGGACATAAGAAATCTTTTCAGCAGTGAGAACAATTACATGGCGCCCTAAATCGGGTCCCTTGAACCTCGAATCCAAATTCATACGATACTACTATCGTCAAACTATTTATATCTTTTATTTATAACTTAATGAATATAATAACTTTGCATATTACAATTTAGAATATAAATTCTTTCCATTTCCAATATCTGTATAATGACCCTAAACTTTTATAAGTTTCAAATCTTGGTCATTTACTATTCTTGTCTTACATCATATTTGATGTTATAAAAATATGCGGAATAATTTAAACTTTTTCAATCTCCTTTGAATTTTTTTTATTGATTTCTTAGCTTGAATTAATTACATATCCTTGAATCAAATTATTTTATGATTCATTTTGTTCGAATTATTTTATAAATTTATACATCTCGATTTAAATTCCTCTATGCATCACATAGTATAACTTTACAACTCAGCATGTATTACACATTGTAAACTACTATCATGTACATCTCCTAGAACCTAAACATGGTTCAAGAGCATATATTTATTTAAATAAAATGATCTCCTTCGAATACTATTGAACTATATCAATCAAGTAGCACGTAATCTTTACCGTGAGTCCTTAACCTGTAAAAATGGTTCTTTGCAAGATTGAGCTCGATAGCTCAGCAATTCTAACAGTTTTCATGCATTACATGGCATATAATAACATACTCAGTTCATGCATTCATAATCAATTAATATTTACTACGCATGTTACTTCTCACATAACAGGCATAGAGATTTACTTCACAAGCATATCATCAAAGATCAACTTTCAATTTTCATACATATCTCATATGCAATTCATATATATACATCAACATTCTCATAGCATAATATAGCTCAACTAATAATTATCGAATTCATATATCAAATAGGAACTGAAAGACTTGCATGGCTCGTAGTTTATCAACTACGACTTAACTGCTTATAGTTATCTGCACTTTGTGTATTCCTACACAATTATATAATCATGGATTCATATCCATCAGTCATACATCCATACATTCTCAATGTAATAATAATGTTATATTGTTCTCTATCTTGGTTTTTAAAACTTTCCCTTCGCTTTCTTAGTAAACTCTTAGAATAGCTATGTATATATTGTCTATAATTGTTACATGCTCATATGCTTAAAACATCATTTATGTCAAGTATTATAACTTTATACATTCATACACATATTCTTTAAGGTCTAGATCAAAGTTAAAATAATTAGGCATCACTTCCCGTGGTCTTAATCATGGTTGTAATTTGGCACAGGATGGGCGCAATTGCTTGCAGATCCTCGCCAAACCAAAGTTGAATATTTATTTTCGGGTTTCATTTGAGTTCATAGCATGCATAACTTATCCACATGTTAAGAGGTCTTAGCCCAAGTAGGGTGTCTCATGTGTTTACTCTAAGTTGTTTTCACACTTTAAAGACTTATTTGAAAATTTCCAACAAGGCTAAGTAGGTTCATGCATAAGGAATGAACTACATTAACCATTCCATCATGTAAGGATGCTAGACACCTATAACGCGTATGCTCGCATTTAATCAGCTCATTTAATCATAGTTAGTATAGTTCATCATATGAGAACTTATTACAATTCATACTTGAACAACTTATGTGGTGTCTAACTAGATGAGAGCACATGTAAGCCATGTTTAGTGACCTAAAAGATACTAGCTTGTCATCCTACAAGTTCAGAGGGTGGGCAAAATAATGCTCATGAATATTGGTTTCAAAATGTATAAGTTTTATTTCTCCAAATCCATATCATACCAACTAATCATGTAAGGCAACTTCGAATCACATGTCATACTCATTTGTACATATTTCTACACATGTTTACAAGGTCAAAATATAACCACTCCATGTTTATAAAAAACTTAGTTTGCAAAAATATCTGAGTTTGCCTTTGAAATCATTTTAAACCAAGTCCAAGCAATCTAACGTATATGAAACAACTTCAAACCTTATGTCATGCATAGTAGACTTCGTATGCATGCTTATCAAGGTTAGATATTAAAGTACACCAGTTTCGTCAAGGTTTGCTTTCAAAACTCAAGTTTTCTTTTGAAATTATTTTCAACCAAGCTATTATAAGTTGATTATAAGTAAGCAACTTAAACTCACATGTAATATTTATTATTATATTATAACCAAGTCAAATCATCATGCTTTGAAATAACCAAAAAGTCGATTATATCATTTAGATTGCAGGTAGTGTGCGCATATTATATTATACTATAGGAGCGGTAGCAGCCTCTGTTTGTCCCATAGTATTCTCGAACCTTTGCATCCGGTAGCGACTACGTTGGAATGGCCTACAGAATGGGCACAACTATGCCCTTCCTAGGTGGTTCCAGGAATGGCTCTACTTCTGGAGAACTCAAATTCCATGCAACAAATCCTTCATGTAACATGCTTAAACTAATCACATTACTTCTATACATGCATATGAAACTTAACTAACATGATAGAAATTCTCAAACTCTATAAACAACCAATTTGATTACTCAAATTCATGGTTTATGCCATTTTTCTAGCTTTTAACATATTTACCGAATGTCATCACCCTGGATTTGTTTCTGGACCAAATTGGTCCATTGATCCTCCGTTGTTTTCGTATTTAACCGTATTAACAACATCTAACAGTAATTTACAGATTGCAACAAGTTTTAGCCATCAATTTTTGACTAAAAACAACCATTTTCTTGACATTTCTAAGTAATTCAAAACTTAGGAATCAAGAGCATATATATTAGAATTATTACCTCTTGATTGCTCCAATTTGCTAACCATAACTCTCCAAAACCTCTGATTGCTCTCAATTCTATAATCCTTCCATAGCCAAATTTCTCAGACAACTCAACCAACGTAAATGAGAAGGAAAAGATTCTATTTATAGAGAAAGTGTTGTCCATACAATGATTTTGCCCAACAATTAAAACCAAGATGAGGAAGAATAAGCTATTGGATTTTGAAGAGTTGGTAAACTACTCCCTCCTCCTCCATCCCTCCCTTCATTATTAGCTCTAAATAGCCATTATCAATTCTCAGTAAAATGGGTCTCATTTTACTAAGGTTAATTCCTTTTGGGCTTATTAAATCAATTATAATGACTTAATATTACTACATTAAATTAAGTTATGGGCACGTATATACACATATATATCTACCTGCCCACATATAGGAAGTATACTTATATTTTAAATATACACCAATATAATCTTATATCCCATGTACATTGGGCTAGTCCAAATAATATTTTAATTGGGCTAAATATAATTCAGGTGGGTATTCTCAACCCATTATTTTCTATCACACATAAATATCACAATGATTAATATCAATCATTTATTCTCTTTCCATTAATTCTCTTTTAATAATTCCAGCCAAACCTTTAGTTTGGTTATATTTAATACTTATGCCACACAAGGCTCAATTATCTCACTTACTAGAGTTATATAACTCAAGCTCATGATCTCAATAATAAAGTATTAGGGGCCTAGGCCACGTTTGGCTTTTCTCCAATTCCATGTTATTTTGACATTTAATATAAAGTTTGTGTGACACACTTTACTTTAATACCATATTATTTAACCGCCTTAATTAATTATAATCTATGAAATTGTAATCATGACATCCTTATTTAAAATAATCATTTTTTCCCTAAAATAATTAGTATGTACAATACCAAAATAATTCCTCAATTTTTTTATTCCATAAATTGTCCCAACACATTTTTAGTTAACCGCATCTCAATGCATTAACTTAACATATTCATCTCTATCCGATTTTTAAATATATTGGTCCCCTTCTTTTATCGGACTCTTATTATCCATTAACATATCTCAACTATCAAATCATTTCATATATTATTACACTTATGTAATATATTAAAATTCCTTTTAATTTTCACATTCATCCCATTTTCTTTATGTTAAACACATATATTAATTCACCATCATATGTAAGTGAATTAATCCTTTCTATTCAATTTAATAGCATGCTACTACCACACAAAGATTTATAATATAATATTCTATAATATCACTTAATTAACCAATATTTATTCCAGGTTAATTAATTAACTCATATTCAAATCATGTTTTGCTAACTTAATTCATTCATGGACAACTTAATCACAATTTATGACCTTTATATGAGTCCATATCTTGAAATCAAATTTTCACAAACTTACACAGAGTTTTCTACATCTTGGCCTTGATTCTTGTTTTGGTCATAAAGCTTGGAAGTGAAAGGCATTTGCGCCACCTCAAGTCCAGAGGCAGACAAGTTCTGCATTAGCAGAAATAGAACCTACACTCCTAAATAATTAACATATACTTCAAAAATGATAACTCATCTAAAATCAACTTCTTCTTTGATTCTACATCATCGATTACTATTTTCATTAATAATTTAAATATCAAACTTCGAGTTTTAACACTCTAATTTATCTTAATAGTTTAACCAACTATAAAATCTCATTTATGGTATTTCTTTCCACCAATAACACAAAATTCAAAATATAACACATATATATTCTTATTCAATCCCAACACATTCTATAATAAGAATTTTATTTATTAAATTCTTATTTTAATTATTTCTAAGAATTCGGGTTATCACAAATTCTCAGATTCCTTAACCAGTCGGTGTAATTCGATCCGGTCAGTTTGTTAGGAACCAATATGCTACGTAGTGAAATTAGTGAGTGTGACATTTTCAAAATTTTACATGTGAAAAATAATATTTTAGCAAACATTTATTTTATTAATTAAATTTACCAAAATAAATTTGGTCTTGTTTTAAATTAGTACCTCCCACTATTTTCTTCAAACTATATTACCATCATTATATAGTTCGACTATATCTAATTAAAGATATGCTAGTGAGAATAAGAATTCTATTTCATATATATATATATATATATATATATATATATATATATAACCTTGTATGTACACAACAAACTATATATAAATAAATAGGTAGACAACTCTTGTCAATTACATCATCAAGTAATTCCTTGTATTTTGTCGGTTAAATCATAATGGTCAAGTGTGTGCACATCGAAACTAAAATGATTTAAGTTAAGTCATACCCAGCATTTCTATATAAGTTAAGAGAAAACTAAAGCCCTTGTGTGTGCAACAAAGAGGTTATGTTTAATTCCTTATAAACATCATATGCAATAAAAACAACATCTCCAATATTTAATACTTGCCTTGTGTGTGCACAGCAAACTCGTATTAAATATTCAATACTCTATTATTTTTATCATGCTAGAAGGCGACGTCTGATATTCCAAATATCTTTGAACGTTATAACTTAATATAATTTCTTTGAGGGGTTTGTTATTATTTGTCTCATCTTGTTTAGCAGGCAAACATATTGCATATATATATATATATATATATATAATAGTATAAGCATGCATGTAGAATAATATATTCTACCTGGATCGATTATAAACTTTTATTCTAGTTTGGTTCACTAGAGCCACCAAGTGAACCAAAAGGTCAAAACCTAGGGTGAAAGAATTAAAATTTAAATATAACTATTACATTTAAACTTGGGATCCATTACAAACGGATCTTCAAGCGCTCCTTGCTCCTTGATCTTCAGTTCTTCAAGAAAGTCTAACTAATCCTATTATATAAACTATTTAATTTACATAGAAACCTTGATCGGTAGTCAAGGGAAAGTACATAGGAGGGAGATAAAATTTACATTAAGAAGAAAACTAGAAAAGACGAGGTACGCAGACCCTATTTAATAAAACTCATACACTCATGCATCCAACCAAAATAAATCCACTCATATTGGTCAATTTTCCATAATCAATCCCATTTATTATCACACATATCACCATATGTATTAATAAATAAAACATTCATATCATGAATAATAAATATTTAATATATATATATATATATATTGATATCGATTTAATAGACAACTTTAATTAGCATCAATTTCAATTATGATTTAAAATAAACTCCTTAATTTAATCAACATGAAAAACATGAAATCCATTTTCTTGGAATTTTCTGTGTAATTCATGCAGCGCCAGTTCATAGAAACTATTTTCCAGTTCGCAAATTCAGTAGGTTTTCTTCAAAAACTCAATTCTATGCTAATAATTATGCCCAGAAAATTTGCATAAAACATATATCAATCGTATATATCAAATCTAAACAATTAATAACTGCATAAAGGTTTAGCTCTGATACCACTGTTAGGTTTATAATAATCATAGATGCAATTAAATTTATACAAAAATAGTGAAAGTATGGCAAAATCAGATTTAAAATTTTCACAAACAAATTACCCGGATTATCCGGTATGCATGTTATTAATTAAAGCAAAAGATAAGAAGTTATGGAATCATACCCTTGTAGATTCAAGCTTCCACAGGTACGGGTTCAACACCTATCTCTTCGTGATCTTCTTGAATCTCCTGGATTGATTCCTTCCTTTTATCAATGTTAGCCACTCAAGTGTTTGACCTCTAAAGGTAATCCACCAAGGAAGAAGGATTATTCAAGAAGGAAGGTGGTTGACTAAATCCTAGTTTTTCTATCTCTATATAAAAAGGAGTATTGTCCAACAATTGGAATTACATCTACTTATATCTAGCATAAGACTCCTTTTATATAGATATTAGTCAACCCTTTTAATCTAATTAGAAATAGTTTTAATTAATTAATTAAACTACTTTAATTAATTAAGCTTGTGACGCCCCCAAAATAGGTATACATCACCTATTCTGAGCCGTCAAATACATGGTACAAAATTCAGATACAAACTTAAATATCAACATGAGTACATGAGTTTTAATACAATCATTGTCTTCAGACATAAAGATACAAACTAAAAATAAGTCCTCAATACATTTATTATCACACTATTTTACAGAATAGTGAGGACTACTAATACTATCATCTGGACCGTCACTCCGTTCCCCGACTCGTTCCAGTTATATTCTCATTTCCTGAAGAGAACAGTGAAAGAAATGGTGAGCTCAACTAGCCCAGTAAGAAATATTATGACTAAGATAATGCAGGATAAATTATCATTAGCCTTCATCAATGTTAAACTAATAAAATACAATAGACATCAAGTTTAACTGCAGCAGAAAAAATAATCCATTAAAAGAGTCAAGTAGAGAATAAAATCTACTATCTTTTATGATTTAAAAAGGTTTTTTCATCACTTTTTTATTTGAGACTCGACTTAATAAATAATAAATAATCCACATCATCCACACTACTGGCCAAGGATATTCATGTATTCATTAATGGTCATGATCATGCCAACAACCGTCCATCAATGCACTCACGAATTGATGAGGACTTTTACCACATCATTTGTAACATTACGATTAATGATTACACGAATAATCCCTAGTCATAATCATACCAAGTCCATCTATGCACTACAGGCCACAGATGACTTTCAACATAATATAAACATGAGAATGATGACAATGATATAAGAATTCAATAAAAACAAGTTTAAGAATTAATTTAACCAGGAACTAATAACGTCCAAATTGTCAACATGAAACTTCTTTGTAGAGTAAAATTCAAGAATGCTCAAAAGAATATTTCCATGAAAAGATACTAGATAAAGCGCAAATATCAAGGATATTCCACTAATTTCATGGAGTATAGAAGTCAAAACTTTAACCAACTGAGTATAATAAAGAATGGAATAACAAAAGAAATCACCGGGCATACGATGATAGCATGCATAAGCATGAGTTATTCTAACACAATAATAAAGGCGGAACCGGTCCCGGTGTAAAACGCATGCATGGGATATTCCAGAGAATAATAAAGATGGAACCAGTCCTGTATAACGCATGCAGACAGGATATTCAATAGAATAATAAAAGCGGAACGAATTAAGTCGCGTAAAGAAACGCATGCACGGGATATTCTAATGAACAATAAAGAATGGAATAATGGAAGAATTTCACCAAGTATAGGGTAGCTTGGCGTATCTGAGTTATTCCAACAGAATAATAAAGAATGGAATAATGAGAAGAATTTCACCAAGTATAGGGTAGCTCAGCGTATCTGAGTTATTAGCAGAATAATAAAGAATGGAATAACAGAAGAATTTCACCAAGTATAGGGTAGCCCGTGTATGCAGGTTATTCCAATAGAATAATAAAGAATGGAATAACAGAAGTTCTCTTCATGAATACAAAAGGAATAATACCCCTTACCGCAGAAGAAACTGGATACTGGAATAGTGAGGTAGCAGGCTTCTCTTCATCTATAGATTTTCTCTCTATAGCTTTTCTCTATAATTTCTCTCTATAATAATTGCTCTATAGCTTTAGTGAATTGGTAAGAAATGAAGGAAGAATGAGCTTCTATTTATAGAAAAATATAGTTTCGATAATTGCATGTTTTGGGGCTCAAAAAATTATAGTACAATACCTCCAACTTTTCTTTCATTTTTAATTTAGTCCTGCAAGTATTATCAAACTTGCACCACCTCCCCTAATAGTAAATAATGTGAATCAATAGTTCAATCATGTGAATCAATAGTTATAATCATGTGAAAATACGAATTACGGTATAGTACCTCCATCTATACCTCCATCATTAATTTAATCATGCAAGTATTATCAATCTTGCACCAACTCCCCTAATAGTATAAGAATGTGATTCAATAGTACACACATGTGAACAAATAGTTATATAAGCATGTAAATTAGTAGCAATTAATTGCTCATTTATCCGATAAATTCTCTGATTTATCAATATAACCCTTAGACATCAATTATCATCGGAATAGATATCGATTTCCACTAACACTAATAATCCCGACACAATGGAACTATCAAATTCATCTTTAATCAACACGAACTTATTCATCATTAATATTATAACTCACAATATATAACAACCAGGTCGTTCCCAGGAAAGAGGGAGCTTTCCAATAAGGATTTTTCCCTATTGGCGTGCAATTAGGTGACCAAACCTCTCTTGGCGAACTTTAGACATTGTAAATATCGTGATTTAATAATATGAATAACTTTTGTCGTCTCAATTATTGATTTAATAATATATCATATAATGCGAGATGATCTTGTGACAATAATTGAATCAATAATATGAGAGATATGATGCAACAATTACTATAGCAATAATTGAGTATAACTGGTGACTTCTCACGTAAGCATCGATAATCAATACTGTAGTGTGCTACTTATGCAACCACGCATTATTCTTCAGCACTTTTCCTCTTGAGTAGTTCAACAAAGATTAACGGTAAAACTTACGTCGTTATTTTCATAAAAATATTTTTGTCATTTTCTCAATCAAACAATAATTACATTGTGGGGTCCACTGATGATTCTTGTGGTTATCACGAATATTCCCTGCTAAAATGAATATTCCCCGACTAATCGAATATAATATAATAACTAGCATACTTTGAAGAATTTATAAATACTACCCACAACTATAACATTATAACATTATAACAAATTTATTCCATAATATTCAAAAATGATAATTATAGAAAAATCATCTTTATTCATAAAAGTTGGGGTCTTACAACCTCCCCTTCTTATGAAATTTCACCCTTGAAATTAAGGTACGTACCTGCTATGTCGAAGAGGTAAGGATACCATGATTTCATTTCAGATTCTAACTCCCAAGTCATTTCCTCAACATCGTGGTTTCTCCACAAAACTTTGACTTGAGGTATAACCTTGGAGCGTAGAATATGTTCCTTCTTATCCAAGATTTGAACAGGAACCTCTTCATACATCAAATCTTCCGCTATTTCATCCGGTTCTAACTCAATAATGTGGTTCAGGTCTTCCACATATTTACGTAACATGGATATGTGAAAAATGTTATGAACACGAGACATACTTGGCGGTAAAACGAGTCTATACGCCACAGTTCCTACTCGATTGAGGATTAAAAATGGGCCAATGAATCGAGGATTTTAGCTTTCCTCTCTTTCCAAATCTCGTAACTCCTTTCCATGGAGCAACAAATAACAACACATGATCTCTAATATCGAATTCCACGTCTTTTCGATGAAGATCAGCATAACTCTTTTGTCGATCTTGTGAGGTTTTTATACGTTGTCGGATCGTTTGAATCCTATCCGTAGTCATACGTACCAACTCTGGTCCCAACAACGTTTCTTCACCCACCTCATCCTCATCCCAGCATATTAGATAATGACACTTTCTTCCATACAACGCTTCAAATGGAGCCATGCTAATACTTGCTTGATAACTGTTGTTGTATGAAAACTCCACCAACGGTAAGACCTTGTCCCAACTTCCCTTGAAGTCAAGGACACAGAGTCTTAATAAATCTTCAAGAGTTTGAATAGTCCTCTCGATTATTAAATTAAAATGCGAGGATGATATGCCGAACTAAATCGTAAATCCGTGCCCATAGCTTTTGCAAACTAACCCGAAATCTTGAAGTGAATCTTGGGTCTCGATCGAAACTATGGATCTTTGGGATACCATGCAATCTTACAATCTCGTTTATGTACATACGAGCAAGATGTTCAAGTGTATAAGTTTCTTGTATAGGTAAGAAATGAGCAGACTTGTTCAATCTATCAACAATGACCCAAATTGCATCTATACCCTGAGAAACCTTGGGAAGATCAGTAACGAAATCCATGGTAATGTGCTCCCACTTCCATTCTGAAATTTCAAGTGGTTGAAATGGAACTTTTGGTACTTGATGCTCTGCCTTGACTCATTGACACGTTAGACACCTTGAGATAAAAAGCGCTATCTCTCTCTTCATATTGCCCCACCAAAATGTATGTCGAAGATCATGATACATTTTAGTACTCCCGGGATGGATTGCAAACGGTGTGTTGTGCGCGTCCATCATGATTTTATACTTTAAACAAGGTCGTTAGGAACACAAAGTCTTGAGTTGACTCGAAGTATTCCTTCTTCATCAATTCTTGCTTCCGGCATAGCACCTTCTTGCACTTTCTTCCTCATACACATCAACTCTAGGTCTATAGCTTAAGCAACTTTAACTTTATCGATTAAAGTCGGTTCTACTCGTATATTCGCCATCATCATGTGGGTCCCTGGAGTCTTTATCTCTATTTCCATCCTTTGCAAGTCATACAAAATGGGCCTTTGCGTTGACAATATCGCACTCGTAACCACATATGATCTTCTACTTAATGCGTCAGCTACCACGTTCGCCTTTCCAAGATGGTATTGGATGGTATGATCATAATCTTTCAACCGTTCAAGCCAACGTCACTGTCGCATGTTGAGTTCATTTTAAGTGAAGAAATATTTGAGGCTTTTATGATCTGTAAAGATCTCCACTTTCTCCTCATACAAGTAATGCCTCCAAATCTTTAGTGCAAAAACGACTGCTGCCAACTCTAGATCATGAGTAGGATAATTCCTCTCATATTCTTTTAGTTATCATGAGGCATAGGCTATGACTTTCCCATGTTGCATGAGAACACAACCTAACCCTTTGCTAGAAGCATCAGAGATGACAAATCCTCCGAGCGGATGGTATTGTCGAGCGAATCTTTGAAATGAGTCTCCTCTTGAGTTCTTGAAAACTCTTCTCACATTTCTCGCTCCAATCGAATTTTGTATCTTTCCGAGTCAGTTGAGTTAATGGAGTAGCGATTCGAGAAAATCCTTCCACGAATCTCCGATAATAACCAGCTAAGCCTAGAAAGCTACGTACTTTGGTCACTGATTTGGGTTGCTCCCAGCTTTGAATAGCTTCAATCTTTACTGGGTTAACAGATATTCCATGACTTTATACTACGTGCCCAAGGAATGCTACTTCCTCAAGCCAGAACTCGCATTTCTTTAACTTGGCATAAAGCTTATATTCATGAAGCTTTTGGAGTATCAGCCTCAAGTGCTTCTCATGATCTTCATGGCTTTTGGAATAAATAAGGATGTCATCAATAAAGATGACCACAAAGTGATCCAAATATTCCTTGAATACTCGGTTCATCATATCCATGAAGGCAGAAGGAGCATTAGTCAATCCAAAAGATATGACTAGGAATTCATAATGCCCGTCTCGAGAGTTACGGAAAGTCTTTGGAATGTCATCGGTTCTAATCTTCAATTGGTGATATTCGGAACAAAGATCAATCTTTGAAAAGAATTTGGCTCCTTGTAACTGGTCAAACAGGTCATCAATACGTGGTAATGGGTACTTATTTTTGATGGTGACATGGTTTAACTCCCGATAATCAATACAAAGTCGCATACTCCCATCTTTCTTTTTCACGAATAGAGCAGAGCACTTTGATGAGAAGTACTTAGGGCCGAATGAAACCGATGTCTAACAATTCTTGCAGTTGGGTCTTTAACCCCTGAAGTTCAATAGGAGCCATTCGATATGGGGCTTTGGAAATAGGTTTTGTACCAGGTTCAAGGTCAATACAAAATTCAATTTCACACTCTGAGGGTAGGCCAGGAAGTTCTTCAGGGAATACGTCAGGAAATTCATTAACAATAGAAATTCATCAATTTTTTCATGATGAGTAGTTAACCAATCAATCCCTAGAATTACGTCAAATGCAAGTATTTTCAATGAAATAAGATCGACAGGTAATGTGAGGGTACAGATTTGAACTAAACAAGACTTATAAACAATGGATGTAATGAAGGTTTCTCCCAATGGAGTTTCAACAGATAAGTCAAAGTCCAATTTCTCCAGAGTCAAATTTAAACGTTGAGCGCAAGTAGGAGAAATAAAAGAATGGGTAGACCTGGTATTAAATAAGGTATATACTTCGCTAGAGTTTATGATAATCTTACCCGTGATGACCTCGTTCGGGTTCCTTGCTTTCTGGGAGGTCACGATAAATGCTCTCCCTTGAACTACCGATTTTGTCTTGTCTAGGAGGGCCTTTGATGCCTCCATCCCAGCTGGACTTGTCTTCGGTGCACGACAAAATCGGGCCAGGTGACCTTCTCTTCCACAATTGTAACATGCTTTGGAGGGCATCGCGCAATTTGGACTGATGTGTCCCTCCCCTCCACATTTGAAGCATATGATAGGTGGTCGTTCTCCTTCCTTAACGACAAGTGCTAATGCTGACGTCTTTCCATCATTGTTGAATCTCCTCTTCTTGAAATGTCCATTCTTATTGTTTTGGCCATGATTACCACCGAAGTGGTTACCATTTCTGGCATGTTGATTCCCTCCACTCTTATTGTCACCGCTTCGATGACTGTTATCACTAGTATTATCATTTTGTCAGCTGCTCTCTTTTGGTTGGGTTGACTCATTATCGCGCTCCAATAACTGAGCCCTATTAACAACATCTGAATACAAATACAATTTATGAGAGATAAGGATTTCTCCCTATTGGCTCGCAATTAGGTGACCAAACCTCTCCTTGGCGGAACTTCTAGACATTGTAAATATTGCAATTTAATAATATGAATAACTTTGTCGTCTCAATTATTGATTTAATAATATATCATATAATGCAGATGATATTGTGACAATAATCGAATCAATAATATGAGAGATATGATGCAACAATTACTATAGCAATAATTGAGTATAAGCGAGTGACTTCTCACGTAAGCATCAATAATCAATCTGGTGTGCTACTTATGCAACCACGTGTATTATGTACTTTTACTACTGAGTAGTTCAACAAAGATAACGGTAAAACTTTCGTCGTTAGTTTCATAAAATATTTTTGTCGTTTTCTCAATTCGACAATAATTACATTATGGGGTCCACCAATGATTGCTTGGATTGCAGAATATTCTCTCGCTAAAGCGAATATTCCCCACCAATCGAATATAATATAACAACTAGCATACTTTGCGAGAATTTATAAATACTACCCACAACTATAACATTATAACATTATAACAAATTCATTCCATAATATTCAAAAATAATAATTATAGAAAAATCATCTTTATTTATAAAAGTTGGGGTCTTACAAAGCTCCCTAATCATATTAGGGATAATTAATTAAACTTTTTAATAATTTACTTCCTAAACTTATTAGGAATAAATGAGAGTACTTATATTAAATTATTTTCCAAACTCCTTTAAAAATTAAAATAATAATAATTGTAATAATATTAATAAGAGTCCTTTTATTAATTTATATTTAATATTTTCAAAATATTAAATAATAAATTTTAAGCTATTTAATTTATTTTATCACCATAGATTAAATTAAATATACTTAACATATTATTACGATTATCCCATTAACTTCTTAAATAATTATTCTTCCTTTTATGGTGTGACCCTTTAGGTTATCCATATTAAATCGGTTGTGAATAAATCAATTAGAATAATTCTAATCTTATTTAAATAAATAAATTAAACTAGTAATTATTCTAAAATAAGGATAAGCCTCCTTAGATATCAATGACTTTGCAGATAATATAGATTTCAACATTAATCATAAGACAATGTCCAAATTCAATCCTTCCACCATACAATGTCCCGATTAAATATAAGACATGAAATTTCCGTCAACTCTTATTTTATTTAATTATAGGTATATCGATTCCCAAATGCACAACTCCTAATGAATGTAAATTAGAAACTCCTTTCTAATTTCATTCCACCTTGGCCAAGGATTTCTGGATTGTCATTTATCGAATCACATAGGACATATCTTTTCTTTTACTAGAAGCGGTAGATTCTTTATTGATCATTCATTATCTCCATATATAACTTATTACACCCCAAGCATACCCTTTGATATATCCTAAGGATCTTAAGGAATAAGTCAAACTATAATTCATTATACACAAGATACTATGATGATCTTAAGTCTAAGGATCACTTATACTGCTATCACTACAGGAATTCCTATTGACATGCAAGTAAAACTCCATTAGGTATTCCTTAGCGAGCCACGTTCAGTGAACTTATTCTCCAATAAGCACCTATGTACTTTCTTTACTGTCTCCACACAAATGATCATGAGATCAATAATCCTCATCCAATAAGAAAGCAACGTATGTACCAATCTATTTGGATTCACTAATCCCCTTTTTAGTAATCCATTGATTAGGAATATTTTAGTTTTTAAGCTATCTAAGAATTTAGATCTCATTAGCATGATCTCATCATGATTCTAAAAGAATTACTTAAAAATATGGGTTTATCACATATTATTAAAATAGCTCCATGTAGATAATTAAATGCCTTTAGTAAATAAATGCTTTTATTAATAAATAAATAAGATTGTTTGCAAATTATATGTTTTATCATCATATATGATTGGCTTGTATGCATACTACTTTCAATTACAATAAAATAAGCATAAAAAATCATACCTATTAAAAGTTGTGCGAAACCAGGAGTAAAGAAGAAGAGGGAAGGAGAGGTGAAGGTGTACGTGGTGGCCAGAGGTATGGCAGGAGAAGGGGAGCGTCGTTGGAGGTATAGCAAGAAGGGGAGGGTCAATGTAATAGCCAAAAATTCCTAGTCACTTTTTAAATAGATATATTAATGATATTAAAAACTTTGTGACATGTATGGAATGATTAGGTAGTCAAATAAATGTGTACTGCAATTATATATATACGTTTATTTATTCTATAAAGAAAATTAAAAATGAAGGTTTTATAACCTAATTATACATTAGGTATAAAAATTTAAATAACCTAAGGGTTATGGTGTGGAAAAATAATAGTATTTAAAATTATACTAATTTAAGATATTTATTTTACTATCTCAATTTATTAATTTTATAACTTAATTAAATCAAGTCTAATTGGGTTATACAATTTAATGTATAATTAGAGTAATGATTTAAATTCCAAATGAGTGGAATGAAAACCCTAATTTAATGGTTAGGATAAGATAAAATTAAAGGCATTGGACTATGTAAATTCCATGGCCCAAATAATTAATTTAAAAGCCCAAAAGAATTTAATTAAAGCCCAAACTTTTAGCCCAATTGAAAAGGTTAAATTAATCAAATATTACATTAAAAGAAGACAAAAATATGGGAGAAAAGGGCCACATGGCCGACCAAAAGAGAAGGAAGAAAGGGGGGATGAATTTAATTATTTCTAAGTTACTTATTTCTAAAGTCTTTACCAACTCCTTACCAAACCACCCTATGTGTCAAGCTTCCAATCAAGCTAACACTTTTTACTAAGCTTACAAGTAATCATATAATAAATGAGAGAGAGAAAAAGATAGAGTGTTGGTCAAAGTAATGACATATATATGATATAACTATATTTTCTTCCAAACAACTAGAAATTTTATTTTTCTTTCTCCTTCTCTTCATTTGCAACTTAGATAGCAAAATTAGAAAGGGAAAAGAGAGAGATTTTTAGGTGGACGAGGGAAGAAGAGAGAGAATAGCTTGGATCCTTATGCATCTTAGATGCATTACCTATTTTGGAAAAGAAAGAAGAGTAGCTAACAGATCAAGGTATAAACCATAATTTTAAAGCTTTCATTTCCATTTCTTTTGGTTGTTTAATGGAATATGGAGTTTATGTTTTTCAACTTAAAAACTATAGATCTATATGATTTACAGTGTTACATGTTTAGATCTTACTTATTTGAGTGTTTAAAAGTTGATCAAAAGGAGAGAAATGAAAACTATATTCAAGAAATTGAGAAAACCCTAACTTTCTCTTCCTTTGATCAACTACCATTTTAGATCTACACTTTTTTTGGGATTCGTCTAAGAGGGGTGCTAGATATGTAAGTTAGCTACTAAACTCAAGTGGTAGCACTCAAATATGTGAACTACATATCAAATAGCAGCTGTTTTGGTCGGAACTGTCCTGCTAGCAAAGTATAAGAAATGGACACAAATAAACCCCTAGCTAGTTTGGTCTAAGGGCATTTTTGTCCACTTTTTTTGTTTTAAAAATTTTGAAAACTTTTGGGGTGTTAATATGATGAGTTAACGGAGTTCTGTAAAAAGATAGGAATTTTTGGATGTATAGAATGGAAGAAATGGATTTTACGAGAAATTACTATTTTAAAAAGTAAACTTAAATAACTCTTTGTGGTTAACTCAAAAAATTGTGATATATTTACAAGGACTATATATGTATGAAACATAGCCTAAAAATTTCAAAATTGTTGGAGAAGAACTAAATTTATGAAAAATGCTGCAGTATTTGGCTTTTTTAGACTATTTAAAAATAGTAAATGACTTTCAAAAATTCCAAGAAAAATATATTTTCATAAGGGGACCATATTATGATGATTTCTAGAAAATAAATATTTTTGGAGATGTTTTGGTATTTTTCATATGAATGATGATGTTATGGATAAATGAGTAAAATTAATTATGTGATGTTGAAAAATAGGAAAATAGGATATTATGGCTTGAAAACCCAATAGAAGATATATGCAAATTTTTGATGGGGGGTTTTGGGTCATTTGTGATGAGATAGTATTGTTATACCATTTTAAGATGATTAAATGAATTAATTAGTAAAGTGTGAACAATTATAATAAATTATTTATTAATTTAATAAATTATTTATTGATTTAATAAATTATTAAAAGATTAATAATATTATATTAAAATATAATTAATAATATTAGACTAAAATATTATTAAAAGATTAATATTATTAAGTAATTAATAATATTAAAAAGAAAGATTAAAATGAATAATATAGAGGAGTAAAGTTATCTATATAATAAATCAGGACCAAATTTGAATCTAAAGCACAATAGCGGTTTAGATTGAATCTCAGTTTTTACAACTTAATCCAACGACTAACCTTTCATTTCACAATAAAAGAACCGCCCAAATCAAATCCTCCTTACACGCCTTACACCTCTGCTCTGCTCCTTCTCATTTCGTCTTCTCCTTCCTCAAAATCCTCTGCACCGCCATTCTTGCTATCCTCCAAATCCTCAGAACCGTCTTCTGTTTCTTTAAAGTTCCCTCTGTCCAAATTTCCCAAAAACTTCTTTAAACTTCTAGCAACGAGGAGGAAATTGAGGCTTCCAAGTTTTGGAAAAAAAAACCCCAAGACTTCCCAAAAACTTCTCCCCCTGAAATCAAACATCAAAAATTTTAGGTCTCTGTCTCAAATGATTTAGGTCTCTATTTAAACTTTTCATCCAGTTCTTCCACAGATGATCGAGGAGGAAATCGGAATTGGGACTTTATAGCTGGACACCCATAGCAAGGTAAGTTCCACATATTTACATTTTTTTTCAAAGGTTGGGGATTGGGGATTTTCAGATTTGAAGAAGATTACGTCGCGCTAATTGTATAGCTCATAAGATGCTTGAATGACTTGATTTTTCCTGTGGTTTAGAATTTTAATCTGTTTTGAGTGTGTTGCTATGCACACTGAGCTTCTTTAGGCTTAAAAGAAGTCATTACCAAGCAGTTTCACACCTAATTCTGGAAAAATAGAATGTGCTTGCAATTAGTAGATTTTGAACTACTATGTCATGGAAAAATTTCATCACTTGACGAACTTTGAAATTACAGTAACTATTACGAGGTGTTTAATAATAACTTCTTGTTTTTGATGGAGCCTAAGAATGAAATTAAACTTTTTGTTGATCAGATGTGGGCTGTTAGAAGCATTTTTTAATCTACTATTTCATCATACGTACGGCTTTAATTTTGTTTTACCAGAACTGTAAACGTTATTTGTATAATTTTACGGTTGTTGATTTTGGACCTTGATTAATTACTATAATGTTGTGTCTTTTGTGGTTGTTGAATATTTTTTGCCCATTATTTTGCAATCATAGTTGAATAAAGGGATATGTAGTGTGGAAATTTTGAATGAATGAAATGTGATATTAGATTTTATATTTTGATATGTGATCTTTGTATTTGCAATTGGATATTTGGCCCCTGGCCATGATATGTAGTGTGGAGCCATGATCTTTTTATATTTAGATTTTATATTTTATATGCGTATTATTCTAGGTCCCCTGGTCATGATACACAACAATGCTGGTCTCTAAAACACAAGATACATAACATGATAGATAGTGGTGAGATTGTGGTATCAACACTCGAATAGCCACACGTCTAGGATAATCCTCTTCCTCAACATAATGAGGAAGGAGTGAACATGATTAGTATTGGGAATGGAGAAAATTCTAAGTACCTTAAATACATCAAAGAGCCATTACAACCAAGTGAAGGTAACCCCTCCAGGTTTGGTTATTTAGAAGGATGGTATTTGATAGAGAAGAGCTAAAATTCATCAAAGAACAGATTGATTAATTGGCAATGTAAATGATATAAGACTAAGTAACTCAGCAGCTGATAAGCCAGATCAGCTAGAGGCAAACAAACATTCCTCCACCTAGAATCCTCTGAATTGCAAAGAAAGATCATTATCAATTTCAAAAACATAAAATATGGGTGGATAAATATAGACACTTGAAATTTTGTTTTCCTATTACTAACTATGTAGGAGGGTAAAATTATCTTTTTCCTCACTCTGGAGATAATCCTAGAGGATCACACATTCACTCTGGAGACAACCCCATAAAATTATATCAAATCAAATCCCGAAAATAGCTTCAGGGGAATATCAGATCAACCTCAGAGACAACCCTGAGGAAGAACAAAATCGACTGTAATTGTTGCCTCTTTTTCAGTTCTGATAAAAGAGCTCTAACTTATGCAAGCATACATGTGTCAACAAGTAATACAGAGTAAGTAGAGTATCGATCCCACAGAGAAAGTTGTCAAATTTAAACTACTACGCATCAATTAAATCACTATACTTATATGCTTAAACTAATAACTATAATTGGTGAATTAATCTAATTGCAAATAACAACTAAAACAAGAATAATAATGGAATAAACCAAATCTGGAAATAATGGGATCCTAACTTCATTCAATATTTCATCTAATTACCACTATCATGCAAGAATTGTTCACATATCACAGGAAAGTAGCCAAGAGCACTAATAGAGTCATAGCCATTTTTTAATGCACTAAGACCTACTTACACATCATCCACAAATGATAGACTCCATGTAATCATCAATATAACCAAAATCACTATATGTCTATGTGAAATTACAATCATATTGAATTTAAGCACAAGCCCTTATTTTAACTCATACGGTGAAACAGTGTATGTCTATCTGGTTCACGAAATACACAAGCCATATAAAACAACCCCATATACATATGCTATTATGATTACAATCCATACTTGTGACACCCACAAAATAGGTATACATCACCCATCTTGAGTCGCCAGAAAATACACTATAAAAATCATTTACAACTTCATTTATACAACTGTCGTGCAAAATACGACGACATGTATTCTGCGAGTTTAAATACAAATACATATACCAACTCTGACTCATGTTATAATTTCACCTTACATAAAGGTACAGTCAAAAACTGCTTTAGAAATTAAAATCTTTGGAAAGTGCTCAAGAAAACCTTCGTACATTGGAGGCCATAAATCTAAGTTATGATAGATATCATATGTCCAGAGAATTATCCTTGGTCAATTAATAGACCCCAAAGAAAAAGCGAAGATTACTATCATGTTCCTTCCAATGGTGAGTCTTCTCTTGAAATATAACTATCTCCACTTTGTCTCCAAGTGAAAATTATATTTCAAATAAACTCCAAGATCATATATAGATAGTGCTCGTAGATATACTCAAAGCAAGTGGATGTGCACTGACCTTGTTTTTTTATGATAACACGAGGTTTTATGTCATTAGACATCTTGTATGATAGTGACAAAACACCTTTCCAAAGTTGGGTTCGCTTTCACCCTATTTGGTTCACCAAAATTAAATATCAAAATGACGATACAATACGACACACTTATCTAAAGTTCTCAATAAAATTATTTCCATACTATTTAGGGAAAACCTCAACAGCTATAGACCACCATTCTATTCCCCTGTTATCCTCGCTCGACTCAACAACAGTCTTATTACCTGAAAGGAATTGTGAAGCAAAAGGGTGAGCACAACTAGCCCAATAAAGAATATCATAACTAAAGATAATTAAATTATCAACAGCTTCTGTCAATAATAAATTAGAGATTAAGAACATATGGTAGATGATAAAACTTTTCAACCATAGTTGTAGCGGAACGAGCAATCCATTAAAAGAGTCAAATAGACCATCAGGTCTATTATCTTCTCCATGTTAAAAGTCCACCAATAATGTTTTATCCTGTAACATCAATCAACAATTCTCGCCCACAATCATATGAATAACTCATAATCATAATTGTGATTTCAATTCCTTTTCGCACCTAGGACGAAGATAATTTTCATCACCTATCTTCACCGAAACATCAAAAATCATGGTTATACCAAATCACAATCCTCGATCATAATCATACTACTAATAAATTCATCTTTGCACTACTACCAAAGATATTCATTAACAATTCATCTTTTGCACTACGTGCAAAAGAGACATACAATCAGTATTTTAGAAGAGTCAAGTAGAGCATGATATCTACTATCTTCTACTTAATTTAAAAGTTTATTATCAATCTTTTATCATTTGAGACTCACTTAATAAATAATCCACATCATCGAATCATTACGCACTACTACGGCCGAGGATATTCGTTAATATCACATCCATGAATTATCCATGCTTCACGCCCAAGGATATTCATTATTATCACATCCATGAATTAATATTTCATTCTTTGAGACTCATTTCGATAATTAATCCACATCATCAATTCATCCACGCATTATAGGCCAAAGATATTCTTTTAGTATCACGACCATGAATTATTCATGCACTACTGGGCCAAAGATAATCGTGTTTTCATCAACGGTCCGATCATGCCATAAAACAATTCATCTTTGCACCTTGGTCAAGAGAATCCATAGCCATAATCATACCAAAAAGCTCGCCCATCAATGCACTACTGACAATGAGGACTTTTTCTACATCATTTGTAACATTACGATCATGATTATACCGAATATTCCCTGGTCATAATCATACCAAGTCCATCTATGCACTACAGGCCACAGATGACTTTTAACATAATATATACATGAGGATCATGACAACGATATAAAGAATTAATCAAATGAGATAAAGGATAAATATTAAACATTTATAATATAAATTATCCAGGTTCAAGAATATCTCAATGTTAACAATCACTTAATAATCTCATAATCTAATATCATTAATATTATAACAATATTTTAATTATTTCTTAAACTTATAAACAATTTATTTTAATTGTTTACACTTTATCAGATAATGCATTTAATCATCCAAAGAATGCCATACTCATAAGATTTCATCACCAATGATCAAATCCTTTATCAAAAATCTGCATATACCTTATATAGGATTTCCAAGCCATAAAATCTTATTTTCCAATTTTGTTACATTACATAACATATTTAACACATATACTCATAACTAGTGCATTTTCATGAAAAATACCAAATCAGTCCCAAAAATATTTTTTTTCTAGGATTTAGTAGGATATAGTCCCATAATGAACATATATTTTTCTCGGAATTTTTAAAATTTATTTACTATTTTTCAAAAATCAATTTCTAATTAATTTCTTAAGAAATTAGCTACCTCAAGTTTAACTCTAGAAATTCCCAAATCTTGGCAAGATCTTACACATGTTAACGTGATCTTCCAGTTTAAATTTCATGGTCATCGGAGTTATAGAACTCGGTTATATAGCGTTTTTAAATCGAAAAACCTAAATATTGAAATGGTCAAAACTTGCTCATTTTAAGTGGAATGAGCTCATTTTTGGACAGGAGGTACTTTATACCATATAATTTCATGTCCCAAAAGGCGAATTTTTCTCACAATTTAAGTGGTAAAAACAAACCCTTTTAAAATCGTGCGAAATTTTTTTTCATATTTTGCAGTTTTTCGTACTTTACTAAAATCAGTCCACACGAAAATTTACAACACCTTTTCAAGTGATTCGACATGGATAAGTTAGGAAACTCATAGATCTAACTCTAGGACTTGACCACACTAAAAAATTCAAAATATAATAGGAGATATGGATAATTGAATTTTATGTTCCATTTTTACCAAAATCTGATTTTCAACCCTTTGTGATTTCTAAGAAACTTTCATGTTTTCACATAATAACCAACATAACTCATCATGACAATGACATAATAATTCAATAAAACAAGTTCAAGAATTAAATTATCCAGGAACTAATAACGTCCACATTGTCAACATGATTCTTCTTTGTAGAGTAAAATTCAAGAATGCTTAGAAGAATATTTTCATGAAAAGATACTGGATGAAGCGCAAATATCAAGGATATTCCACTAATTTCATGGAGTATAGAAGTCAAAACTTTAACCAACTGAGTATAATAAAGAATGGAATAATAAAAGAAATCACCATGGATGCGGTACTTCGCATAGACAGGTTATTCCAACAATATAATAAATAATGGAACCAGGTCCAGCGTAAACGCACAGACAGGATATTCCGACAGGATAATAAATAATGGAACCAGGTCAGGCGAAATTCGCATCGACAGTATGTTCCAACACAATAATAAAGAATGGAATAACAACAGAAATCACCATGCATGCGGTACTTCGCATAGATAGGTTATTCTAACAGAATAATAAATAATGGAACGTGTCAGCGTAAATTCAAGACCTTATTGCGGGATGTTCTAATGTAATAATAAGGAATGGAATAATAGAAGAATTTCACCATGTATGCGGTACTTCACATATACAGGTTATTCCAACATAATAATATAGAATGGAATAACAGAAGAATTTCACCAAGTATAGGGTAGTCCACGTATACAGGTTATTCCAACAGAATAATAAAGAATGGAATAACAGAAGTTCTTTTCATGAATATAAAAGAAATAATACCCCTTACTAGTACAACAAATAATATCTCTTACCTTTGAAAGGAGAGTACTCCGACTGGTAGGACGAGGATATACTCGAAGAAAACTTGCACTATGCTCAAAGCTTTCTTAAACTCTAAAGAAATACGCTCAAAATTATAGAAGAAGAACTCTCTCTATAGTTTCTCTCTCTAGAGTTTCAGTGAATTCATAAGAAATAATGAAGGAATGAGCTTCTATTTATAGGAGAATGGACTGCATAGTAACTAATTCATGAACGGTCCAGATTAATTTACAATAAAATATGATATATTCTATTTATATTCTAATAAAACGAATAACTTTATAAAAGTATTCTGTTTTATATAAAAAGATTTTACTATGCAAACACTATGCAGGCACTTATGCAAATACTATGCATAATAAAATATAATATATTCTAATTATTGTCTAATAAAGCGAGATAACTTTATAAAAGTATTACATTTTATATAAAAAGATTTTACTATTAGCTTAATAAAAGCGAATAACTTTATAAAAGTATTTTGTTTTATATAAAAGCTTTTTACATTTTATTACATTAATAATACTAATAAAACAAAACTTCATCATCACTTACTTTGAAAAATTTTCAAATGTCACCCTTAACTTTAAACTTTTATCAATTTAACTATTCACCAAAATAGAAAAATTGAATACTTTTATTTCATAAAATTCGGGGTCTCACAATACTTGCATGTTCATTGTCAATTCCATACAAGTACTCAAACGAATGGTGATCAAGCATTCATACATGCAAAACAATCATAATAGAAATTCCATATGATATGTTAAATAGCCCTAGCAATCAAGCATGCAATTAAACTACATATTAAAATCTGTTAGAATCCCATAATGGAGTTTAGTTCATGACTGAACCAAAAGCCATTATGGGATCAAAGCTAAACATGATTCACAAGAAAATAATTGAAAGATGAAGGATAGAAACGATCAAACCCAATTGCAGATTATAAACCAAAGTTAACGTTCAACTCCTCATAAAAATCCAGCAAAACAATAATAATAATCCACAATGACAGAAAATCCCAAGAAGAATTAGAAAAGATGGAGTGTAGGCTTCGTTCTTCGTTGGAATCTCTCCCAATGTGTAAACCCTAGTTACTACTGTCAAAAATATGTAAAAGTACTGAATGATACATCTGACACTAGTCAAAATAGTTTTTAATTAATTACAACCCTTTAAAATTGGGAATTAAAATAAAACAAATCAGCAGCTTCAACCATCGCCCGCGGCCGCGCGCCCCTCTAGTGTATTCCTCGTGGGGTGCGAGACTTATAGTATGTAGAGTTGTGCGTCGGGCTCTCCATGGCACGCGTCCTCAGCATGTTCTGCACGCTGGCCGCTGACTTCTGCGATCTGTATTTCTAGTTCGGTTACGTAAATGCTGTCATTACATATCGCTACTTGTTCATTCTTTTGCTTCCTTCCTTCATTATCAGTCCCTTTGCTTCACTACATTCTCATGTCGTGCATCCGTAAGCCTTAAGCCATTCATCCAATAGCCTCTTGCCATCCAACACCACCAAAGTACGCCATTTCCTGCACTTTTATGCCAAAAGGAGTTCTCAGTACATGCAATGCAAAATAACATGAATTGCAACTAAAATAGACTAAAATGTACTTGAGATGGGCATAATTCGCGTAAATTAATATCCAATAAGTAGGTATAAAACCCACTTATCAAATACCCCCAAACTTGAATTATTTCTTGCCCTCAAGCAATGCATGCTAAATAACAATGAAAATGTAAAAGCACTACTATGCAACTAAATTACTATGCAGACTAGTCTCATATCATTCTAACTTAAATAGAATTTCAGCCCAAAATGCCTCAGCGACTTATCTAGATTTAAGAATACAAGTTCAAACTAAATAATGGTCATAACATCATACACTCAGATAATTTATACATGCTATAGAGATGCTGTGTGTGTGTATAGTGTTCACCAAAACTTGATTCAAGCAAAGAATACACATGCTAAACTGCTCAAAATAGAAAATTATAGTCTAAATTAAGAATCATATATACTTATGCAACGAAGACTGTTCCAACATATCCAAACAAACTAAAGTTCAACAATGGGCTTACCTGCTTTATTGCTACTCATGAGGGCAATTTTTTTCTCTTTCCCGCAGTGTTTATTGCTATTTTTCTTTTCTTTTTCTCTTTTTCTCTTTTTTTGTCACATGACTATGCAATGTCTTATTCCCTTAGCCAACACTGCTACCCCTTAGTGAGCTTTTAACCAACGACTCCCAAACCATGAAAGACCTTAGGGCGCTAGGTGTAGAGACAATCCCCTCATGCATTTTACTCAAGTAGCTGGTATTCCAAATAAGACTAGCCACGTTATTGCTATTCATTTTTTTTATACATAGCATACCCATGTTTTCCTAAAGTTTGAATGTCAATGTTTCATACAGTCTACATGCATGTTCCACATATTTCTCTTTTTAAAACTATATTTTCTAACAAGCAATGCAACACATAATTCTTATACCTGCAAGTGATTGTGAACACATCCGTGCAAACCGAAAGAATTTAAACAGCAACATGAATTTCATCGTGTAAAACATTATAACTACGTTCATGTTATTCCATATACTCAAAAATCCTTCACAATTCACTAACATCATTGGCTAGGCAAGAAATTCCAAAAAGCAAGAACTTTGTGAGACATGCAAACTAACTAAAATGAAAAATTTTCTACCACATAAAACAATAACCCACAAATAACAAAACTAGCAAACTAATTATGCAAAATTTTAAAATTTTAAACTAATCATGCAAAAACTAAATTACATGCTACTATACTACTACCCCAATACCCCCAAACTTAAAGTATTCAATGCCCCATTGAATGAAGGTAAAGGGTACAAGAGAACTCCCTAATGATTTATTTGTGTACCACTCCTCCCGGGTGGTGAATCTGGTGGTGGATATGGCACTGCTGTCCCAAACTGAGGCCACTCTAGCATTGTTCCTTGCTGCACAAAGGCCTCGGCCAAGGCCCTCGTGAGACCCGTAGCAAACGTTCTGAAATTATCATACATGGCATCAACCCGTCGCTCCAACCTTCGGAGCTGGCGATCACCATAAGGAGTTTGTGGTCGTGTCGAGGGGCCTGCCTCATCGGTCTGAGGGGGCTGCTGTGATTGCTCTAGGAAAGTGGGCTAGATAATAAAACCTAGACCTCGCAGATGTGGTTCACCACCCGTCTAATCCTTGAATTTGGCAATAGTAGCATGAGTGATATCGTGGCTCGGGTTCTACAGCTGCTCGTTATTCCATGGGACTCCTTGTTGTGTGCACAGCATGGCTGCCACAGACGCGTGTAGAATACTCCCAATCGTGCTCCCCCGCAAATAACGCAACATGTTTTGATGAATTAGGTGGCCGACGTCAATGTACCTGCCTTTGATAATGTCCCATAAAATGATACCCCGCTCAGTGGTTATTTCATGCTGGTGAGCGGATGGAATTAATTTGGCACAGATAAATAGATTCCATGCCTTGGCATATCGATTCAAGGCGGACGTTGGAAAAGATTTTGGTTCGATCGTCCCTGCCTTATAATTCCATTTGGTGCCCGGAATGCACAATTCAGAAATCACTAAGTCCAAGTCCGTCATCAAATGTGCACCTGTGACCCAATTAGTAGACGCCGTTGGTGGTGTGTCAGTCATCCCAAACACTACTCTGATGGTTGGGGGCGAAAATCCACTTGTACTCCTCGAACCAGCGTTATCCCTCCTTTCATCTCTTTAGCATTCATGTAGAACTCTCGAACAATCCCCATGGGAATAGGCATAGGAGTTGCAGCCAAACCAACCCAGTCTCTTTCACGTGTCATATTCCATAGTTGGCCATCTTTCTTTCCAGGTTTAAACCCTCGTTCCTTCATAAACGATTTTGCCACGATCCGATAATATTCTTGCTGAGCTTCCAGATTGATAAATTTTTTGTGGTCCACGACATCCTCTTCTTGGTTACTTGAGGAAGATTCTAACGAGGAAGAGATGGGGATGGAGCGTGCTCTTTTTGGACCCATGTGCATATGAAAGAGAGAATGTAGATGGATTGCACAACCCAAACAGAAACCCTAGGTTTATGTCCGTAAACGAGAGCGTGGGTCTACTCTTTGAATGGAGAGAGAATCGGGAGTCTGAGTATTTATAGGGCTAAAGAGGCGTGTGGAGAACTGAAGGAGTTGCTTCTGTTATATCAAGTGAAAAACCAAATAAGACTCAGCTCGGTTTTTAAACTGTTGAAACTTTTCAAGACCTAGTATCGCGCACGACCGCGCGACTTTGTAGAGGAAATCTTGCGCGGGTGCGCAAGTGCAGAATGGAGTTGTGGATTGGGACTAGAGCTATCGACTTTCAAAGGCCTCTGTGATACCATGAGGCAATTACCAAGATTATAAACATTTACTCTCAAACTGCATATCGGTGATGAGTGCACTTGAAAATTCCTACATGGACATGAATACACACTGTTAAGGCATGAATTAATGAGCAACAGACAGGACTAAATCAACTCTATCCTAATTTAAACACTTCTTACTGTAAATGCAGCTACACACTCAATTATGCATTATCAAACATGAAATAGAGATGATCTAACTAAATACTCTACTGAATAAATAAAAAGAAAATAGAGATAGAAATAGAAAGAATGGGTTGCCTCCCATTAAGCGCTAAGTTATAGTCAATTAGCTTAACTGTCTCTGAATATCATGTCGAAGAGAGGACGGTGGCGACTTTCTGTCTGTCTACCTCACCACCAAGGTAATGCTTCAAGCGCTGTCCATTCACCTTAAAAGGCTTGTCCGGTAGCTCATCAAATACTTCAATTGCACCATGCGAAAAAACAGTCTTCACTGTAAATGGACCTGACCATCTCGATTTCAGCTTCCCGGGAAAAAGTTTAAGTGTTGAGTTATAAAGCAAAACCCGTTGTCCCGGTTCAAAGGATCTCTCAATGATCTTTCGGTCATGCCATTTCTTCACCTTCTCCTTATACAGCTTCGAATTCTCATATGCCTGTAATCTGAATTCATCCAACTCATTGAGTTGGAGTAGGCGTTTCTCCCCTGCAACACTCAAATCAAAATTTAGCTTTCGAATTGCCCAATATGCCTTATGCTCTAGCTCCATAGGAAGGTGACAGACTTTTCCGTACACAAGTTGGAAAGGTGACATGCCCAATGGAGTTTTGTATGCAGTCCTATAAGCCCATACTGCATCATCCAACTTTAACGACCAATCCTTCCATGTGGGATTCACGACTTTTTCAAGGATTCTCTTGACTTCTCGATTTGACACTTCAGCTTGTCCATTTGTTTGTGGGTGATAAGCTGTAGCAATGCGATGGTTCACCCCATACTTAGCCAACAAAGCTGTAAACTGTCTGTTGCAGAAATGACTACCTTTGTCACTAATAATGGCCCTTGGAGTCCCAAATCTCGTGAAGATACTTCTATGTAAGAATCTTAGAACAACCTTGGCATCGTTTGTCGGAAGAGCTGCTACTTCTACCCATTTCGAGACATAATCCACTGCGAGCAAGATGTATAGATTTTCACAGGAAGAAACAAAGGGTCCCATGAAATCAATCCCCCACACATCAAAAATTCCAACTTCGAGGATTGTATGCAGGGGCATTTCATTTCTTTTCAAGATGTTCCCCACTCGCTAACATCTATCACATCGCTGGACAAAACTGTGTGCATCTTTGAAAATAATCGGCCAACAAAATCCTACTTGGAGTACTCTAGCCGCTATTCTTTCTCCCCCGTAGTGACCTCCATACACCGAAGCATGACAATCCTGCAAAATCCCCTCGGTCTCACTATATGGAATACACCTCCTTATCATTTGATCAGAACACTATTTAAACAATTAAGGCTCATCCCATATATACCATTTAACATCATGCAGAAATTTCTTCTTTTGATAACCCACTAAATCAGAAGTTACCATCTTACTCGCCAAATAATTCGCGTAATCTACAAACCATGTCACTTCCCCTTTCACCACAAACAACTGCTCATCTGGAAAAGTCTCATTGATCATAACGTTATCGTCTGCCTGCCTTTTCGGATTCTCTAGTCGCGATAAGTGGTCCGCCACTTGGTTCTCGGTACCCTTTATATCCTTGATCTCTAAATCAAATTCCTGCAGTAATAAAATCCATCTAATCAACCAGGGATATACTCAAAATTTATCAAAGGCGTACACTACTGCCAATAGCTCTTTCTCTGTGGTAGTGTAGTTCAGCTATGCATCTGTAAGGGTCTTGCTGGCATAATATATCACATGAAAAATCTTCTCTTTCCTCGCCCAAAAAAGCCCCTCTACAAACAGTAGTCGCTGGCATCACACATCAACTCAAATGGAAATTCCCAATCTGGTGCGGTAATCACAGGTGCTGAAGTTAGTTTTCTCTTTAAGTGCTCAAACGCCGACACGCAGGCTTCATCAAAGTTAAACTGTATATCCTTCTCCAATAGACTGCATAGGGGTTTGGTTATCTTAGAGAAATCCTTGATAAATCTACGGTAGAAACCTGCATGTCCCAGAAAACTGCAAACACCTTTTACGAAAGTAGGTGGTGGCAAGTTCTCAATCATGTCCAGCTTCACTCTATCCACCTCAAGTCCCTTCTTCGAAACCTTGTGTCCCAGTATAATTCCTTCCTGCACCATGAAATGGCACTTTTCCCAGTTCAGCACTAAGTTCGTCTCAACACATCTCTTTAAAACCAGAACCAAATTCTCGAGGCATAAATCAAACGAGTCCCCTAAGACCGAGAAGTCATCCATAAATACTTCCACGTTCTGCTCCACCATGTCTGAGAATATAGCCATTATGCATCTCTGAAAGGTGGCTGGAGCATTGCATAATCCAAAAGATATCCTTCTAAAAGCAAAAGTGTCGTATGGGCATGTGAAGGTAGTCTTTTCCTGGTCTTCTGGAGCGATCATAATCTGATTGTAGCCTGAATATCCATCCAAAAGGCAATAATACTTATGACCCACTAATCTGTCCAACATCTGATCAATGAATGGTAGTGGAAAATGATCTTTCCTTGTAGCTTTGTTGAGCCTACGGTAATCCATGCAGACTCTTCATCCCGTCACAGTTCATGTTGGAATTTACTCATTTTTTTCATTGGTCACAACGGTCATACCACCCTTCTTTGGCACACACTGCACTGGGCTCACCCATGAGCTGTCTGAAATTGGATTAATTATTCCTGCATCTAGCCATTTCAGTACCTCTTTCTTGACCACTTCTTTCATTATCGGATTGAGCCTTCTTTGTTGCTCAACCGACGGTTTACTCCCATCTTCCAGCAAGATCTTATGCATACAGAACTAAGGGTTGATCCCTTTGATATCTGCTATAGTCCATCCAATAACAAATTTGAACTCGCTAAGCACTTGTAGCAGTTTTTCTTCCTGAAAAGATGTTAGTGCAGAAGAAATAATCACAGGTAATTTTGAATCTTTATTTAAAAATGAGTACCTGAGATGTTCTGGTAGTGGTTTCAATTTCAGCTCTGGAGGTGACTCGAGAGATGGTTACAATTTTTCTGAAGACTCTCCAGCTTTCGTCAATGGCTCGACCGGTATTCCGAATCTCCTGAATTTTGGGATGATATCAAGGTATTGCACAAGTTCGTCGACTGCATCATCCTCCAATTCTGAATTTTCAGCAATGATACTTCTCAAAGGTTCATAATCCACAAGACTCTATACCTCATCCTTTATGACCCGATCCACCAAATCAACCAGAAAACATTCTTCTTCATATATTCGGAACTTCATGGCTTTGAAGACGTTGAAGGTGACCTCCTGATCATGAACACGTATAATGAGTTCCCCTTTCTGCACATCTATCAAAGTCTTGCCTGTGGCTAAGAATGGTTTCCCCAGTATGATTGGTATGCTCTTGTCTTCCTCGTAGTCTAAGATGATGAAGTCAGCCGGAAAGATAAACGTGTCCACCTTTACCAATACATCTTCAACAATTCCCCGTGGATACGTGATGGATCTGTCTACCTATCAGTAATGATATGTTTGTTTACTACTTTGAGGTGGCAAATCCCAACTGATTGAACACTGACAAAGGCATTAAATTTATACTTGCCCCCAGATCACATAAACACTTACTAAAGTTCATCTTCCCAATTGTGCACGGAATTATGAAGCTGCCCGGATCCTTCAGCTTTGGAGGTAATTTCTACTGAAGCACTGCACTGCATTCCTCTGTCAAGGCTACTGTCTCAAACTCATCTAGTCTTCTCTTCCTTGACAATATACCCTTCATAAACTTTGCATAGCTTGGCATTTGTTCCAATGCCTCGGCAAACGGTATATTCATCTGCAGCTTTTTGAATACCTCCAAAAACTTACTGAATTGCTTATCTTCCCTCCACTTATTTAATCTTTGCAGATACGGTACTGGAGGGTGAACTGGTGGCACTGAACTCTTAATCTTTTCCTCTGAACCTGCTTTATCTTTCTTTTCCTGCTGCGACTCAGATTTTTCCAGATTTTCTTTCTCGTCAGTGACTGCTTATCTTCAAGCGCTTGGCATGTGACGACCTCCTTAGTGTATTCTGCTTGGTATGACTTGCAGATACTCGCAGATCTTTCCAGATCTCAATGTGATCGCAGCAATCGCTCCTTCCCGTCTCTTCTAGGATTTGTCTCTGTGTTACTTGGCAATGAACCCTGGGGCCTGTTGTTAAGCCTGCTCACCATCTGCCCCATCTGAGTCTCCAAATTCTTAATAGCCACTGCTTGGCTTTTGATCATAACTTCAGTGTTTGCCATGTATTTTAGGTCAAAGTGTCTTGACCAAGCGATGGATATTCCAATGTAATAATAAAGAATGGAATAAGAGAAGAATTTCACCATGTATGTGGTATCAGCATAAAAAAAAGTTATTCCAACATAATAGTAAAGAATGGAATAATGAAGTTCTCTTCATGAATACAAAAGAAATAATACCCCTTACTTACGTACAACAAATAATATCTCTTACCTTTGAAAGAAGAGTATTCCACCTTTGGTAGTCGAGGATATACTCAAGAAAACTCAGACTACGCTCAAAGCTTTCTTAAACTCTAAAGAAATACGCCAAAATTATAGAAGAAGAATTCTTTCTATAGTTTTCTCTCTAGAGTTTCAAGTTGAATTAAGTAAGAAATAAAGAAGGAATAAGCTTCTATTTATAGGAGAATGGACTGCATAGTAACTAATTCATGAATGATCCAGATTGATTTACTTTTAAAGCAGACTATCAGTATTGATTTAATAAAATATTCTAATAAAACAAAAACTTTTAAATAAAATATAATATATTCTATTTATAATCTAATAAAACGAATAATTTTATAAAAGTATTATGTTTTATATAAAAGATTTTACTATGCAAAATACTATGCGTACATTATGCAACACTACGCATAATAAAATATAATATATTCTAATTATTGTCTAATAAAACAAATAACTTTATAAAAGTATTCTCATTTTATATAAAAAGATTTTACTATGCAAAATACTATGCATAATAAATATTATATATTCTATTTATAGTCTAATAAAACGAATAATTTTATAAAAGTATTCTATTTTATATAAAAAGTTTTTCTGTTTTATTACATTAATAATACTAATAAAACAAAACTGAGTGACTTCTCACGTAAGCATTAATAATCAATACCGTGGTGCTACTACGCAACAACGCCAGACATATTCTTTTACTTTACCTTAAGTAGTTCAACGGTTTTAATGGTAAAACTTCCGCCATTATTTTCATAAAAATATTTTTGTCGTTTTCTCAATCCGACAATAATTCCGTTGTGGGATCCACCAATGATTGTACCGTCGTAAGGATATTCCCCGACAAAAAGAATATTCCCCGATACAACGAATATTTTATATCAACTTGCTTACTTTGCAAAATTTTCACATATCACCCTTAACTTTAAACTTTTATCAATTTAACTATTTACCAAAATAGAAAAATTGAATACTTTTATTTTATAAAATTCGGGGTCTCACAGCTTACAACTTTCAGAAATATATAAACATGGCTTCGCCATAATCACAGCCGGTCCTAAGTTTTTTAAGGCCCAGGGCAAATTTTTTTAAGTGTGCCCCTTTATATAAATAAAATAAAAAATAAATAAATTATCAACTAATTAATTTTATTAAAATTATAAGAATTTACAAAAGATAAGGAAGAACATTTTAAAATGTCATTGAAGCAAAGAATCATCACATGTACGTACAAAATAAAAATATCAATGAAATCGATAAAATTAATGAAATACCCATTGTAGTTGGCAAGTTTTACTGATTACACAATTGAACTTTTAATTTTTCAAATTACCCCACTAAACTAATTATTATTTTGAAATTGGGTTATTCCGTTAAAAAAAATAAACGGACGTTAATTTTTATCTACAAAACTAATGAATTACCCACTGTAGTTGGCATGTTTTACTGATTACACCATGGAACTTTTAATTTTTCAGATTACCCCATTAAACTAATTAAAAAATAATTATTTTAAATATTTTTAAAAATAATTATTATTTTCAATAAAAAATATTAGAACCTTTAATTTTTTTTCCATAAAATGAGTAAAGTTTCATAAAATATAGATTTAGAAAAATTAAAATTTTATGAAACCATATTGATTTTAAAAAATCTTTTTTTTCTTTTGAAAATAAAGTTTATTTTTGAATCTATATTTTATAAAATTTTACTCAATTTTTAAAAATATGAAGAATTTTCCAATTTTTCTTGAAAATAATATTTATTTATTAAAATTAATAATTTATTTTTTTGAAAAAATTAAATCAATTTTTTATTTATCTTTTACTATTTTTTTTAATTTTTATTAATATTTTTAGGTTTTTAAAAATTTCTAATATTAAAAAAATAGGTCATTCTGTTAAAAAATTAAGTAGACATTAATTTAAAATCACTTTAATTTTTTGAATCTATATTTTATGAAACTCTACTCATTTTATGAAGAAAAAAAAGTTTCTAATATTTTTTACCTAAAATAATAATTATTTTTAAAAATATTTAAAATAATTACTTTTAATTAGTTTGATGGAGTAATTTAAAAAATTAAATGTTTAATGGTGTAATCAGTAAAATGTGCTAACTACAATAGGTAATTAATTAATTTTGTAGATAAAAAAATAACGTCCGTTTATTTTTTTTTAACGGAATGACACAATTTCAAAATAATTAGTTTAGTGGTGTAATTTGAAAAATTAAAAGTTCAATGGTGTAATCAGTAAAACCTACCAACTACAGTAGGTGTTTCTTTAGTTTTGACCAATGAAATCTAAACCACAAAACATTATTTAAAATGTCTTTTTGTTGCACTTTTAGGTGCAAAATCATCAATTATACTATTATATTTAATATTTTTAGCATATCATTTTTAATGTATAATATCCCTAATCTTTTTATTATTTTATTTTTTTATACACATAAATACATCAAATGATTTAAATATTAAACAATTATATTATCATTAATATTTAATTACTATTAAACTATTAATGAAACTATTGCCAAAATATTAAAGTTATTTTTAATAACTCAAAATATTTTTAAAGTATTAATATTACCCTTAAATGATTTTTAAAACATTTAAAATCATTTTAAATAATTACCATTAATATTAAAATATTCTTGTACTATTCCTCATAATATTAAAAGTCATTAAGTATAACTTAAAATATTTTTAATTCATTTATATCCTTTTTAAATGATTTTTAAATTAATAAAACCATTTTTAAATCATTTATTTAATATAATTATTAAATAAATTTAAAATCATTAATGTTAATAAATATCATTAATATTCAATTATGAATGAAATTATCCTTTAAATATTAAAAGTTATATTTTATAACTTAAAATATCTTTAAACACTTTATTTTCATTTAAAATGATTTTTATAATAATAAAATTATTTTTAAAATAAATTATTTATTATAATTATTAAATAACTTTAATATCATTAATGATAATTAATTAATGAAATTTACCTTTAAATATTGAAAGTTATATTTTATAACTTAAAATATTTTTAAATACCTTATTATTATTTAAATTGATTTTAATATAATAAAATCATTTTAATTTATTTATTTATTTCATTTATTAAATAACTTAATTATCATTAATATTAATTTATTAATTAATTTCATCATTAAAATATTAAAAGTTATTAAAATAACTTAAAATATTTTCTTATATCATAATATAATTTTAAATGATTTTTCAAATATTAAAATCATTTTTAAATAATTTATTTAATATAATAATTAAATAAATTAAATACCTTTAATATTTCAAAATATTAAATATTTATGAAATATATTAAAACTAATTTCAGACTTTAAAATAATTTTAATAATTTATTTTTATTTTTAATAATTAAAACTAATTTTCTATAATTATTTAATAAAATATAATTTTATAAATAATCTGTCAAGAAGATCACCCTATAGCGACAAAACCGTCGCTATAGGTGTTCATGTTCTTCATGCATACCCAGATTTCATACACTGTTTCGAGGGACCATGTTTGACTATCAATCATTCTTCACACAAAGTGTTTTTGGACTTGTTGTTGATCAGATCATGTAGTACAAATGCACCACTACAAGACCCAACAACAAACATGACAATCAAGCATGAAACCAACTAGATCTAAGCCTTCAAAGGGATTGTCAGACCTGTTCTTTATTTTCTGCACTACTACAAAATAGTAAATAGATCACGCTTAAATCACAATATTTTTTATAAAAATATTGTCGTATTTTTTTTCTACAATGTTTTTTAAAAAAACATTGTAGATATATATGCAAAAATATTATTTATTTAAAAGGCCATTTTTTAGGTTTTAATTAGATAACGTTTTTTTAAAAAAACGTCTACAAATAAAAACACGGAGCAAAAATACGCTCAAGTTAAAACTTAAAATTAGAAGACGTATTCTTTTTTCCTTCTCTCTCCCGTTTTTCCTCTCTATCTCCAAGTTTCCTTCTCAGATCTGCTCTTTGGTTGTGTTCTTATTGTCCCTGCTTGTGGAAGGGGGAGGCGAGGTCTCGGGGGAGGAGGAGCCGGAGCGGGTCTCCGAGTTTGGGTTTGTTTAGGCGGAGCAAGAGCTATCTGGTGGTGCCTGCTCCTCCTCGCCGACTTCGTTTTACGGCTCCGACAATGGATATAGTACCAGATCCATGACTCCAAATAGAAGTTTCGGCGTATTCAAAAGGATATACCAGATCCTCCCTTCACAATATACCAGATCCATGAATTCGTTTTGCTACTGCTCCTCCAGACCATAAACCATATGATCCAATAAACCATAAAAATTGCAAGTTATTGATCCAATCACAGACCATAAACCATATGATCCAAGACGGCTGCGCCGACAGTGTCATCCCCCTCCCAAACGTTACCAGCAAGATCTTAGCGAAGGTGTTTCTGTTATTCTCTCCTTCGGTTCTAAAACTACATCTAGATGGTTTGCAATTACTTTTTTTTTCTTTCCCTTTTTGGTGCATTAGTTCCATTGATGGATTCTTTTAATTATATTCCAATTGCTTGTTGGAGTTTGTTATATGCAAAAAATCTTTTAAATGAAATGCCGTTTTTGTTTTGATGTCGTTCTTATTTAATTTTACTGAATGTTGGGGTGATTGACCACTTTGTCAGCTCACATTAAACAATTTCTTAATTTAGGTATCCAACAGTTATCACATCTTTTATATGTAGATTCTATAATTACAACTTTTTAGTTCTCTATCTCTATTTAAGCTATCGGAATATCTTTGTTTATCCTGCGATATGCAGTAAGCAATCTAATTTCTATAGCATCACAGTTTAGGACAGGTAGAAAATGCTAGGAGGCACATATGTTTGATGGGGTATCATATGGCTTAATTTTTTTTTTTTTCTAATCTATATTATTGTCCAAAAAGTGCCTTGAAAATAAGCACTTTTACATTGTTTGTGCGGATGTTTCATGTTGGGGGTGTTGGGCTGACCGACTTAGTAATGCAAACAGATTAATATATGTTGGTAAAGTGGCATTTCATGAGGATCATCTTTTCAAGTAATTTAACTGTGTTTTCTTGATTGACATGTGATTTAGTTAAAATTTCATTAATTTACATGGTGCTTCCTCTGTTTAGCAGTCAAAAGATAGTAGATCAGACATTTTCATTTTATATTCTCTATGCGGCGAATTGTGATTAACTTTTGTTGTTTGTGTTGCTAAAAACAAATTTTGCCTCTTGAAGACTATTTAAAAATTGATTTGTTATCCTCCATCTATATAGACGAACTCGAAGCCCACCAAGAAAGTCTCCTGTTCCTCGTATACGTTCTCCTATGCGTAGGCCTGCTCGTTCACGTTCCAGATCAATCTCTCCACGGAGGTAACATGAATATGCAAATGGTTGTATAATATCTTATCTGACTTTGTTTTCTTCCTTTTCTTGCACCTTAACTTTCATACTCGCCCTCTTTCTAACGAGCTGGTGGTGTCATAAATATATCATCCCTTTCTTATCTGCATCTTCTGTTTTTGGATTGCTTATTATTGTCAGAGGTCGAGCACCACCTGCTAGACGTGGGAGGTCATCATCCTATTCTGGATCTCCTAGCCCGCGCAAGGTTTGTGTCTATGTAAAGTGTCTTGAGATAGATTACTCTATTCAACATCTAATGCAGCTTTATCTATTTACAGGTAGTTCAGAAGATATCAAAGAGTCGTAGTCCCAGAAGGTATTCCTTTTATATCCAGAAACAATATTCCTTATTACTCCCCTCCCCAACCCCTCTGAATATGCTTATAATTTTCTTTTCCTGGGTGAGTGTTGATGATTTTCATATTGCTGGAATTATCTAAGTGAGGATTGTAATTTTGGTATGAGGAATTAGTTGTGTAGCTGGAATGTTCGAATAAACAAGTTGTCTGGACCTGTTATAGTTTGAAAATGGTATAAATAAGTTGTGTGGACCTGTTCTTAAATTTTAGTGTTCTGCATCAAAATGTTTTTGCATTTCACGAGTAACATGAGAAACTGATATTTTGGGCTTTGCATCCTCTCATGATCGTATATCAAGTGATGCTATTGCCTGTTCATCTTTGAGAATGGACGTGTTGCTCCTTTTACCAGTTTTTTGTTTTTAAAATTTAATTTAATTTTATATTTTAATGTCTTGTTAATATGTGTACTAGTTGATCGTTACCAGTAGAGACATCAGATTGAGCTCATTTTGATTTGAAAGTGTAGTCTAGGGCGTGCTACTTCTCATACTTGTATTCTTTATTAGGTTATATAAATTAGTCTCTCCCCAAGTGCTATGGTTTTGCAAGTCCAGGATTTTGCTAATACTCTCTCGGTTTCCAAATATAAGAGCAAAATGTGTTTTGATTTTGTTCCAAATAAATTAGCAAAATGAATTTTAGAAAGCGCAAGTACTTGATTGTTTAAAAAAAAGGAGTAGCTTAAACAATCTCTCTATCCTAAGATAAAAATAAAAAATATATATATATATATATATATATATACTTCTAATGCGATTATTTCTCTTAGTGTAATGGTCTCATTTTAGCTTGGTCATTCACTATTAGTTTCCATCTGTTACCCGTTTGTTAACTGAACTTGGTATCACTCATGACAGTCTCTAGCTGATGCAGAAGGAGCTAAAAAACATGGTATGATTGAGTTATTAAGGTCATATGGTGGCATGTCTTATGTAAGTTCAATGCTATATATATTCAAAGATTTAGTCCATGATTAACTGATTCTCTCCATTCATGGTGTATAATGTATTGCCCTTTAAACAGTTATAACAACTCCGGAAGGGAGAAAGTGTATGTTGAAGCTGGCTGAAAGAATGGTACTGAGCTTTTGCACTGGTGTTGGAGCTTCTACTGCCCACACATGGACAACCTTATCAGGAAGTGGCGCTGACGATGTAAGGGTCATGACCAGAAAGAGTATTGATGATCCGGGCAGGCCTCCTGGCATTGTGCTAAGCAATGCTACTTCATTTTGGATTCCAGTTCCTCCTAAAAGGGTTTTTGATTTTCTTAGAGATGAGAACTCTCGAAGCGAGGTATGAAATTTCACTTTACTAAAATTGTTTGGAGAAGTTCGTCTATCGTCTGCTACAATAAACAACCCCTCGTGTATAACTAGTTGCTAAAGCAGTATAATTTGCTCTTATACTTGAACTACTACAAGTATTAATGATTAGTGATATATACATGCATCTAGTTGCTATGTTCCATTGGCATAGCTGCCTGTAAGGGCTAGGGTACTGGAGGTGAAAATTCAATTGTAATGTTCACTTTTCTAGCAATATCTTCGCAGTACGAATAATTTTATGTGCACTAATAGTTGGACACTAATTGTGTACTAATAAAGAGAAAAGATCGACATGGGTCCTACTTTCTGAACTGGACGACCCATCCAGTATTTCTGTTTTCTCTCTGTTAATGCGCATTTAGTGCACAACTGTTAGTGCACATACATAGAAGTACTCTTGTAGTATGTGCAAATATTATATAGAATTGTGCATCAGAAATTGACTTGTACTACAAAATAGTTGGTCACTAATGCACAAGATACAAATAACAAGATCAATATAGGCCATGACTCATATGCATGAATGAATACCTTAAAGATCTAATGCTCTTCAATTAAGTAGCTTTAGCCATTGGTACATCCAAATTTCAACATCAGAATCTCAATTAAAATCTTTACTTGTGTTACCTTGTCCTAAAAATAACTGGTATTTCTGTACTTGACTAAATTTAACTTACTTGTACAGTGGGATATCTTGTCAAATGGTGGCCTAGTTCAGGAGATGGCACACATTGCTAATGGGCGTGATCCTGGCAATAGTGTCTCCCTACTGCGCGTTAATGTAAGTTAAAAATGTGTGTTAAGATTCATTAATTGTGTAAAATTGCCCCGTATAATTATCTACTGGACTAACATAACAATTGTGTAAAAATGTAGAGTGCAAACTCGAGCCAAACAACAAAACTCTCTCTTGGATCAGTGGCAACTGTGAACAGTCTTATCAAGTGCACCGTAGAAAGGATCAAAAGTGCAGTGGTGCAGGTGCCCTTCTTCGTCCCGTTTCCAGCAGTACTCAAGTAAGTGTTGCTAGGGTGACAATTCTATGTTTGATAATCTGACTCAGTTTTAAGGACCTAGTTCAAATGAAATGGTGCAACTTTTTATGATGCCACATGCTGTGCAAGTTGAAACTGCTTGATTTGGTCTCAAGTTTCTGCAGGGAAAAAAAATGGTCTGATTGAAGCCTTCTTGCAACATCCAAGAAAACTCGATTAATTCAACCTTGTACTCTAATTTGTTAATCTTTCTGTTGATCTTCTCAAATTCACAATTCAATATAGTAGTAATTATATTGAAAAGTGAATTTGAGATGTATGGATAGTTTGGCATTATTGAGATGTAAACGTATTGTATGGTATTAATATTCTTTGTAATAGGCATTATAAAGAATTATTGGGATGTAAACGTATTGTATGATATTAATATTCTTTGTAATTTTAGCTATATATCATGCTATTAGCATATTGCAGGTGCATTGGTATTATAGGTGAACCACAATATTTTTATTTTTTTTAATCTACAACATTTTAAAAACGTTGTGTGAAAGGGCCTAAACGTTGTCTGATATATTAAACTACAATGTTTTGTAGTTTTTATCCAGAAAATGTTGTGGAATCGTACATTCTACAACGTTTTTAAGAATCTGCTAATTTATGAAAAATAAATCTACAACGTTTTTTTCTTAAAAAACGTTGTGGAATGTGCTTAATTACAACGTTTTAAAAACGTTGTGTAAGGGTGTCAAATAGACAACACCCTTAACCACGACGTTTTTCTGATAGAAATCACAACATTTTTTTCGCGTTGTCTATTTACTATTTTGTAGTAGTGCTGGGTTACCTAGAAATGAAGAACAGTTTGACCTGTTCACTTTGGGCTTCCACAACTTTCTAATCTTGTAATCTTTTTGTGATTTAAGACTTGTAGTGTGTAGTCAACATGTAAGTTAATAGATCTATCACATAAAATCACAACAACAATTATTAATCAAGTAGATACATGTTTGACCAACCACCGCCGAAATAAAGCTCCAACCGTTTTCGAAAATTCCGTAAATGAAGCATGACCGGAAGCACCATCCACTACCTTCGACTCGTTTAATCTCAAGGAGATTTTAAGGCATAATTTTGTAGTACTTATACCAAGCTACCCTTCTATTACAACAACAGAACCAAAACATCAATACACTGGCAGATCTAGTCGATCAAAAGCGTTGTCAGGCCGTTTCTAGGTTACCCAGAAACGTCCAGTCATGGCCTGTCAACGACTTTTGACCGTAAATAACATGTAATCTAGACCAGATATAAGCTTGATTCTTGATCCAGATCAAAGACCACATATCAACCTACAATATCCAACACTTAAAACACAAAAATTAAACACATACAGAGATCTACAAGGCCTGACATTTACTGTCAGATATCAAAAATTTATTTTTTCCAGATTTTGAAAAAAATCAAATCCGCTCTCTAGATGTTATGGATCTAACATCTAGTAACCCAGATCATCATTATACACTACTTATAACATATTTTAACACTTAAACACAACATTAAACATAGGATCAAAGGTCAGATTTAGTTCTAGGGTTTATACCTCTTATGAATAATTCTTTGATCAAGGCTTTCTTATTGGCTAAAGGTGTTAGTGGGGCTGGTCTTGGGGACTGATTCACTTCTATATTTCGTTGGTTTTGAATTGAGAGGAAATGATTGAGTGCTTGGGTCAAATATGCTAACAAATGGTAATTTCTCTCTCCTCCAATCTATTTATAACACTTATATGCAATGTATTTGGCTGATCTAGACTAATATATACTAGAGTTTTTGTGTCACATGGAGTTGGTATGAGTTGGTAAACAACCCACCTAATGTTAAAACCTACATGTTAGCCTCTTTAATGCACAAAAGGGCAATATGGACATTAGGCTTGCAATTTTAATGGCTTAAATGTAACCTTGACACACCCTTAGGGTTTGACCCTTAGTTTTTAACCCTTAGGGTTTAACCCTAAGGTTTAGCACATATCATTTGCAAGATTTAGCAATTAGGGTTTGCACAAATTAAAAATTTTAGTTTCTAAAATTTGTAATTAGGTTTTTCTTAATTAGGTTAGTTTTCTAATTACTTTATACAAGAACATTAGGTTTTAATAATTTTTTGTAATTTGGGTTACTAAATTACAATTAGGGTTTATAATTACCAAATTAGGGTTTCTAGAAATTAATATATGTAAATGATAATTAGGGTTGACCTAATTAATCATAAAGTCATATAACATAGTTATATAATAGTCTTAAACTCACAATTGAGTTTCAATTTAGGGTTTCCCATAGTAAAACTAGGGTTTTCAAATATTGCACCATAATTGAACAACCATTGACAGTTCACATTCATACAGTACATATCTATAGCACTGAAAAATCAAAATATAATTAATATTATATTATTATTCTCATGCCTTGATCAAAATCCAAAATTAGGGTTTGGATTCCATATCTGATTTATCTGCCATACTTAACATTATTAATTAAGTTAAAATAATTAACTTAATAACCTGTACTAAAATTCATATAATAAAATAATTATTACATTTATTCTAAAAATCATTTCATATATTAATTAAATAATATATAATTTTATTTTCATGGAAAATAATTAATAAAAACATTATTAATAGAATATAATTTATAATGATCAATAATTCTAAAATAAAATCATTTGCAATTATTCATGTAGTAAATATATTTTATATTCATCACATAAATACATACGCATTATCTTGGCACATATTCCCCATATTTATTTTAATAAATAAAAAGAAAATTTATACGTAAATTTTTTGATTTATTTGTATAAAAAATATCAGGTTGTTATATTCACCCTCCCTTATAAAGATTCCATCCACGGAATCACCTTTTTAAAACCTATACATACCAGGGTACATAGCATACACAATCATTGCAAATAGATCTCGATCATAAATGATTGTACTGATCTTTAACTTATTCACGTAAAGCTTGTCTATCTTATTAAACGAAAATTTGATTTTTAATAGAACTCAAATTTCTCCTTCAAAATTTCTTTATAAAATAATTTACTATATATATGAAAATCATGTATGTAAGAAAATAAAAGTTATACGAATAATACTTCCCGCTGTCCTTGCCAGTATTCACACTACCTGCCTCCATTCTCCTTTTTGGGCAAACCTTCACCCTATGCTCCATCGACCTGCACTACACCAAAAATGGCCTCTAGCGAAGGAAATTTTGTGAAGGAATTTATTCCTTCACATGAGGAGTTGTTTAGCGAAGGAACAGTGAAGGAAAAAAGTATAGTGACAATATAGTTATTAGCGAAAGAAACATCCTTCATAATTTATATTTTTTTCCTCGCAAAATTGGGGCGATAGAAAGATTTTTGGAGCCAATTTATGATGAAAATTTGCGAGGAAAAAATCTATTTAGTGAAGGAATTATTACTCACTATATATTATTGATCATAGTTTTTTCATGAGAGATAAAATGGAATTCATTGCTTTTGTTCTAAATAATTTTTAGTATTAATTGTGATGAATATAAATTATAATATAAGTACATTAAATTTTTTACAAGATTAAATTTATTTATAATAATTGTAACATACAATATTTATATAATAAAATAAAACTTATTTTAAATATTTTCCCATTTTAAAATTTAAGAAAGGACAAGAACAGTTTAGATGGATTCTAATTTTAATTCAATTACCTAAATTTTTCTCAATTCTTTTAAAGATTAATACTCTAATTTCAACTCACACAAACAGAAATCTGGCCCAAATCAAACCCCTACCCCTACCCCTACCCCTACCCCCTCACTCTGCATCAACTCTTTTTTCACAAACCCACATCCCAATCGAAAATCCTATTGAGATTCGATACCAAATTTCACCTTTCTTTTCTCTCGGAATGGTAATCCCCATTCAGATTCAATTTCTCTCTCATCAATGGCGTCCTTAACCCCAGGAATTCTCTCCAAACTCCTCCAAAACATTCACAACAAGACCGCCAAGGTCGTCGACGAACACCGGTCACCTCACCTCCAAGTGATCGGCAATGTGTCATCGCTCGCCGACGCCGACGATATATGGCAGAGCAAGGGGTTTTATTTGAGGGTTTCCGATTCGGTTCACTCGCTTATGTATCGGTGTTAGAGAGTGATGTGGATTTTGATAATGAGTGATAAGATTCAACTCGGGCAGTTCATACACATGATTCAGATTAACTCGGGGTCCCCTGTTCCGGTGCTTCATGGGGTGAAGCCGGTGCCGAAGATGAGAGAATGTCTTTGGGATCCGAAGGATTTGATTGGGAGCGATTCATTGCTGATTGGGGCCGGGAATAAGGGGAGGAGAGAGAAATTTAAGCCAAAGGTGAAGCTGCCAGAGATGAATTTGAGAAGGGTTTCTTTGGGGAATGGAAAGATTGAGGGTTCGGAGCCGAGGAGATTGAGTTTGGATTTGGCGCACCGAGATCGCAGTCTGACGGCTAAAAATGGTGGACGGCCGGTATCTTCTGATTTCACTTCGGTATATTTTTTACTCACTCTATATATAGTTGTATATGATTCTGAATGGTGTTATCTATCTTCTGATTCTGCTTTTGTATATAATTACGCATTTTTTTAGTAGAAAAATAATGGTCAAAGTTGCTCAGTTTATGTTGCCAAAGTTGTTCTATTTTTTGGGTTGTACATGATGAGGTCATGTTAAGTTGACATTCATTATCTTTAAGCTTTGATCATAGTGCTACTATGTAAGTGATCAGTCACATGGCCTCTAAAGAAAATTTCAATGATGGTAACAATGAAGGTTTTAATTGGTTGGCGGACCATTTATCTGATTCTACAATCTTTTGATGTTACTCACTCTACTTAACTTTTTGTACTTTCAAATAAATAAATGAAGACACTAGATACTTCTTTCAAAAAGGCTCGGTTAACTCCAGTAAGTTCTGTTTGAACTTGACATCAGTGCAATCCATTTTTCCAATTCTTTCCCTTATCAACCAATCTATCCATTATCTATGAGGTATGAACAAATAATGACTATACTTGGAAATATTTTAAGTGGATGTCCTATATATGTAATGGAATAGTATTCAAAGTTGAGATTTAGAGCCTTCCTGGACCTCTTCATATGCAAGCCTTCTCAAACTCCAAAATTATTGAGCCCATGAACACAATGCATCTGAGAGGAAGGAAACCGATGCATGATAATTTATGTTATTTTAGGATAGATCTCTTTGAATGTGAAATATTCTAGTTTGGGTACCTTTTGTGACCTGTTTTTGTTTTTCTTATTGTATTGGCTTTTGTTCGCTAGATTCCTTTTGAAACATATATTTTAATTATGCCAACTATCTGAAGATCGTTATTTTGAATGATTAAAATATTCAAATTAGATTTCATTAAGTTTTATGACAATGTTTTTTTCAGGTTCTAGGTGTAAAAAGCAAATGCTTTTGCCATATATAATGTGATATAAATGTTGGGATGAGTGTACAATTTTTTTGTTAGGGAAGGGCGATATATGATTATGTCCAATTTCCTCATCGTGTTGTATGAGTGAGTTCGCATAAATACGATGCAAAGTTAGATTCTAATGTCCACTACAAGAATCTCTTTATTTTAGATTTGCGTCATATAGATCGAGCCCCATTTAAATATGCACTCAGTGTTTAACACTTGACTATTTAAAACACAAAAAACATAGTCAAAGTACATTGTCAAATAGATATGGAACTAGCTACTAGGAATAATAGTTTTGTGGATTCAACTATCCCTTTGTCAGTTCGTCTTCTAAATGTTTTTTAAAATACATCCATCAGATCACCCTTGAAGTGTACTGCAAAGATCAAAATGTCATTGGAACTTAGTTTTTAAATGTCTTTTGTGGCTCTAAAAGCAGTTTTTATTGTTGTTGCTGTATGAAGAAGAACGGTTAAGTTTTTCATCTTTGTTAAGTAAAATGTACCGTTGGCTTACCTAATTTAGTTTTTGTAATAGCTGTATGTCTGGTGGCTTGGCAGTACAATTGCAAAGCCAAATCTTCTAGAAATACATTAACTTTTGCATTCGGCTAAAACCTGCTTTTTAATAGCTACAATGCAAGGAGGATTTTGAGCAATCGTCCCATGGGAGCTTCCTCAAGAATGCAGCTTTTGCAATGAGCTCGTTTGGTGAATCCAACCATGCAACCTCTTCTGCTTTCACGCCATGAGTCGGGCCACCGTCAGATAGAAGAACATGGTTTTGAAAGCACCACAATTTCGGACATCATGAAAGCCAAAGGAAAAAATGCCTACATTTGCCTAAAGTGCAAACATCTCCACCTGCTGCACCTACACTACCTACATTGCCCACATTGCCTCCATTGCCAGCCCTACCAACACCTCCACCATTGCCAACATTACCAACAACACTTACTCTGCCAAAGGCCACATTGCCGCCTTTGCCAAGCACCCAGATACCATCTTTACCCACTATTCCTACTATTCCGAAGGTGACACTACCCCCTCTTCCAGCTACTGCACTGCCCACCATCCCAACGATGATTCCTTCAATCCCAACCATACCAATAATTCCTTTCTTCTCACCACCACCATTCACTACCATTCCCTAAATTTGATGTTATGATATCATTCATGCATCCTTGAGACAATACACCAGAAGCTCATATTAACTCCCTTTCCATTATATTCAAATTTCATTGTGGTGAATGTTTCCTGAGTTATGCCATTATTTGTCTAGCTTTATGTGACATCAAGTTAATAGTACTCAAGGAAGTGAAGTCCATGTGTGGGCGTTTAGGTGAAAGCTAGTTTGAAACTTTTCCTCCACAAAACATTATTTTCGGTTCCTATTTTTCACTTCAATTTAATATTAAATAATGAATAGTACTTCCTTTAAATCGAGATTTTTTTTATGAAGCTTTCCTTTGAATCAATAGGTATACCATCGAGGAAACATATTTTTTATTTTTTCCTTTTTAATTCTTTCTTATGTCCTTTTCTTTTTCGAGGATCAGGGAGTAACAAGCAATTTTTTGGTATTTATTGCTCTTCGTTTACACGATCTTTCTACTTCAACAATATGGAAAAGTATATGCTATGATCACATAAGTTTTTATGGTCATTTTATATCGTGGTTTGTTCGATTATTTTACCATTATGGTTTAGTATATGGATAATATCTTATTTTTTATTTTTAATGTAAAAAATCTTATTAGTGTTAATATCTTATTTTATTCTAGGTGCATTTATCAAGCGCTTTTGCACCGAAAGTTGGTAAATGTGGTAGTGTTCTTTGTTATTTATTTATATCCAAAGAATGCTTTAATGCTCCCTTCATGTTTTTCTTTTGTGTTGATCGATCGTTGTTAAGGAAAGATGTTCCTTCTTTCTAAAATAATCGCATGAGATAATTGATTTTATCGCATATGTCGACTCTTTGTTTAATCTGATTAAAAAATGAAACGATTGATTGCCTTTCAAATCAAGGATGATTTGACTAATTCATTTGCATTATCGTGCCATCCACCTTCATCCGCCATCGCTTCCACCAAAAGGTCTTGGCATGTAGCTAGGTAAAACATAAAGGACCAACCAATTTCGGAATCTCTTAAAGTGAAGGTGAAGTTATTATGGAGGATGTACGGCCAAGTGTTGGTCCAACCAAAGTCATTGTTGCAGACCACTTCATCGATCCCGCCACATTGACCATTGAGGAGAAGTTTAATGTGACACTCGAAACGAGATGGTGGAGTCAAGAACTTTGATGTCCAGGGACCTTGTCTCTTCAAATTTCGAACCGGGATGATGGGCTTATCCAAGTTCGTGTTCTCTTTTCCTCCGTGTGTCTCTAGTGAACTCATTGTTTTTAATACCATGGTTTTGCACCCACCTGATCCCTTAAGAGAGTTTGTATAAGATCTATGTTTTGATCTTTATTACTGTAGTACATGTGCTAACATTGTATAGCTTTTCTTTTGCAGCACCAATAAAAACTAACATTACCAGCACTATTGGGATTGTGAGGAAAAATTAGGTCAGCTGAAACTATGGACGTAATTATTGCTGTTAAGAGTCAATGCATCCTTGCTGACCTGTTTGATGCTGGAGGATAAACGCTCTGTTGTACTCAGGTTATTAATATATTTACTCTGATGTGTGGTTTTGTTGGTCCATATTCCATAAATGATTTAGCCACTTCCAGAAAATGTAGGTACCCTATGGAATAATTTATTCAGTCAACCATGACAAACTAACAATCATATCAGTAATTTTAACAATGCAGTGGTAATTTTTAATTTACTTGCTTTTCTCTTTTTCTAGAGCTGAGGAGTTGGAAACTGCTTTGATGGAGATGTCAAGGTGATAATCGCATTTACAATTGAAAGTGCGAAGGTATATCGTAACTTCCTCTAGCACGCTTCTTGTAGTTATTTTCTTGTTATGTAGGCCTGGATGTTGTTTTTTTCCTGTGTTTGCCTCTTGTTTACTAACCTAACATAGCATATTGAAAAAAGCTTGCTGTGATGTGGCTTTGGAGTTTTAGTTACATCTTTCTATCTCTCTTTTTATTTTTATTGTGTGGACACTTTTGCTTTTTCATCAAGACGCTTCTACTGCCATGTCAAGAATGTCAGTGTGCAGTTTTCACCTCAACTACTAATCCCCTTAGCATATTTGTATTAAAGTTTTGTGTGAAACTGCTTAGCGATGAAATAGATAGCATGTTTAGGAGGGGGTTTATCATTTATATTCTTATGAACAAGACGATGATGGTGTTTATTCTTCAATAAATGTGTCAAAATAAAATTTTCATGCAACACTTTTTTTTTGTAGCAGTCCTAACCGAGAGTTATTTTGTGGTTTATAGTATATTGTTTGAATGCCAATTCTGGCTGTGACTTCAGAATTGTTTTGAACTCTGAGATAGGTGTCATTTCATATTTTCCCACTATGATTATATATGTAGGTTAAGATTGTATACCCTTTCTCGTAATGGTGCTTCTGAATGATCTATTATTTTATCTCTTTTTCTTGCTTTTACTAAAACAAACTAGATTTCTTGTTTCTTGTTTATGAAAAGGAAAAAAGAGATCTTTTGCAAAGTTTGTATTTCTCCATGTTAATCTCATCCATGCATGTTCCTGGAAATACTTTGATATGAATATTAGAAGTTAATAAAGCATATGATTGCTTTGTGGCCGAATTCTTTCTTTCAACATTTCTATATAGCTTATAATGTTAAACAATAGTTCATACTAATTCTCTACTACTTCAGGTTGAGCAATTAGAGTGAGATGTTACCGAGCTTCGGCAGTCCCTTGCTGATAAGCAGGAACAAGAGAATGCCATGCTTCAGGTTCCACTGTTGCTCCTTACAAAACTTTATACCTCAGTAGTTGATCTTCTCCCACACAATACGATTTTGTCATAGTAAATGGCATTATAGCTTCTTTTATAGGTCTTGATGAGGGTAGAGCAAGAACAAAGGGTAACAGAAGATGCTAAAATTCTAACAAATGCTGAAGAACTAGAACTGGAGGAGAGCTCCGATGATTTTGAGGAAGACAAGCTAGAAATAGGGGAGGAAATTTCGTGTCACATTGATCAGCTCTTTTCCATTACTGCAGCTCTTTTCCTGAAGCAGGTAACGTACACATTGATCAGTACACATTTAACACACTAGAGCATAAGTTTACCAGGCTCATTTTTTCTTATTCCTTGAAATTGAATTTTAGTGTTTCTTTTGCAGCAGGAAATTTACATGTCCAACCTTGATTTTCTTGAAGAAAATGATGATGAAGTGGACCTAACATGATGTACACTTCATTCAATTTTCTTGTGTTAGTTATTAAATATTATAAGTACTATGATCTTTGGGAGATTAAGACATAATAACAAATTTTGTACTTATCGTGACTTGAGCATTATCTATTTATATATGGAGTATTAGTTTTAAATATTAGCTTTTTATGCATTACTTTATCAATTAGTTTGAAATAGGTATGATATTTATATTAACTTGAAATATTAAATTTAATATTTATTATAGCAATTAATAAAATAATAGTAATAATAATAAATATGAAATCATTGATTTGAAAATTAATTATAATTTTAATGAATTTTGATTTTTTAGCAATTAATTTTTTATTTACAAATTTATAATTTGTGAAGGAATTTTTCTCTCACTAATTTGAAAAAGGATTCTCAATTTATAATTAGTGAAGAAAAATATTCTCTCGTTAAATAAATTTGTTCTTCATAATATATTATTTGTGAGGGAATCAAGTTATTCACTAATTTCAACTAGTCCTTCTTAAAATATTATTTGTGAAGGAAACTAATCTTTCACTAAATAACAATATTCCATTACAAAATATAATTTGTGAAGGAATAAGTTATTCACAATATATCCTTCACAAAAAACATTTAGTTACTACTTAGCGAATGATAACCAATTGCGAGGAGGTCTAATGCGAGCACTCGTGTGAAGGAAATATTTCTTCACAAAAAATCACTTATGAGAGATATAGGGCCTCTAGTGAAGGATTTGTCCTTCACTAGAGGCCATTTTTGGTGTAGTGCCGCAGATAAAACAACCAGTATTCATTCTTGGATTGGGGCAGTTGGGAGAGATATGGCCCTCTTGCCCGCACTTGTAGCACACGAACTTCCCCTTTAAACACTCACCTGAATGGTTCTTTCCACAATTTCCACACTGCACCGCTTGCTTCTTAACTCCTTCCTGTTTTACTTGCACACTTCCAAAATTGCTCCCCTTCCTCTTGCTACTACCACTTTTACTTTCATTATTAATTTCTACCTTCCCAGTTCCTACAACCTTACCTTTGTTCTTTCTTTCCTTGTTGTAGAGGCTCATGGCCTCACTCCCCTCCTCAGCAATAATAGCCTTCTCTAAAAGTGCTGCAAATATAGGGATCTGGAACACTGCCACCTTGTTATAGAGCCAGGGTTTTAATTGTTAGGTTTGTAATATTCATAACGCAATCAAATTGCAAAATTAAGCGGAAGCGTGTAAAATCAGAGTTTAAAAATTATTTACAAACCATAAACCCGGATCACCCTTTATGCATAATTATTAATTAAACGAAAAGATAAAGAATAAATCATACCCTTGAAGATCGAGCTTCCTCGTGTACAAGTTCACCTCCAAATCCTTTCGTTCAATCTTGAATCCACCGGGTTTGGTTCCTTCCTTTGATCAACGTTAGCCACCCAAATGTTTGGCCTCTAGAGGTGATCCACCAAGGAAGAAGAAAATTCAAGAAGAAGGGGTATTTGGCTCAAACCCTAATTTTCTATTTCTATAGAAAGGGTGTACTCTCCCAACAATTAGAATTATGTCGTATGTTGAAAAAGTCAACAACCCCCATCACCCATAATAAGACTCCTCTTATTTATAGATGTGGGCAACCCACCTTAACAATTAAGGAATTGGGTTTTAATTAATTAAATTCTTTTAATTAATTAAGCTCCCTAATCTTATTAGGGATAATTAATTAAACTCATTTAACTAATTTTCCTTCCTAATCCAATTAGGAATAAATGAGAGTACTTATATTAAATTAATTCCTAAACTCTTTTAGAAATTAAAATAATAATAATTGTAATAATATTAATAAGACTCTCTTATTAATTTATATTTAATATTTCTAAAATATTAAATAATAATATTAAGCTATTTAATTTATTCTATCACCATAGATTAAATTAAATATACATAACATATTATTACGATTATGCCATTAACTTCTTAAATAATTATTCTTCCTTTTATGGTGTGACCCTTTAGGTTCTCCATATTAAACCGGTTGTGAATAAATCAATTAGAACAATTCTAATCTTATTTAAATAAATAAATTAAACAATTAATTTATTTAAATAAATAATATTTATTCTACAATAGGGATAAGCCTCCCAAGCGATCAACGACTTTCCAGATAATATAGATTTCAACATTAATCATAAAAGAACCTTTGAGTAAATAGTTACCGTACAATTCAATCCTTCCACCATACAATGTCCCAATTAAATATAAGACATGGAATTCTTTGTCAAGTCTTATTTTATTTAATTATATGTATTTCGATCCTTAAATGCACAACTCAAATAATGCAAATTAGAAACTCCTTTCTAATTTCATTCGCCGCTTCGCCAAGGACTATTGGGTTGTCATTTATCGAATCACATAGAAAATTTCTCTTCTTTTATTAGAAGTGGTAGATTCTTTATCGATCATACATTATCTCCATGTACAACTAATTATACCCAAGCATACCCTTTGATATACCCTAAGGGTCTTAAGGAATAAGTCAAAGTATAACTCATCATACACAAGATACTATGATGATCTCAAGTCCAAGGATTACTTGTACTACTATCACTACTGAATTCCTATCGACAGCAAATAAAACTCCATTAGGTATTCCTTAGCGAGCCACGCTCAAATGAACTTATTCTCCAATAAGCACCTACATACTTGCTTTAGTGTCTCCACACAAATGATCATGAGATCAATCATCCTCATCCAATGAGCAAGCAACGATGTACCAATCTATCCGGATTCACTAATCCCCAATTTAGTAATCCAATGATTGGGAACTATTTTAGTTTTAAGCTTTCTAAGAATTTAGATCTCATTAGAATGATCATCATCATTATTCTAAAAGCATTGCTTAAAACTATGGGTTTATCACATATTATAAAACAACATCATGTAGATAATTAAAAGCCTTTAATAAATCAATACTTTTTATTAATAAATGAATAAGATTGTTACAAAGTATATGCTTTATCATCAAACATGATTGGCTTGTATGCATACTACTTTCAATCTCCCACTTGCACTAAAGCCAATCGTCATGGTATCTCATACTCTTCTTCTCTAAGTGACGATTATCCTGCTATTGGATAAGCTTTAGTTAATGGATATGTAATGTTGTTCATGAGAGTCCACTATCTCTATAGTGATTTCCCATCTTTCAATGATTCTAATAATCAAATAAAAGTGCCACAACACATGTTTAGATCCAAGATGAGACTTAGGAACTATTCCTAGTTCTCAGTAATGAACTTTTAATCCAAACAATCAACTTGCAGACTTCATTTATAGCTATATATTTTGTCTTTATCACTAAACCAAAGAACTCTTTCTTTGTTTGGAACCTTTCCAATTCATCGCACCACCGCTCAAGGTAACACTTTACCTTAAAGTGGACTTTTCGTCGTCTTGGTCTCTGTCTCGAAAAACTTGAGTCATTAAGCCCTCTAGTTTTAATTTAGACCCACCATGAATATGATCACATCCTTAGTGCTTGGTTAAGCACTTTAAGATGTTTTCATCGACTCATAGTGAACCTCTCCGAATATGACCGATCAACATCGTGTCTCGTACATTTCATTGCATACATGATTGTTACTCATGCGACCTCTCTTTTCGTGAGTCGTGGGGACTATTAAGAGATACACTCCATGGCTCATCAAGATGAGACATCTCTTTGAGTTTGCCATGCTAAACGACTTTAGCATCAAATGAATATCGTTCCTTGGGTTAATTCGAGCATCCTCTTAAATCTATCTATATAGATTTATATCCCCAACAATGATACTCTTCCCAAATCATTCATGGACGATTGTTTAGACAACTTTATCTTTACTGATTGTAGCATTGGTATGTTATTCTTCATCCGTAGTATATCAACATATAATACTAGAAATTTCACGATGCTCCCACTGACCCTTTTGTACACACTAGAAGTCTTACCTCATCGAATATAACTTTGGATCATCATCTTCTATGATGTGTACCTCATCATCATCATCCATGATGAATCCATACCTCCTAGGTATCTTTGGTACTATTCCGCATTTACGATTCGGATTTGTGGTACAATAGGTCTATCTCTGTGTTCCTTCTTTTTGACTTATAGTGTTTTGTGGTTCTTGAACTCTTCAAGATCTATTATCCTCCCACTAGCCCCTTTTAATGATAAACACCTTTATCTTAGAAGGCAACGTGTTTCAGTAACAAACACCTTTTGCTAAGTAGAATTATAGAACATATACCCTAAACTTACTTTAGATGTCCCACAAATCAGACATGTCAAATCTTGTCCCAAGCTTATCCTTTGAAACTTTTTCACATAAGTTGGACAACCCCTTATCTTAACACACTTAAGATTAGGAATCCTCCTTGTCCATAACTTTTATGGAGTCTTGAAATGGATTTTGAGGTTACCCTTTCATAGATATGCACGACCATTTCTAGGACATGATCCTGAAGGATATTGGAATGTTGGTAAAATCATTATGGACCGCACTATGTCCAACAAGGTACGATTTTCCTTTTAGGATACATAAATAATTTATTACATATCGAGGCGTCCATTATGAGAAAACCATTTGAGATGATCAAGAAACTTATTGCACAAGTATTTATTCCTTGATCTAATCAAAGAATCTTAATACTTTGCCAATTTGTTTCACTTCAATTCTTTGAACCTTTCAAATAATTCACACTTGTATTTTAGCAAATACACACATTCAACTCTTTGAATGATCATCTCCTTTTCTTATACTAATTTGTTCAATATGCAAAATTATTTTCATGTAAGTCAAGTATACAAAATTTATTAAGTAATATTCCATTCTATACAAAACATTATTATTATAAATAGAACAACAATTGTTCTTAATTATAATACCAAAGTTTTCATTGTTCAACAATAAAATGGAAATAATATTTTTAACAAGAACCGGAATACAATAACAACTTATCGACTTAATAGATTTGCCCGTATGCGAAGGTTAAACTATAAGTTTCTATAGCTAATGCAACAACCTTTGCTTCATTTTCCATACATAGGATTACTTATATTTGTTTAGCTTTTCTACTTCGCTTGGTCCTTCATAAATCTATATTTATGATAACCAAAGTCGGTATCCAATACCCAAGTAGAACCTTGACTTAAAGAAAAATTTATTTCAATCATGAACAAAATCAGATTATAACTTAGAAACTTTACTAAGCTTCTTTGGTTAGCCTCTGCAAGATGCTTCTCGCAGTTTCTTTCCAGTGTCCAGGCTTATTGCAGTGGAAGCAAACTCCTTTGCTATCCATATCAGTTTTGTTCTTATTATCCTTTGTTTATGCCTTTCTATATACCTTCTTTGAATCGTTCTTCTTTTCAGAAGATCCTTTGGCCCCTACCAGTAAGACTCGATCTTTCTTGGTTGGAAAGTGACTCTCAACATTTTTCAATATGTTAAGCAAATCAACGAAGTTGATATCTAGCTTGTTTATATGAAAAATTCACAACAATTGTGAAAGGAGTCCGGGAGTGAGTGCAAGATCAAATCTTGGCTCAACTCTCCATCCATGACAAAACCAGTTTTCCTAATTGATCAATCAAATTGATTATGTTAAGAACTTTTGTCTGCATCTATAGTGCCATTGGCCATTCTAGATCGAAGAGCTCCTTAGATATCCGATATCTATCGGTCCTACTTTTCTCACCATCAACTACTGACGCAAGGGAGTATAGTAGAAGTATCCATAGTTTCAGTCGACGTCAAGCTTGTTACTCATGGATACGAGCATGATGCATTGAGCCAATCTGTGCATCATCTTGCCACTTTTCTAAAAGTAGCAATGTCTTCCTCAAAGGCATTATCTCGCAACCATTGCAGGATAAGCGATTAAGGACATAAGATAGTTTTTCAAACTATGAGAACTATTCTCAAATTCCTTAACCAATCCGATTTAATTGGCCCCGATTAATTTATCATCTAATATGCTTCGCAATGATAGTAATTTTAGACATTGTAAAATTCTGTAAATGAATTTGTAATTAACAACATTTTAACATACATTCTTTTATTATTTACCAAAATAATTTAGGTCTTGTTTTAAATTGGTATCTCCCACTATTTTCTTCAAACTATATTACCCTCACTTATATAGTTCGGCAAAATCTAATTAAAGATTTGCTAGTGAGAATAAGGATCCCATTTCAAATTTATATAGCCTTGTGGTGACACAACAAACTATATATAAATAAATAGGTAGACAACTTTTTTGTCAATTACATCAACTATGCAACTCCTTGTATTTTGCCTCTTAGATTATTTTGATCAAGTGGTGGCACTTAGAATCAAAATTATCCAAGTTAAGTCCGACCTAGCACTCCATATATTCAAAAAGAAAAATATCATCCTTGTGGTGACACAACAAAACAATATTGTTCAATTTTCTTTATAAGCATCAAATGTGATAAATTAACATCTTAAATACTTAATACTTGCTTTGTGGTGACACAACAAACTCATATTAAATATTTAATACTCTATTAATTTTATCATGCTAGAAGGCGACGCTCGATATTCCAAATATCTTTGAACGCTTAGGACTTATATATATATAAAATTGAGGGTTTGTTATTAATTTATCTCATCTTGTTTAGCGCTGCATGCACATATATATATAAAATACGCATCATATTAATGAACATGCAAGCATGTTTGCATAATATATAATATATATAGTATAAGCATGCACATATAGAATACTATATTCTACCCGGATTGATTATGGACTTTTATTCTAGTTTGGTTCACTAGAGCCACCAAGTGAACCAAAAGGTCAAACCCTAGGGGTGCAAGAAATAATATTTAAATATAACTATTACATTTAAACCTGGGCTCCATAACAAACGGGTCTTCACGCGCTCCTTCCTTTGATCTCCAATTTTTTAAATTAATTCTAAATATTCCTATTACAAAACTATTTTAAAATAAATAGAAGCCTTGATCGCTAAATCGAGGGAAGTACATAGAGAGAGATAGAATTTACATTAAGAAAAAATTAGAAGAAGACGAATGCAGAACCTCTATTTAATAAAAACCCATACATTCATGCATCCAACTAAAATAAAATCCAATCGCGTCAATCAATAGTCCATAATCAATCCCATTTATTATCATACACATCATCATACGCATCAATAAATAACATTCATCTTATGAATAATAAACATTTAATATATATATTGATATCATTTAATGGGCAAATTTAGTTAGTATAAAATTTATTTTTGAATCAAAATAAACTCCTTTATTTTAATCCAAATTTAAATCAAAATAAAACTATTTTATTTTAATTTATCTAATTTTAAATAAAATAAACTATTTTATTTTAATCAAAATTTTAATCAAAATAAACTCCTTTATTTTTAATTAATTATGGAATCCAATTCCATGTAATAAAAATAAATCTTTAATTAAAATAAACTCTTTTATTTTAATTAATTATGGAATCCAATTCCATGAAAAAAATATTAAAGGAAACACGGATTATCTTTCCTATTCACAAATAAACTCCTTTATTTTGAATAATATGAAATTTTATTTCATATTTAAATAAACTCCTTTATTTAAGGAAACATGGATTCTCTTTCCTATTCACAAATAAACTCTTTTATTTTGAATAATATGAAATCTTATTTCATATCTAAACAAACTCCTTTATTTAAGGAAAGATGGATTTACTTCCCTATTCACAAATAAACTCCTTTATTTTAGGAAAAATAAAATCCAATTTCAACTCCAATTAGTTATTATGGAATCCAATTCCAACTCTAATTAGTTAGAGTGAAATTTAATTTTAAAATTAAAATAAACCCTTTTATTTTAATTATAAAAAATTATTAAGATTAAAATAAAACTTTATATTTTAATATTAAAATAAACCTTTTATTTTAAAATTAAAATAAACTTTTATTTTAATTATATAATAATTAAAAATATATATATGTGTATATATATTCGTAATATATTATATATATATATATAACCATAATATATATATATATATATATATATATATATATATATATATCCATTCCTTCCTAATAAAAAAAAAAATTCGGCAGAACTCTAACTTGGCAACTTGGAGCAGCACGGATTTCAAGGCAGGATCATCAAAAAAACCGTGGCTTTTTTTTAAAATTTGCCAAGTCATTCGGCCATCCTTTTTATGTAAACCCAATTCATGGTTTTACCATGCTTCCCGTAGCCTTGTTTTTTTTTTTTTTTTTAAATTTTATATAACAAAATTATGCCCAATTAAATTGTTCTAAACACATATCAATATACATATCAAATTTGAACAATTAATAATTCGCATAAAGGTTTGGCTCTGATGCCACTGTTAGGTTTGTAATATTCATAACGCAATCAAATTGCAAAATTAAGCGGAAGCGTGTAAAATCAGAGTTTAAAAATTATTTACAAACCATAAACCCGGATCACCCTTTATGCATAATTATTAATTAAACGAAAAGATAAAGAATAAATTATACCCTTGAAGATCGAGCTTCCTCAGGTACAAGTTCACCTCCAAATTCTTTCGCGTTCAATCTTGAATCCACCGGGTTTGGTTCCTTCCTTTGATCAACGTTAGCCACCCAAATGTTTGGCCTCTAGAGGTGATCCACCAAGGAAGAAGAAAATTCAAGAAGAAGGGGTATTTGGCTCAAACCCTAATTTTCTATTTCTATAGAAAGGGTGTACTCTCCCAACAATTAGAATTATGTCGTATGTTGAAAAAGTCAACAACCCCCATCACCCATAATAAGACTCCTCTTATTTATAGATGTGGGCAACCCACCTTAACAATTAAGGAATTAGGTTTTAATTAATTAAATTCTTTTAATTAATTAAGCTCCCTAATCTTATTAGGGATAATTAATTAAACTCCTTTAACTAATTTTCCTTCCTAATCCAATTAGGAATAAATGAGAGTACTTATATTAAATTAATTCCTAAACTCTTTTAGAAATTAAAATAATAATAATTGTAATAATATTAATAAGACTCCTCTTATTAATTTATATTTAATATTTCTAAAATATTAAATAATAAATATTAAGCTATTTAATTTATTCTATCACCATAGATTAAATTAAATATACATAATATATTATTACGATTATGCCATTAACTTCTTAAATAATTATTCTTCCTTTTATGGTGTGACCCTTTAGGTTCTCCATATTAAACCGGTTGTGAATAAATCAATTAGAACAATTCTAATCTTATTTAAATAAATAAATTAAATAATTAATTTATTTAAATAAATAATATTTATTCTACAATAGGGATAAGCCTCCCTAGCGATCAACGACTTTCCAGATAATATAGATTTCAACATTAATCATAAAAGAACCTTTGAGTAAATAGTTCTGACAATTCAATCCTTCCACCATACAATGTCCCAATTAAATATAAGACATGGAATTACTGTCAAGTCTTATTTTATTTAATTATATGTATTTCGATCCTTAAATGCACAACTCCAAATAATGCAAATTAGAAACTCCTTTCTAATTTCATTCTCGCTTTAGCCAAGGACTCTTTGGGTTGTCATTTATCGAATCACATAGAACATTTCTCTTCTTTTATTAGAAGTGGTAGATTCTTTATTGATCATACATTATCTCCATGTATAACTTATTATACCCAAGCATACCCTTTGATATACCCTAAGGGTCTTAAGGAATAAGTCAAAGTATAACTCATCATACACAAGATACTATGATGATCTCAAGTCCAAGGATTACTTAGACTACTATCACTACAGAATTCCTATTGATAGGCAAATAAAACTCCATTAGGTATTCCTTAGCGAGCCACGCTCGTTGAACTTATTCTCCAATAAGCACCTACATACTTGCTTTAGTGTCTCCACACAAATGATCATGAGATCAATCATCCTCATCCAATGAGCAAGCAACGTATGTACCAATCTATCCGGATTCACTAATCCCCAATTTAGTAATCCAATGATTGGGAACTATTTTAGTTTTAAGCTTTCTAAGAATTTAGATCTCATTAGAATGATCATCATCATTATTCTAAAAGCATTGCTTAAAACTATGGGTTTATCACATATTATAAACAAAGATCATGTAGATAATTAAAAGCCTTTAATAAATCAATACTTTTTATTAATAAATGAATAAGATTGTTACAAAGTATATGCTTTATCATCAAACATGATTGGCTTGTATGCATACTACTTTCATTAATCCCAGCTCAAACCTTCTTGCTTTCCTAGCTTCCGAATCAACTTGATACGGAGCAAACCTAGCCAACTAATTGAACTTTGCGGCATACTCCACAACAGTCATATTCTCCTGCTTCAACTCTAAAAATTCCACCTCCATCCTAGCCTGCATACTAGCTGAAAAATAATTTTGAAAAACATTGTCTTAAACCTATCCCATGTAACTACACCTTCTCCTGCCCTCGCCTGATTCGCTTCCCACCAAAAATTTGCCTCACCCTTCATCATGTAGGTGGCAAAAGCGGTCTTTTTCCCCTCAACTACCCTAGCTATTACGAACGCCTTGTCAATCTCCTTAACCCAAGTTTGGGCTTCTACAGGGTCAGTTGTACCTTTGAATTCTGGCGGTCCTATAGCCTTGAAATCTTTAAAGTTCGCCAAGCGGTTGTCTGGCTGGTTCCCTACGGTGGGCATTCCTTGCTGCATAGCTTGTGCTACCATATTTACAAAGTGCTACATCGGGTCTGCTTGTTGTTGTCCCTCAACGTTATTAACAGACTCTTTTTCCCTTTGGTTTCGAGTTTGACGTCTTGGCGGCATTATCTGGTTAAGTAAAACCATAAATTATACTTTATTAACTTACATTCTAAACCTTATTGCATAAGTTTAATATATTAAACTTGTTTCATCACTCAAACTTAGATTCATATTCATTCAACGATTTCAAAATACTTTACATATCATAGCACATATTGCTTAAAACATCAGCTATCCCTTTGACTACAAAAGTCCGGATTTACAGCCTTGACCAACACAAAAGTTTTATAATATTACATTACACGGGCATACTAAGCACACATATTACATTAAATAAGCCTACACAACAGAACTTATACTACCTATTTACTAAGCCTTTTTCTTGGACAACTCTTCACCTGATGATCTTCCATTCCACAAATAAAGCATGCACCTGGTTTATAGTAGGGACAATACAGAGTGGTATGCCCCTCATAGCCGCAAAGATAACATATTCTTTTTCCTTTCTTCTTATCAGGGTTTCCTAAATCATGATCTTATATCTTTCTTTTTCCCTTAATCATGATCAATTTGGATTTTAAGCTTATCTTGTTCTTCCATTGTTTCTATTAACGCTTGCCGCAGTTGACTATTAAGCAGCTTTTGTATCTCCCATAACCTTTCTAGAGAAGAAACCTTGTTCCTCAGATTTTGCACTTCCATTGATGCTTGATCAGCTTCAACTTTAGTGTCTGAATCACTATCTGTCAGTTCCACCATTTCTGGATTTGGTACTATGTTTTCCACGATAACCACCTCGTCCGAGTTGGTTTCATTGTGAGCCTCTATTTCAGCTATTGGTTTCGATATTAGCTCGGGGGTATGGATTTGATCCTTCTTCAAGTTATAAGCATATAACAAGCCTTTTCCACCAGACATCTACAAACATAAATTATCCTGATTAGTATATAGTATATACACATAACAAACAATAATTTTGTATAGGTTATCTTTTATTTTGTTTGACGATGAACTTATTCAATTCATCTCTTTTTAGACTTTATACGAGTTATTTATATTTTCAACGTTTTCCTCTATTCTAAGGTTATAGCCTAAGGTCTATCCCACCTAAGGTTTCTAACCCTAAGCTCTGATACCAACCTGTAACTTTCATGGTGCTTCCAACCATAACACCTTACAAGGGTACCTATCAGCTTGCCACTGACAGAATCGGCGTCCCCTACGGAGAGTTTGGCTTCGGTGCATCCCACACAAGGAAGTCACCAGCGAGAGGCTCGGGGCTCTTCGCAAATTCATGCTTATAAGATCGATATTAACTCAGTAAAGCCCCAAATCCAGGTACTTGAAACCTGAACTCGGTGCTTCACGATACCATTTCTATGAGCGGAATAATACTAATAATAATAACAATAATATAAAGATCAACTTAATTTATATATTATCAGAGTCTAATCCCCAGGTATGAGACCTTTAATTATTCATTACATAGCATAATAGATAATATATATCATTGTCTTAATAATATCAAACTATTACATAAACTACCACAAATCTTATTTGGTTAGCTTTCCTTATCCTTTGTTTCTGCATAAGCCTTCTAGTTCTTCTCACTTAGCTAAAAATATTTAAATTGAGCAAGGATGAGCATTTCAGTGCCCAACAGGTATTAACAATTATATATATAAGCTGAAAGAATTTAAATGTTTTCTTTATACTACCCTTCTACAACAAATCAATAGTTGTGAAGTAATCTGAACCGATAATAATAACATAACAACCCTCTTTCAAATTTTTGAAACTACGTACTGACTATAAATAGGGTTAAGGTGACATACTATGAACATTATTTTCATTTTCGAAAAGGTTAAACAGAACTTCATCTCAGAAATCATCATAACTTACAGGCACGGGGGGTGATCACCGTTGTACTTCTGTATTGATCAAATACTACATGCAAGAACGATGTTATCGTTCACTCTCGCCCACCTTGGGTGCATAAAAAGTTTTTCCGTGTAAGGGATGTTCATACTTGCCGGGGGTTCCAAACCAAAGCAATTGGTTGGATAATAATAAAGTTTTATCTTGTTCAACAATAATCTATAATTTATATATATATATATATATATATATATATATATATATATATATATATACGGGTAATTAACAATGGTGTATCAACATGTGATTAAATATAATGATTATCCAAGTGGGGACACTCAGATAACCATTTATAGAAATTAACGAAAAGAATATATATATCCGAATTACCATATACTAACATGTTGATAATCAATGAGTGTATATAATATAGGGTTAATAATTTGTACAGTAATAATATAATTCTGAAACATTATTACTCATGTCCATTGCATAAAGAAAATGCAAAGGTAGGATATTTGCCTGGTCTGCTGCTTATAAAATGCAACTTAGTTTTATCTTTTATATCAAGACATATCATTAATCAGATCATTCATTCGATTAGAACAATATACTATAACACATAGTACTGCATTTCGCAGTCAGCACATAACCTAATCACGTTATCACACATGTTCAACAGTCATTGAATCATAAACAAACATTAACACAATCAAAATATCTAAGTTCAGATCAATTTCTGAAACATATCGGTGTACCGACAGCTTTATCAGGTAATTATCGAGTCTAAGACTCTATTCTAAAGTTCAATATCCGTAAATATTTGTCATATTATTTTTAAATGACTTACAATAATTTTAAAACACTTATTATAATCTATCATGAATTTTCAAACACCGAAATTATTATCAAATGATTTAAATATTAAATAATTCTATTATCATTAATATTTAATTACTATTAAACTATTAATGAAACTATTGCCAAAATATTAAAGTTATTTTTAATAACTCAAAATATTTTTAAAGTATTAATATTACCCTTAAATAATTTTTAAAATATTTAAAATTATTTTTAAATAATTACCATTAATATTAAAATATTAATGTACTATTCCTCATAATATTAAAAGTCATTAAGTATAACTTAAAATATTTTTAATTCATTTATATCCTTTTAAATGATTTTAAATTAATAAACTATTTTTAAAACCATTTATTTAATATAATTATTAAATAAATTTAAAATCATCAATGTTAAATAAATATCATTAATATTCAATTATGAATGAAATTATCCTTTAAATATTAAAAGTTATATTTTTTAACTTAAAATATCTTTAAACACTTTATTTTCATTTAAAATGATTTTATAATAATAAAATCATTTTAAACTAAATTATTTAATATAATTATTAAATAACTTTAATATCATTAATAATAATTAATTAATGAATTTTACCTTTAAATATTGAAAGTTATATTTTATAACTTAAAATATTTTTAAATACCTTATTATTATTTAAAATAATTTTAATATAATAAAATCATTTTTAATTTATTTATTTAATTTATTTATTAAATAACTTAATTATCATTAATATTAATTTATTAATGAATTTTATCACAAAATATTAAAAGTCATTAAGAATAACTTAAAATATTTTCTTATATCATAATATAATTTTAAATGATTTTTCAAATATTAAAATCATTTTTAAATAATTTATTTAATTTAATAATTAAATAAATTAAATACCTTTAATATTTCAAAAATATTAAATATTTATGAAATATATTAAAAATAATTAAAAACTAATTTTCAGACTTTAAAATAATTTTTAATAATTTATTTTGTATTTTTAATAATTAAAAACTTGTTTTCTATAATTATTTAATAAAAATGTAATTTTTATAAATAATCTGTCGCGACCACCTATAGTGATAGAACCGTCGCTATAGGTGTGTGACCCCAGATTTTATGAATAAAGATTTAAATTTATCAAAATATTTTTTTGAATATTATGGTGTGGATTTGATATAATGTTATAGTTGTGGGTAATATTTATAAATTTTGCAAAGTAAGCAAGTGGTTATATAATATTCGATTGGTCGGGAAATATTCGTTTTAACAGAGAATATTAAATGACGATGACACAATCATTGGTGGACCCCATAATGTAAGTATTGTAGTAAAAAAAAAGCAGCGTAATTATCTTTAATTAAAATAACGGCGAAAGTGTTACCGTTAAAACTGTTGAACTACCGGTAGTAAAAATACGATGAATACGCATGGTTGCATAGTAGTACTGCAGTATTGGCTATTGATGCTTACGTGAGAAGTCACTCAGCTTATACTCAATTATTGCTATAGTAATTGCTTTGCATCATATCTCTCATATTATTGATTCAATTATTGTCACAAAGATCATCCATATAATATGTTATATTATTAAATCAACAATTGAGACGACAAAGTTATTCATATTATTATTTGTAATATTGACAATGTCAGAAGTTCATCGAGGAGAGGTTTGGTCATCTAATCATACTAATGATAAGGTGAAATCCTTATCGGAAAGCCCCTCTTTCACAGGAGCGACACGGTTGTTAAATATTGTGAATTATAATATTAATGATGAATAAGTTCGTGTTGATTAAAGATGAAATTGATAGTTCCATTGTGTTGGAATTATTAGTGTTAGTGAAAATTGACATTTATTTCGATAATAATTGATGTCTGGAGGTTATATTGACCAATCGGGTAATTAACCGGATAAATGAGCAATTAATTGTTATTGATTCATATGATTATAACTATTTATTCACATGTGTGTACTATTGATTCACATTCATTTACTATTAGGGGAGTTGGTGCAAGATTGATAATACTTGCATGACTATGTTAAAAATGGAGGTATAGATGGAGGTACTATACTATAATTCGTATTTTCACATGTCTAGAACTATTGATTCACATGATTTACTATTGATTCACACGATTTACTATTAGGGGAGATGGTGCAAGTTTGATAATACTTGTAGGACTAAATTAAAAATAAAGGAAAAGAGGAAGGTATTATACTGTAATATTTCGAGCCCCAAAATGTGCAATTATCGAAACTATATTTTCCTATAAATAGAAGCTCATTCTTCCTTCATTTCTCACCAATTCACTAAAGCTATAGAGCAATTATTATAGAGAGAAAATATAGAGAGAAAGAAGAAGAGAAGTCTGCTACCTCACTATTCCAGTATCCAGATTTCTTCTAAGGTAAGGGGTATTATTCTTTCGTATTTATGAAGAAAGTTATTTTCTTTCAATACTCGTAAGAGTTGTGATTCCATTCTTTATTATTATGTTGGAATAACTCGTCTACATGTGAAGTCATCGCATACATGGTGAAGTTCTTACGTTATTCCATTCTTTATTATTTCGTTGGAATAACTGCATTCATGCGTCTATCGCATGCCTGGTGAATTCTATTGTTATTCCATTCTTTATTATTACATTTGAATATCCCGCCTACGGATTACGCATGACTGGTTCGGAATTCTTTATTATTCATTGGAATATCCTATCCATGCGGATTACGCATTTGACCTAGTTACGTTCTTTATTATTACATTGGAATAACTTTTGTCTCCGGACTCACCGCATGCATGGTTAATGATCCTTCGTATTTATTCTTTATTAAATTGTGGAAATGATCATACCACGTGGATTACCGCATGGCGAGTGAAAATCCATTTGCGATTTCGTATATTCTATTATACTCGTCCCGAGATATCATTTCTTTTGTACAAATCTCCGAAATATCATTTTCTTTGGTATTTTTTACATTACGAGTTACTATTCACCGATTCTTATTCACTTTAGTATTATTCACTCGGGTATTCGGGGTGCTTTTTGTGCTAGAATACTATTCATGAGTTACTATTCACCTGATTACTATTCACTCTAGTATCATTCACTCGAGTATTCGGGACACTTTTCGTGTCGGGGTACTATTCACTTGGTACTATTCAAGTACTATTCACGAGGTACTATTCACCCGAAAAATATATTTCTTTTCTGTCTAAATTATTTTTGGTACATGAATATTATTCTTGAATTTTACTCTACAAAGCAGTATCATGTTGACAATTTGGACGTTATTGATTTCTGGATAAATTAAATTATAAATCTTTAAAATTTATCCTTAAACTTGTTTTCTTGAATTATTATTGTCATCATCCTCATGCTTATATTGTGATTAAAGTCATCTTTGGCTTACGTGCATACGTGGACTTGGTATGATTATGACCAGGGATTATTCAGTATAATCATGACTGTAATGTGACGAATGATGTGGTAAAAGTCCTCATTGGCTTGTAGTTCATTGATGGACAGTTGTTGGTATGATTATGACCAGGGATTATTCGGTATAATTATGACCATTGATGATTACATGAATATCCTTGGCCGTGGTGCAGGGATGATTCGATTTTATTTATTAAGTTGAGTCTCAGTGATAAAGTTGATGAAAAACTTTTTAAATCATAGAAGATAGTAGATTTTATGCTCTACTTGACTCTTCTAATGGATTGCTTATTTTCGCTGCAGTTGTTGATCTAAAACTTGTTGTCTATTGTATTCTATCAGTCGTTATACCGTTGAAGGCTAAGGATAATTTATTCTGCATTATCTTAGTCGTAATATTTCTTACTGGGCTAGTTGAGCTCACCCTTTGTTTCATTGTTCTCTTCAGGAAATGAGAATATAGCTGGGACGAGTCGGGGAATGAAGTGATGTTCCAGGATAAATGGCTTTAGTAGTCCTCACTATTCTACGGAATAATGTGATAATAATTGTAATGAGGACACCATTGAGTGTGGATATTGTCTAGATGACAATATTCTTGTTTAAACTCTTAGCCATGTTTTGTTGTATTTTACACGACTGTTGTATAATTAAGTTGTATTTGAATTTATGTACCATGTGTCTGAAGACTCAAGATGGGTGATGTATACCTGTTTTGGGGGCATCACAATAGCTGTTCTTCATATTCTTCATGCAAACCTAGATCTTCATACACAGTTTCGAGGGACCATGTTTGACCATCAATCATTCTTCACACAAAGTGTTTCTAGACTTGTTGTTGATCAGATCATGTATTACAAATGCACCACTACAAGACCTAACAACAAACATGACAATCAAGCATGAAACCAACTAGATCTAAGCCTTCAAAGGGACTGTCAAACTTGTTCTTCATTTTCTGGGTTACCCAGAAATGAAGAAACGATTCAATTAATCCACTTTGGGCTTCCACAACTTTCTAATCTTGTAATCTTTTTGTGATCTAAGAGTTGTAGTGTGTAGTCAACATGTAAGTTAATAGATCTATCACATAAAATCACAATAACAACAACTAATCAAGCAGATACAAGCCGATCAACCACTGTCAGAAATAAGCTCCAACCAGTTTTTGGAAATTCCAAGAAACAGAAAGCATGACCGGATGGTCTACTTTGACTATCCACTACCTTCGACTCGTTTAATCTTAAGGAGATTTTAAGATAATCTTGTAGTACTTATACCAAGCTACCATTCTTTTACAACAACAGAACCAAAACATCAATACACTGACAGATCTAGTCGATCAGCGTTGTCGAGGCGGTTTACTGGGCGCAAGCGCTAGGTTACCCGTAAACGCCTACCATGGCGATCAACTACTTTTAACAATAAATAACATGAAATCTAGACCAAATATATGCTTGATTCTTGATCCAGATCAAAGACCATATATCAGCCTACAATATCCAACACTTAAAACACAAAAATCAAACACAGACAGAGATCTACAAGGCCTGACATTCGTTGTCAGGCATCAAAAATTTATTTTTTCCAGATTTTGAAGAAAATCAAATTCGAGCCTCTAGATGTTATGGATATAACATCTAGCAACCCAGATCATCATTATACACTACTTATAACATATATTAACACTTAAACACAACATTAAACATAGGATCAAAGGTCAGCTTTAGTTCTAGTGTTTATACCTCTTATGAACAATTCTTTGATCAAGGCTTTCTGATTGGCTAAAGGTGTTAGTGGGGCTGGTCTTGGGGACTGATTCACTTCTATATTTCGTTGGTTTTGAATTGAGAGGAAATGATTGAGTGCTTGGGTCAAATAGGCTAACTAATGGTAATTTCTCTCTCCTCCAATCTATTTATAGCACTTATATATATGCAATGTATTTGGCTGATCTAGATTAATGTACTAGAGTTTTTGTGTCATATGGAGTTGGAATGAGTTGGTAAACAACCCACCTAATGTCAAAACCTACATGTTAGCCTCTTTAATGCACAAAAGGGAAATATGGACATTAAGCTTGCGATTTTAATGGCTTATATGTAATCTTGACACACTCTTAGGGTTTAACCCTAAGGTTTAACACATAGCATTTGCAAGGTTTAACAATTAGGGTTTGTACAAAATAAAAATTTTAGTTTCTAAAATTTGTAATTAGGTTTTTCTTAATTATGTTAGTTTTCTAGTTACTTTATACAGGAACATTAGGGTTTAATATCACTAATTATAATTAACCTTGCTAATTTAGCAATTAGGGTTTATAATTTTGGTAATTAGGGTTACCAAATTATAATTAGGGTTTATAATTATCAAATTAGGGTTTCTAGAAATTAATATATCTAAATGTTAATTAGGGTTGACCTAATTAATCATAAAGTCATATAACACAGTTATATAATAGTCTTAAACTCATAATTGAGTTTCAATTTAGGGTTTCCCACAGTAAAACTAGGGTTTTCAAATACTGCACCATAATTGACCAACCATTGACAATTCACATTCATACAGTACATATCTATAGCACTGAAAAATCAAAATATAATTAATATTATATTATTATTCTCATGCTTTGATCAAAATCCAAAATTAGGGTTCAGATTCCATATCTGATTTATCTACCATACTTAACATTATTAATTAAGTTAAAATAATTAACTTAATAACTTGTACTAAAATTCATATAATAAAATAATTATTATATTTATTCTAAAAATCATTTCATATATTAATTAAATAATATATAATTATATTTTCATGGAAAATAATTAATAAAAGCATTATTAATAGAATATAATTTATAATGATCAATAATTCTAAAATAAAATTATTTGCAATTATTCATGTAATAAATATATTTTATATTCATCACATAAATACATATATATTATCTTGGCACATATTCCCCATATTTATTTTAATAAATAATAATAAAAAATTATACGCAAAATTTTTGATTTATTTGTATAGAAATATCAGGTTGTTACATATTTATTGTGCAAGCTTTTAAATAATGTTATGTGAGCCTACGAACTATACAGTTGAAGATTTAATCAATGAATCTAAAACACGGTTCCCGTAATGGACTAATTTAAGTTGTACAGCCGGCTTGGAACCCCTTGTAAATGTAAATCTAGGGCTTTAAAGCGAGGATACAGATTTAAGGCCCTGATATAGTAAAATCGTGATTTGTGGCGCTCAGGCTTACTTCGATGGCTTTCATACCCATAAGAAGTTTGACACTTATATATGTTAGAGTTGATGCCCTAGAGGCCAATTATTTGATATAATTGCTTAACGTTTTGATATTATATTTGATTGAATAAATGAATGATTTTATTATGGTTTTATTTACTGCGTTATATAAATGTAACATAATAAAAATCCTTAGAATAGTGATACAAATAATATAGTTTCAAGTATGTGACTTGAACATGAGATTATATAATTATAATTAGTATCATTATTCTTAAATGTCCCTGTGTAGTATCATTGTTGATGGGGACAACAATGATGCATTGAGACTAGTATGTGGATTGATTGATGACCAAATCTCATTTGGTCATAAATATATGAGATATTAAGTCGATGCATAGGTACATGTTAGAGAACGCAGTAATCTTTGGGCGGACCCACCATGAGAATTCTATATGGAGCATTATGCGAAGTGTCATTAGCAATTCTCATAGTGACAATGATGAAATGGTCCTCTGACCTGAAATCCTATATTACTACACAAGAATTTATGTACTTTGATATCATCAAATGTCACCTTTAATAGGGTGGACTATAAAGGTAATTATTGGGTACATCATGAATCGTGTGAGGAATATGAGTGATCTAGATGGAATTTAACCCTCCTATTTATTAGGGGTGATATCCATAGGCCTCTTGATTGAGTAGGACTATGAAATGCATGGCCATGCTCAAATAGTGATTTGTTTCATATAGTCTACTCATTGATCAAGAAAAACTCAGATTAAATTATGAAGAGTATGACACATTCCATGACTCGAGTTTAATCTAGGATATTAAGGTTAAAAGGATTAAATTACATTGAAACATTAGTCACTAAAAGGTTGCATCGAATCATCGATCTTATTATTACTTGGGTAGCGATGATGCATTACTAGATGTAAGCTCCTTTGTTTCTAATTTTATAATATGATTTTAAAATTATTGTCAACGTGATAATAACCTATAGGGTCACACACAGAACGTAATTTAAAGGGAATAAATTTAAATTTTAAGGATTTAAATATATTAATATGATTAATAGTATTTAAATCACAAATTTAAATTAAAAGGAAAGTTTGTATATATGTATATTAATTAAGTAAGACTTAATTAAGTTATATATATAAATTCGGATTTTATGAAATTAGGTTTTGATTAATTCCTTTTAACTACTATATATAGGATATATAGCAGCTACTTAGGGTTAATTCATAACTTGAAAACCCTAGCCACTCTTAGAGAGAGACTAGAGAGAAAACATACAGTTTCATAAAGGTTCCTTTGGTGGCTAGTACCGCAAGTCCCTGTTATTGCAGAATCGTTCGAAGGTTCGTGCGACGTTCATGTGGATACCATAGAGACGTAGTTTCGTGAGGAATTGCATTAAGGATTCGAGCGCATCAATTTCAGATTCTCTTTTTTCATATTCGGTATAATCTCTAAACAACTGAGTTAATTATTTTTCGCATGGATCCTGTTTTTTTGGGTTTCGGAAATTGCTTTGATTATTTTATTTCTGCTGCGTTCTTGTGCCGAAATCCCTACAATATATGTATGTATATATATATATATACGATAAAAGATGCTTTTCATCTTAAATAAAATAAAATCAAGCCAAATATAGAATAAAAATAGAAGTATCAAAGGCCTCAATTCCTATGCGAGCGAAAGGGTTTGAAAATAGCTTTTCAAAACTTCACTTTCATATGCTTATAAAAATGATTTTTTCAACAAGTCAAACCCCTTCATATATAGGTCCAAAGAGGCATGACACTACTTTCAAATAAAGTACTTTGAGCACATATATCTGTACACACACATACACACACTTCACATGCTTAGGGAATGAAAAGACGTGGTAACCGTGTTTCATGGAAGTCGGGTGGTGCCAAACACCTTCCCCTCGATTAAGTAAGCCATCAAATTATTTAAATCTTGATTTCCAGACCAATTAAATGGAGTCAGTTATTAGGCTATATTGTGAAATCTTTTCAAAACTCTGGTTAAATCGGTACAACCATTTGAACTCATACCAATTGCCGGCTCTGTCTATTTCAGCCCAAGTTTAAAAACCAATTTTTTCAAATTGTCGACATTGTATGTCAGTCTTTTCTAAAACCTCACCCTTTAAGAAAGATAAAATCAATATAGCACATTTAAAGGGTAAAGGAAAATGAAATTTTCCCCGACGTCGACAGGTGGTGATTCTGCTGGGGATAGTAGAGGGCTTAAGCGCATTTTAATCTTTTCAATTCCCTTTTTTTTTTCATGTGTGTTAATGTTGTCTTTACATTGAATGAATGTCTCTTTAAAAATGCTTTATATTAGTGCTTTGCACAATTTCATTATAATCGATGCGGTGAGACGCGATGAATATATGTTATGTGATTCCTCCACCAGGAGGCGAACCCATCCGTGGCTGATTACTATACTAAAGAAGAGTTTAATCCTGCGAGGCTTAGGAAAGGCACCACTCAGATCCGCTCTAATTGAAAGATCGGATTAAGTTCCCATCTAGTAGATTGCAATGATCTAGGAACCTTCATGCTGAAAAGCCCGTGAGAGTAACCCTAAGATAGGTCAGATTCTGATAAACCAAACGCGAAGGAAAGCCTTTTCATGCCTTTCCCTTTCAATTCAATGTAAATTTTAATTCCATGTAAATGTCAATTAAATGTAAATAACATTTCAATTCCTTGTCAATTTCATTATTGTACATATATCAAATCTTGTCATGTTATCATGTCATAAAAATAATTGACGTTTGTTTTGCAGGAAAACATTAAAAAACACTAAAATTTACACATTGCATGACATGCATGCTATTAATGTCTGTCAAGACTTAACTGTATAATCTTTTCGTAGGAAAAAATTAGTCCTACTACCAGATCAAATTCAAAGAAGGCACTAAGCCCATCTTCAGACATGGTTTTAAGTGCCTAGCCTGAATCTAACCTTGTATCTCGAGAAAAGTTCGAGGGACTTAGAAATCAGATAGTAGAGTTGGATATCCTATTGAAAGAATAGAGTAAAAGCACTCAGGGTTAATAGATACCCACTTAACCAGATAGTTGTTGAAGTAATATATCAAAAAAATATTTCAAAGCATGGTGTTTCAGTATTAATCGTGTTGGACCGAGATATGCGATTCCCATCAAATTTCCAAAAAAGTATCCAAGAACGCATGGGAATGGCGTAGAGAATGAACACGTTATACCATCTGCAAATCGATGGGCAGAGTGAAAGGACAAGCCAGATATTGGAAGATATGCTAAGGTCTTATTTCATGGATTTTAAAGGAAATTGAGATGACCATATACATTTAGTTGAGTTCGCCTACAACAATAATTATCACGCGAGTATTGGAATGTCGCCTTACGAAGCGTTATACGACAGAAAATGCAAAACTCCATTATTTTGGTGAACGTCAACTGCTGGGATCGAAATTGGTGTAGCAGACTATAGAGATCGTCAAGTTGAAAAGAAAAGGATTGTAAGTTGCTTAAGATAGACAAAAGAATTATGTGGACCAGTATTGTCAAAAGTGAGAATTTGTAGTATGTAGCTTAGTTTTCTTGAAAATAACTCACTAGAAGGGGGAAAATACAATTTAGTAAAAAGGGGAAAACTGAATCCAAGGTTTTTAGTTTTTTTTAATGTTGAAAAGAGTAGGTGAAGTAGAGTATGAGGTAGCTTTTCATCCAACATTACAACACATTCATAATGTATGTCACATTTCAGTATGTATTTCGGTCATACAAGCTCGACTACAAGTTTATCATAGAGTATGAATCATTTTAATTTGAAAAAAAAAATTATCTTATGAAGAAGTTCATGTTCAGATAGTTGAAAAGAAAGAGCAAGTTCTCAGAAATAAAGCAATACCTTCTGTTTAGGTAATCTAGACGAATCACAATTGTGATATCCCGAATTTTATGAAATGAAAGTATTCAATTTTCCTATAATTATTATTCTATTTTGGTAAATAGTTAAATTGATAAAAGTTTAAAGTTAAGGTTGATATTTGAAAATTTTGCAAAGTAAGCAAGTTGTTATAAAATATTCATTGTGTCGGGAAATATTCGTTTGGTCATGAAATATTCTTTTTATCAGAGAATATTCGTACGACGACACAATCATTGGTGGACACCACAACGGAAGTATTGTCGTAGTTATAAAATGACAGAAATATATTTTTATAAAAATAACGGTGAAAGTTTTACCGTTAAACTGTTGAAATACCCAGTAGTAAAAGTACAGTAATACGCGTGGTTGCATAGTAGCACACGGTATTGATTATTGATGCTTACGTGAGAAATCACTCAGTTATACTCGATTATTGCTACAGTAATTGCTGCATAATATCTCATATATTATTTATTCAATTATTATCACAGTGTCATCTGCATAATATTTTATATTATTAAATCAATAATTGAGACGACAAAGTTATTCATATTATTATTTGCAATATTGACGATGTCTAGAAAGTTCTGTCGAGGAGAGGTTTGGTCACCTAATTGTGCCAATAGGGAGAAATCCTTATCGGAAAGCCCCCTCTTTCCTGGGAATGATCTAGTTGTTAAATATTGTGAGTTATAATATTAATGATGAATAAGTTCGTGTTGATTAAAGATGAAATTGATATTTCCAGTGTGTTGGGATTATTAGTGTTAGTTGAAATCGACATTTAATTCGATAAGGTTATATTGACCAATCGGGTAATTAATCGGATAAATGAGCAATTAATTGCTATTAATTCACATGCTTATAACTATTTGTTCACATGTATTTACTATTAATTCACATGCATGTACTATTAGGGGAGGTGGGGCAAGATTGATAAAACTTGCATGACTAAATTAAAAATAGAGGTATAGATGAAGGTACTATACTGTAACTATTTTTTTCACATGTATGGAACTATTTATTCACATGATGTACTATTAGGGTAGGTGGTGCAAGTTTGATAATACTTGCGGGACTAAATTAAAAATGAAGGAAAAGATGAAGGTATTATACTGTAATATTTTGAGCCCAAAACGTGCAATTATCGAAACTATATTTTCTTATAAATAGAAGCTCATTCTTCTTTCATTCTCACCAATTCACTAAGACTCACAAGAGCAATTATAGAGAGAGAAGCTGTTAGAGTTTATGACCTAGAGGCCAATTATTAGATATAATTGCTTAATGTTTTGATATTATATTTGATTGAATAAATGAATAATTTTATTATGGTTTTATTTACTGCATTATATAAATGTTAACATAGTAAAAATCCTTAGAATAGTGATAAAAATTATATAGTTTCAAGTATGTGACTTGAACATGAGATTATATAACTACAATTAGTATCATTGTTCTTAAATGTCCCTAGTCGAGTATCATTGTTGATGGGACAACAATGATGCATTAAGACTATTATGTGGATTCACTGATGACCAAATCTCATTGGTCATAAATATATGAGATATTATGTCAATGCATAGGTACATGTTAAAGAACGATGTACTGGACAGACCCACCATGAGAATTCTATGTGACACCCCCAAATTCTGGTATCTTCCAACCCGACATATGGTGCTCCACTATACTAATATCCATACAATCATTCCATTGAAATACAACCAAATGAATGTAATTACTATCTTCTTATTACAATCAAAGTCTAATCTTTCCCAGGTTCATAACCGATTACATCGTTCGTTGTTCATAATGTAATAATACATATAAATATACTAATCTATTACACGATGGTTAAGCATCCATCTTAGCCTTGCCCTTATCTCTCTTAGCATTCTCAGTACGTTCATCCTTAACTGCAGTTATATAATTCACGCAAGAAGTGAGCATGACAGCTCAGCAAGTTTAATCAAGGATAACAGTAATACCACATTCGTGAATTATATAATAATTGTGACATAACTGAACAATAGTTATGAAGTATCATGAAACAATAATATTTTAATAGTTCATAACATCAATTCCCAAAGTATAGAATAGATTAGGAATTCTGAACTGGTCGATAGACCATGAACAGTAACTTTCAGTTTTCATACTTGAAAAGGAGTTCACAACACTAAGGTCGTTCATCCGCATTACTTACGAGCACTTCTAGGTGATCAGCCTATAGTACTCTATGTTGATCAACACTCATTCATTAAACGTATTTACGTTTAATATTTTTGGCAAACTCGCGTGCCCATCGAATAATCGATAAAAAATACTTTTGTTTGTTCATAGACAAAACTTACCTTCACATCCGTACCAATCACTTGGCATAGGATAGCGTTAACATTTCTATATAGAAAGATATGAATATCAATCAATCTATATACTACGAATAGTCTAGCCGAGTTAAATCTGGCATTGACCCTTTCTTTAAAACCAGTCGTGCAATTCAGTTCAATGAATCACATAAAACTTGATTAACATGAAAGTCAGACAAGCGTTAAGAAAACTTGCCTTTCAGCGTCTTCAAATAATTTAATCGACTGATCACAACCTTTACAAAATCTACATGATATATTCACATAGCACACTGTAATTAGCTATCAAACAAATGTTCACATTATTTCTACAAGTTTCTTTCTCTTCTATGTCTTAGTTAACTTTTTATCAATAATAAAGTCAACTCGACTTTTTATCCTTCATCCCGGCTTATTAACCAACTTACGTTATTAACTGGATTCTAACATTGTCGGTGAAATACCAATGTTGTTCATCATTCATAACTTATTAACATGCATTAAACTCCTAAGTTCAATACCATATACCTTAGTATAGGTAGTATAGGAATAGCTTTAATACACTTATGAAGTGTACAAACATTTCCCCTATAGGTCCATGAACAATTGAAGTTCAAAACCCAAGTCAATATCCAAAGCCTAACACTCGGCGTTGCGGTATGACGGCCATCCTAATATTACTGCTCAAGGTCATTGCGGCGATTAGCGATAGTTAACTCCCGATCTCGGTGTTAAATATGAGACTTAGTACTACCAGTGGTGCTACGTCGCCATTTAGCAAGAGCTAAGAACATCGTCTTGCATGTGGCTGGGCTGCAGTTAATTTTACTATATGCGGTCTCAGCGGCGCCGGACCTCAATCTTAGAACTTCAACAATTTTTGAAAATTTTGTGAAATTCCCGGGGCCATAACTTCTTTGTTATAAGCCCGATTTGGTCCGTTCAAATGCCTACACGTCATAAATGACATAATCTACGCGTTCATATATGAATTCGACACTCTTGAATCCAATAACTCAAAATTCACTATTGAGTTCAATTTCTAAACGTTCGTAAACGTTAATGAGCGTTCAATGCTTGTTTTCTTCGTTTTAAGTTGGAATCCGACGATTCTCGAACCCACAACTCTTAATCACCCTATCACATGTGTTGACATTGAAAAACATCGTTTCCAAGTCTCACGGCAAATTTTGACCTCTAATCCAGAATTCAACGTTTTTGACGTTTAACGTCTATTTCTGCGAAATTCGCCATTACTTCGTTATGAACATTCTCTAAGCCAAATCTCATGGAATACTCCATGGATTTTATATCTACATCCTAACCAAGCAAGATGCATATATTAACGTATTGATGGAGTTCAATCATTTAAAAATAACTGATCTCAACAAATAATATTTTCATGGTTTGAAACTATATCGAACCTTATGATTCCTACGATCTCATGACTTATAGAGATTGAATCTATGGTAAGTCATCTTTAATCCACTATACAAGACATATACCACCCATTTTATGATTCTCCAAGATAAAAGAAAATCAAAGAGATGGAAATGAAAGATAAGGATTATACCTTAAGAACTCTTGGTGTTCTTTCTTGGAAAAACTCTAAGATCAAGCTTCCAAAGTGTATATTTTGCAAGTCTAGCTCTCTTACCCTCTCAATAATCTAAGTTGGAAATTTGTAAAACTCCCAAATGAATCAATCTAGCTTTCTATTTATAGGAAAATAGAATGGAGGGTAATTTGGACATAACACTCCCCCCACCTCCTTACTATTCACACTTGATCACCAAGTAAAATGCTTGGTGACCAAGCCTTATTCTTCGCTTGCACACCAAGGTGGCCGGCCCACCCATTGCCATGGGTCATCCCATGGGTTTCCCCATGGGTTCTACCCATTCGGTGACCCACCGGTTCGATCCACGGTTCAGTTTTAATGAATTGGGCTTAATTAAATTAATAATGGGCCTTAACTTGGGCTTAACCAACTAATCCCTTGGGCTTGCTCCTTCAATTGATTGGACTAAATATAATCCAACCCAAATAAATTAACATTAAATCTGAACTTAATTCTATGCCACGAATCGTATCCTATACGTACAATTCACGTATTCTCTCCGTATACTACTCGTACAATAATCGTATTGTACTTCATATTTACTCATCGTATTATACTTAGATACTAAATAGCACCATAAATGTATAACACTCGCATTAACCCTAACACAATTCCTTCTACGCATATTATTTCCTTCTCGAAAATCAATATACTCAACCCTTAGGTTTTAAGTCCGCAGGCGAAAAACTACGTTTACCACAAATGAAATATTATCAGATATTTCATCTTATCTCGATATTCTATCATTACGTGTTTCTTGGAATTTCAAAATAATTCTCCGAACAGAAACAAATGAATAGTGTTTTTACAAAAATTTCTCAGAAAACAATTATTTTCGTCTTGGAAATTCTAAACAATTAATTCTAGCACGTAGCCAAATTACTAACCATATTAGCACATTCTAGGTCATAGAACGACCTTCACATAGCTTACTCACATAATAAATCAATTAAATTCATTTAATTCACATAATCAAATAAAAATTTAATTGTCATAAAAATCCGATTTTCTCGGGCGTTACATTCTATATGGAGCATTATGCGAAGTGTCCTCTGACCTAAAATCACTATATTACTACACGAGAATTTATGTACTTTGATATCATCAAATGTCACCTTTAATAGGGTGGACTATAGAGGTGATTATTGGGTACATCATGAATCGTGTGAGGAATATGAGTGATCTAGATGGAATTTAACCATCCTATATATTAGGGGTGATATCCATAGGCCTCTTGATTGAGTAGGACTATGAAATGCATGGTCATGCTCAAATAGTGATTTGTTTCATATAGTACACTCATTGATCAAAGAAAACTCAGATTAAATTATGAAGAGTATGACACATTCCATGACTCGAGTTTAATCTAGGATATTAAGGTTAAAAGGATTAAATTACATTGAAACATTGGTCACGAAAAGGTTGCATTGAATCATCAATCTTATTATTACTTGAGTAGCAGTGATGCATTACTAGATGTCGCTCACTTTGTTTATAATTTTATAATATGATTTTAAAATTATTGCCAACGTAATAATAACCTATAGGGTCACACACATAGAACGTAATTTAAAAGGAAATTAATTTAAATTGTAAGGATTTAAATATATCAATATGATTGATAGTATTTTAAATTAGAATTTAAATTAAAAAGGATAAATTGTATATATATGTATATTAATTAAGTAAGACTTAATTAAGATATATATATATATATATATATATATATATATAAATTTGATTTTTAATAATATTAGGTTTTGATTAATTCCACCTAAGCGCTATATATATATGATATATATCATCACTTTAGGGATTACGTCGAAAAATACAAAACCCTAGCCAGCTCTTTAGAGAGACTAGAGAAAACAGCTTCGAAAATCCTCATCCTTGGTGGCTATCTGCATGTTCCTTCTTCCGCAGATCGTAGGGACGATTCATGAGGCGTTTTGTGTGAATCTTAGTAGAGATGTAGTTCGTTTGAATTGTGTTAGAGATTCGACCGCGTCGTTTCTAGCTTTCTTATTCGGCATAATTTTTAACCACTGAATTAATTATTTTCACATGGATCCTATTTAGGGTTTTGAAATTGGTTTAAATTGTTCTATTTTCATTTGACGTTTACGTGTCGAAACCTTCTTGAAGCTATAGAGAAAGAAGAAAGAAAGTCTGCTACTTCACTATTCCAAAGATATCCAGTCTTCTTCTGAGGTAAGGGGTATTATTTATTTCATATTCTGAAGAGATATTATTTTCTGTATTTGTATGGATATTATTTTTGTTCAATATTCGTAAGAAATATTATTTTTGTTTAATATTCATTGTCTTCGTTTAATATTCGTAAGGAATATTATTTTCGTTCAATATTCGTAAGGGATGCTATTTATTTCTTATTCGTAAGGGATATTATTTTTTTTCAGTATTCATAAGGAATAATATTTTCTTCCATGCTCTGTAGTATGTGAGTAATATTATTTCGTCTCGTATTCCTGATTATACCCTCATTTTGTTGAAGTATTGCTTCTATATTCCATGAAATTAATAGAGTATCCTTGATATTTGCGCTTCATCCAGTATCTTTTCATGGAAATACTATTCTGAGCATTCTTGATAATTATAGATCTTTTTATGCCAGAATACTATTCACGAGTTACTATTTATTGGTTACTATTCACCCAATTACTATTCACTTGAATATTATTCACTCGAGTATTCGGGGCACTTTTCATGTCAGAGTACTATTCACGAGTTACAATTCATGGGTTACTATTCACCCAGTTACTATTTACTCGAATATTATTCACTAAGGTATTTGGGGCACTTTTTATGTCAGGTTTCTATTCACGAGGTACTATTCATAAAGTACTATTCATAGGGTACAATTCACCTGAAAAATTTATTTCTTTTTTGCCCAAATTATTTATGATACATGAATATTATTCTTGAATTTTACTCTACAAAGCAGTATCATGTTGACAATTTGGATATTTTTAAACTCTAGATAAATTTAAAGTATTTAATATTTATCCTTGATTTCGTTTGATTAATGCTTATATATCATTGTCATCATCCTTATGCTTATATTGTAATGAAAGTCATCTTTGGCTTAGTGCATAAATGGACTATTGATTAGTAGGATTATGACCACGGATCATTCGGTATAATCATGACCCGTAATGTTACAAATGATGTGGTAAAAGTCCTCGTTGGCCCATTGTGCATTGATGGACAGATGTTAGTATGATCATAACCATGCGTTCTCTTCGGCCAAGGTTGTAAAGATGAATTGTTGTTTGGCCTGATCATGATCATTGTTGAAAATACGAATATCCTTGGCCCGTAGTGCATGGATAATTCATGGTCGTGATATTAATGAATATCCTTGGCCATAGTGCAGTGATGATTCGATGATGTGGATTATTTATTAAGCTGAGTCTCAGCAATAAAATATTGATAATAAACTTTTAATTCATAGAAGATAGTAGACATCATGCTCTACTTGACTCTTCTAAAATACAGTTGTATGTCTTTGGCCTATAGTGCAAAGATGAACTGTTAATGACTATCTTTAGCCCGTAGTGCAAAGATAAACTTATTAGTATGATTATGAATAGGAACTGTGATTTGGTATAACCATGATGTTTGATGTTTTAGGTAAAGACATGTGATAAAAATTATCTTCGTCCTGGGTGCGAAGAGGAATTTAGAATCACAATTATGATTATGAGTTATTCAAATGATTGTGGACAGGAACTGTTGATTGATGTTATAGGGATAAAACATTATTGGTGGAATTTTAACGTGAAGAAGATATATGGTCTATTTGACTCTTCTAATGGATTGCTCGTTCCGCTGCCAATTATGGTTGAAAAGTTTTATCATCTACCATATGTTCTAAATCTCTAATTTCTTACTGAAGAAGGCTATTGATAATTTAATTATCTTTAGTCATGATATTCTTTACTAGGCTAGTTGTGCTCACCCTTTTGCTTCACAATTCCTTTTAGGTAATAAGAGTGTAGGCATTTGGGTTTGAGCTGGGTAATGAGAGGAATAGAACGATGTTCTATAGATGTTGAGGTTTCCCCTAAAATAGTATGGAAATAATTTTATTGAGAATTTTAGATAAGTGTGTTATATTTTATACGTCATTTTAACCGTTGATTTTGGTGAACCGAATAAGGTGAGGTGAACCCAACTTTAGAAGGGTGTTGCCACTATTATACAAGATGTCTAATGACAGACGACTTCGTATTATCATAAAGACGAGGGTTATGCATACGCACTTTGCCGATTATATCTATGAAAGCACTTTACTATATAATCTCGGAGTTTGGTTGAAATATAATTCTTAATTGGAGATAATGGAGATAAATATATGTCAAGAGAAGACTCTATGACAACCCAAGAATTTAGAAAATTATTTAAATATTAAATGATGGATTAGAGGTTGAATAATAAACCTAGACATAAAATAAGTGAATGGATTTGAGATTTTCGAGAAGGAATTTTGTGAATTTAAAATTTTTGTGGTGAATTATTCAGGATTAAGGATATAAGTGTATATGTTTGGTGTATACTGATATATATGTGATTATGTGCTAATAAAGAATGTTAGTGTGTAAGATTATACTAACCTAAGAGATAAATTTTATTATCTCAAATTATTAATTATTTTAAACCAAATTGAGACATGTCTCATTGGGTTATGAGATTGAATGCATAAAAGCAAACATTTTAAATTCCAACTTTGATGGAATGGAAACCCTAAGTAATTAATTAGGGTAAAATAAAATTAAGGTTTTGGGTCATATTAGTTTACCTAGCCCAAACAATTAAATTGGAAGCCTAAAAGAATTAAAAGAATGACCCAAGCTTAGCCCACTTGAAGAGGAGTATTTTGCTCATTTGTTTAATCTTAATTTTACATAAAAAATAAATCAATAAGGGGAGATAAAGAGGGGAATAGCCAGCCCCTAAGGGAGCATAATGGGGAGATAAATTTTATTTTAGTAGCTTGTCCCAATTTTTGGTTATAAGCTACTAACTCCAAGCTATGTGTCACTTGGTAAATTAGCCCAACACTTTTTATTCACATATTCAAGTAATCCAAGGCTAGCAAGCAAACTAATGGGTAGATACATTCTTTGGATTATTACACTAAAAAAAAAAAAAATCCAATTCTTCACTTCTCTCTCTCACTTTCCAAATTGCTAAGAAAAGAAAAATAAAATAATAAAGAGAGAAAGGGGACTGCCGAAATCTGCAGCCATAAAAAGTCTAGTTGGGGTCTAGGATCTTCATACAACTTAAACTCATAAGCTACTTTGAAGGATCAAAAGGTTTGCAAGAAGAAAAATGTAAGAAATTGAGATTCAATTTTTGTGCTCTCTTTTGTTAGAACTTTATGAACCAAGCAACTTTTATTTTGGATCTTTAAAAACTCATGATTTAGATGATTATTTTTATTTTATATGTGTATCAAAGTATTTTTGAAATCAAAAGTTAGATCCAAAGTGAGAAAATCAAGTTTTGTACCAAAAGGTTTGAGAAAAAGCTTTCCTTTGTATGCTATATATATTTTTATGTTAGATTCTTTGGGTTCATGTGGTAAATGGTTTAAAACATGTTAGCATGCTAGATACATGAGTGAAGGGCAAAACCCCTTTGGAATCACTTAAATATGTTAAGAAATGAACAAGTTATGTATTAAATCCCAAACTACCCTAACTGTTGAACACAAGCTACTGATCAGTCACTTCTATCAATTTTTCTGGGACCAAAATAGAACCAAAATGGATGATTGATATATGGAAACTATAGTTCGGGAAGTACAAATCCAACGATACCTATTGAACCTAAATCCAATTTATAGATTTCGTTTTATAAGCGTTTCCGTTAAGAACCCCAAATCAGGAAAATTAACCAACTGTTGACGAAAACCTTGTTGACCAGTCACTTTGGGCCTAATTTCCGAGACTTAGATAGATTTTAATTTGGTGTTTGATAATTGAAAACTGTAGTTCAAGAAGATACAGATCCAACGAGTCTGATTAGGCCTCAATCGGAGTTGTGGATCTCGTAATACAAGCGTTTCTGTAAAAGACTCCAAAACAATTTCGTGTCTTTTAAGGAAAAATAGACTATTTTGGACAGTCAAGAGTAGGGGCAGTTTAGTCATTTTTTGGACATTCAAAAATTCTAGAAAAAATTGGGAGGATAATATGATAAGTTTTCTAACATCTCCAAGTGGAATCACTGAAAAAAGAGTTGTAGATTTCCGTATGGAATATTTTTTAACAAAGTACGAAAACCATGTTTTTCTAATTTAGCTACTGCCCAAAATTTTAAAAGGGCTTTTTCGGTCACTTAATTTGTGAGAAAAATTCCGACCTTTTGGGACATGAAAATATATGGTATAAAGTACCTCATGTCCAAAAATGAGCTCATTCCGACTTAAAATGATCAAGTTATGACCATTTCAATTTTTACGATTTTCTGACGAAAACCGGTATAATCGGAGTTCTATAACTCCGATGGCCACGAAATTTAAACTGAAGGCTCATGTTAACACATAAAAGACTGTGTCAAGAGATGGGAATTTTCAGAGTTGAGCATGATAGGGCTAATTTCTTAAGCTACGCACTAAAAATGATTTTTTGAGAAATACTAAAGGAAGTTGGAAAACTATGGAAAAATACTTTTTGCGTATGAAATATATGTATATGTGTTTGGACAAATGATAGAAAAATAATAAGTTGATTTGGTGTTTTCGTGAAAAGGATAATGAATCCAGCTTGCTGAATTGAAAAACAGTTTACTAAATTGAAAATATGTTGAATCCAGCTTGCTGGATTTGAAATCCAGTTTACTGGATTACAGTTTGATTTGCAGGAATGACCATCTAGTTGCTGGATTCGGAATCCACTTTGCTGGATTTGGAATCTAGGTTGCTGGATTGGTATTTGATTTATTAGATGTTAAAGAAGAACTTATAATATATAATATTAAAGTATTTAAATCATATAAATATGATAGTAATGATTGAAAAATCATGATAAATGATAATTATTATGTAAAAATTATTATGAGACTTGGAAAATTATTTTGATTGATAATATAATTATCTATGATAATTGTTAAGTGTTTAGGCAGAGTTTAATTAAACTTAGACTTGATAATTGTCCGACTAGACTGTTGGGATGTTAGAATTTTGTCGGGCTCAAGTCAGACTGAAATAGTTTGACCTGATACTAAGTCTTATGTGTGTTGTAGACTGGTAGGGTTATGTGTTATGTGTTTAGGTTATTCTATGTGTGTATATATATATAATAGTATTATATTGTGATGATATTATTCTAATTTGTATATCGATATTATTTATATATTAGGTCTTCAGACAAAGCTTAATAAATTGCATAACAGTAATCGACCGAACATGCAAGTTTTCCTTAACTCGATCTCGAGTTGTTTCATTCAAATATACTTATTGTTAATCATTGCTGATTTCCATGTCTAAGAATTGTTAAATTGTACTCTGTACATATTGCATGTATTAATCAGGTATGAAAGGCTGATCACCTTCATTACCATTCGGTCCAGATATAATCGATATGTTCATGTTAAATGTTCTTCAGCTATGCAAGTTTGTGAAAGTAGTATGCACACAAGCCAATCATGTTTGATGATAAAGCATATACTTTGTAACAATCTTATTCATTTATTAATAAAAAGTATTAATTTATTAAAGGCTTTTAATTATCTACATGATGCTGTTTTATAATATGTGATAAACCCATAGTTTTAAGCAATGCTTTTAGAATAATGATGATGATCATTCTAATGAGATCTAAATTCTTAGAAAGCTTAAAACTAAAATAGTTCCCAATCATTGGATTACTAAATTGGGGATTAGTGAATCTGGATAGATTGGTACATACGTTGCTTGCTCATTGGATGAGGATGATTGATCTCATGATCATTTGTGTTGAGACACTAAAGCAAGTATGTAGGTGCTTATTAGAGAATAAGTTCATTTGAGCGTGGCTCGCTAAGGAATACCTAATGGAGTTTTTTACTCACCGTCAATAGGAATTCTGTAGTGATAGTAGTACAAGTGATCCTTGGACTTGAGATCATCATAGTATCTTGTGTATGATGAGTTATACTTTGACTTATTCCTTAAGACCCTTAGGGTATATCAAAGGTATGCTTGGGTATAATAAGTTATGCATGGAGATAATGTATGATCGATAAAGAATCTACCACTTATTAAAAGAAGAGAAATGTCCTATGTGATTCGATAAATGACAACCCAAAGTAGTCCTTGGCCATAATAGAATGAAATTAGAAAGGAGTTTCTAATTTGTATTATTTGAGTTGTGCATTTAAGGATCGAAAATACATATAATTAAATAAAATAAGACTTGACGGTAATTTCATGTCTTATATTTAATTGGGACATTGTATGGTGGAAGGATTGAATTATGACGATAACTATTTACTAAAAGGTTCTTTTATGATTAATGTTGAAATCTATATTATCCGGAAAGTCGTTGATCGCTAGGGAGGCTTATCCCTATTGTAGAATAAATATTATTTATTTAAATAAATTAATTGTTTAATTTATTTATTTAAATAAGATTAGAATTGTTCTAATTGATTTATTCACAATAGGTTTAATATGGAGAACCTAAAGGGTTACACCATAAAAGGAAGAATAATTATTTAAGAAGTTAATGGCATAATCGTAATAATATGTTATGTATATTTAATTTAATCTATGGTGATAGAATAAATTAAATAGCTTAATATTATTATTTAATATTTTAGAAATATTAAATATAAATTAATATGAGGAGTCTTATTAATATTATTACAATTATTATTATTATTTTAATTTCTAAAAGAGTTTAGAAATTAATTTAATATAATACTCTCATTTATTCCTAATTGGATTAGGAAGGAAAATTAGTTAAAGGAGTTTAATTAATTATTCCTAATAAGATTAAAGAGCCCTTTAATTAAAAAGGGTTTAATTAAATAATACCTTATTTTAATAGGGTTACTTGATATCTTTATAAGAGGAGTCTTATATCAGATATCAGGACTACGTGATAATTCCAATAGTTGGGAGAGTACTCCTTTTCTATAGAGATAGAAAACTAGGGTTTAGCCAAACACCCATCTTCTTGAATTCTTCTTCTTCCATGGTGGATCACCTCTAGAGGCCAAACACTTGGGTGGCTAACGTTGATCAAAGGAAAGAACCAAACCCGTGGATTCAAGTTGAGCGAAAAGATTGGAGGTGAACTTGCATCTTGCAGGAAGCTTCGGATCTTCAAGGGTATGTTTCTTATTCATCTTTTTTGTTTAATTAATAATTGTGCATAAAGGGTGATCCGGGTATATGGTTTGGAAAATTTTTTAAACTCTGATTTTTACACGTTTCCGCTTATTTATTTAAATTTGATTGCGTTCTTGAATATTACAAACCTAACAGTGGTATCAGAGCCAAACCTTTATGCAAATTATTAATTATTTTAATTTGATATGTGTTTAGAACAATTTAATTGGGCTTAATTTGTTTTATAAATTTTTTTTTTTTTAAAAAAAAACGGCGAAATCAGTTTGCGTTTTTTTTTATAAAAGAGTTCCGTGAATCATTACTTAACAGGTTGCATGCTCAAGTAGTTAGTAATCATGTGTTTCATGGTGAATGTTACATGAATACCATATATGATTACCTGAATGATTTTCAAGGGATCACGTGGCTATTGAACCTGGTTGGTGATTCCTATTAAAGGAAATCCTGAATCTAGCTTTCAAGTGATTTCATGTAAAGGCATATTAATGTTAATATTATATGATATATTCATGAATAGGATTTCATGTAATGGTTTAAAAAAAAGGAAAAGGAGATTCAAGTTTTTCATTTAACCATATACTGATATGTGTTGCACGGAAATTCAAGGGACTCCAGCCTCCAGGTGATTAATGGTTATCACGTGAATCAGCAGCCTTTATTTTGCAGTAAAGTGATTTCACGAGATTACAGGCTTTCGTGTATATAATATTTTAATAATTTTATAATTAAAATAAAAGTTTAATTTTAATTTTAAAATAAAAAGTTTATTTTAATTTTAAAATTAGAATTTCATGCTAACTAATTAGAGTTGGAATTGGATTCCATACTAACTAATTGGAGTTGAAATTGGATTCTATTTTTTCCTTAAATAAAGGAGTTTATTTAGATATGAAATAAGATTTCATATTATTCAAAATAAAAGAGTTTATTTGTGAATAGGAAAAAGAATCAGTCTTTCTTTAAGTAAAGGAGTTTATTTAGATATGAAATTAGATTTCATATTATTCAAAAATAAAAGAGTTTATTTGTGAATAGGAAAAAGAATCAGTCTTTCCTTAAGTAAAGGAGTTAATTTAGATATGAAATTAGATTTCATATTATTCAAAATAAAAGAGTTTATTTGTGAATAGGAAAAGTATCCGTGGTTCCTTTAATAAAGAAGTTTTTTTTTTTTTACATGGAATTGGATTCCATAATTAATTAAAATAAAAGAGTTTATTTTGATTAAAGATTTTGATTAAAATAAAATAGTTTATTTTATTCAAAATTGGATAAATTAAAATAAAATAGTTTTATTTTGATTTAAATTTAGATTAAAATAAAGGAGTTTATTTTGATTCAAAAAATAGATTTTATACTAACTAAATTTGCCCATTAAATGATATCAATATATATATTGAATGTTTATTATTCATCGGATGAATGTTATGTATGGATGCATATGGTGATATGTATGATAATAAATGAGATTGATTATGGACAATTGACGATGTGATTGGATTTTATTTTAGTTGGATGCATGAATGTATGAGTTTTATTAAATGGGTCTGCGTGATTGCCTCTTCTCTAATTTTTAGAATGTAAATTCTATCTCCTCCTATGTACTTCCCTTGACTTACGATCAAGGTTTCTATTTATTTTAAATAGTTTTGTAATAGGAATAGTTAGAATTAATTTTGAAAAATTGGAGATCAAGAGCAAGGAGCGCTTGAAGACCCGATTTGTAATGGAGCAGGGTTTAAATGTAATAGTTATATTTAAATATTATTTCTTGCACCCTAGGGTTTGATCTTTTGGTTCACTTGGTGGCTCTAGTGAACCAAACTAGAATAAAAGTCCATAATCAATCAAGAGTAGAATATAGTATTCTATATGTACATGCTTATACTATATATATTATATATTATGCAAACATGCTTGCATGTTCATTAATATAATAGCGTATTTATATATATATATGCATATGCGTATGCTAAACAAGATGAGACAAATTTAATAACAAACCCCTCAATTTTTATATTAAGTCCTAAGCGTTCAAAGATATTTGGAATATCGAGCGCCGCCTTCAGCATGATAAAATTAATAGAGTATCAAATATTTAGTATGAGTTTGTTGTGTCACCACAATGCAAGTATTAAGTATTTAAGATGTTAATTTATCACATTTGATGCTTATAAAGAAAATTGAACAATATTGTTTTGTTGTGTCACCACAAGGATGATATTTTCTTTTTTGAATATATGGAGTGCTAGGTCGGACTTAACTTGGATAATTTTGATTCGGATGTGCCACCACTTGATCAAAATAATCTAAGAGGCAAAAGAAAAGAGTTGTATAGTTGATGTAATTGACAAAAGTTGTCTACCTATTTATTTATATATAGTTTGTTGTGTCACCACAAGGCTATATACATTTGAAATGGGATCCTTATTCTCACTAGCAAATCTTTAATTAGATTTTGCCGAACTATATAAGTGAGGGTAATATAGTTTGAAGAAAATAGTGGGAGATACCAATTTAAAACAAAACCTAAATTATTTTGGTAATTAATAAAAGAATGTATGTTAAAATGTTGTTAATTACAAATTCATTTAAAGAATTTTACAATGTCTAAATTACTATCACTGCGAAACATATTAGATGTTATTTAATCGGACCGTATTAAACGGATTGGTTAAGAAGTTTGAGAATAGTTCTCATGGCTGAAAAGTTATCTTATGTCCTTAATACGTCTATCCCTGCAATGGTTGCAGACAATGCCTCTGAGGAAGACATTGCTACTTTTAGAAAGTGGCAAGATGATTACTGATTGGCTCAATGCATCATGCTCGCATCTATGAACTTGAGCTTCAGCCGGACGATGAAACTATGGATGCTTCTACTATATTCCTGCACATCAAGTAGTTGATGGTGAGGAAAGTAGGACTGATAGATATCAGATATCTAAGGAGCTCATCCGATCTAGAATGACCGATGACACTACAGTACAGATAAAAGTCCTTAACATTATCAATTTGATTGATCAATTAGAACAACGAGTTTTGTCATGGATGGAGAGTTGAGCCAAGATTTGATCTTGCACTCACTCCTGGACTCCTTTCACAATTGTTGTGAATTTTTCATATAAACAAGCTAGATATCAGCCTCGCTGATTTGCTTAATATGTTGAAAAATGTTGAGAGTCACTTTTTAACCAAGAAAGACCATGTCTTACTGGTAGGGGTTAAATGATCTTCTGAAAAGAAGAACGATTCTAAGAAGGTAAATAGAAAAGGCCAAAACAAAGGATAATAAGAACAAAACTGATACGGATAGCAAAGGAGATTGCTTTCAACGCAATAAGCCCGGACCTTTGGAAAGAAAGCTGCGAGAAGCATCTTGCGAGAGGCTAACCAAAGAAGCTTAGTGAAGTTTTGGTTACAATCGATTTTTGTTCATGATTGAAATAAATTTTTTTTAAGTCGAGGTTCTACTTGGGTATTAGATCCGACTTTGGTTATCATAAATATAGATTTATGAAGGACCAACAGAAGTAGAAAGCTAAACAAATATAAGTAATCCTATGTATGCGGAAATGTAGCAAAGGTTGCCATATTAGCTATAGAAACTTATAGTTTAAGACTTTACTGAGGCAAATCTATTAAGTCGATAAGTTGTTATTGTATTCCAATTCTTGTTAGAAACATTATTTCCATTTTATTGTTGGATGATAAAATTTTTGGTATTATAATTAAGAACAATTGTTGTTCTATTTATAATAATAATGTTTCGTATAGAACTGAAAGATTACTTAATGGATTTTGTATACTTGACTTACGTGAAAAATTATTTTGTAAATTGAACAAACTAGTATAAGAAAAGGAGATGATCATTCAAAGAGTTGAATGTATGTATTTGTTGAAATACAAGTGTGAATTATTTGAAAGGTTCAAAGAATTCAGAAGTGAAACAAATTGGCAAAGTATTAAGATTCTTTGATTAGATCAAGGAATAAATACTTGTGCAATAAGTTTCTAGATCATCTCAAATGGTTTTCTCATAATGGACACCTCATGATACGTAATAATTGATTGATGTATCCGAAAGGAAAATCATACCTTGTTGAACATGAGTACGGTCCAAAATGATTTTATCGACATTCCAAAGTATCCTTCAGGATCATGTCCTAGAAATGGGCTGACATATCTACGAAAAGGTAACCTCAAAATCCAGCCCCAAGACTCCATAAAAGTTATGGGCAGGGAGGATTCCTAATCTTAAGTATGTTAAGATAAGGGGTTGTCCAACTTATGTGAAAAGGTTTGAAGGATAAGCTTGGGACAAGATTTGACATGTATGATTTGTGGGACATCCTAAAGTAAGTTTAGGGTATATGTTCTATAATTCTACTTAGCAAAAGGTGTTTGTAATGAAAACACATTTGCTTCTAAGATAAAGGTGTTTATCATTAAAAGGGGCTAGTGGGAGGATAATTGATCTTGAAGAATTCAAGAACCACAAAATACTATAAGTCAAATAAGAGGAACTCGTAGATAGACCTATTATACCATAAACCGAATCGTAAATCGGAATAATCTTGAAGATACGGGAGGTATGGATTCATCATAGATGATGATGATGAGGTACACATCATAGAAGATGATGATCCGATTACATCTGATGAGGTAAGTGTTATAGACACTCAGAGAAATGGATTGAAGCAAGTTTCTCAAATATGGAACATTCGTTTTGACGAGGCAATCAAAAGAGTTTGATTTTATCAAAATAAGAATGAACCTAGTGTGTGTACAAAAGGGTCAGTGGGAGCATCGTGACATTCCTAGTACTATATGTTGATATACTACGGATAAGGAATGACATACCAATGCTACAATCAGTAAAGATAAAGTTGTCTAAACATTCCTCCATGAATGATTTGGAAGAGTATCTTAATTGGGTATATAAATCTATATAGATAGATTTAAGAGGATGCTCGACTTAACACAAGGAACGTATATTCATTTGATGCTAAAGTCGTTTAGCATGGCAAACTCCAAGAGATGTCTCATGTCGATGAGCTATGGAGTGTATCTCTCTTAATAGTCCCCACAGACTCCTGAAAAGAGAGGTCGCATGAGTGACAATCATGCATGCAATGAAATGTACGAGACCTGATGTTGATCAGTCATATTATGGAGAAGTTCACTATGAGTCAGTGAAAAATATCTTAAAGTGCTTAACCGGCACTAAGGATGTGATGATATTCATGGTGGGTCTTAATTAAAACTAGAGGGCTTAATGGACTCAAGTTTTTCGAGATAAAACAAGACGACAAAAAATCCTCTTTAAGGTAAAGGGTTACCTTGAGCGGTGGTGCGATGAATTGGAAAGGTTCCAAACAAAGAAAGAGTTCTTTGGTTTAGTGATAAAGACAAAGTATATAGCTATAAATGAAGGCGCAAGTTGATTGTTTGGATTAAAGTTCATTCTGAGAACTAGGAATAGTTCTAAGTCTCATCTTGGATCTAAACATGTGTTGTGGCACTTTCATTTGATTATTAGAATCATTGAAAGATGAAAAATCACTATAGAGATAGTGGACTCTCATGAACAACATTACATATCCATTAACTAAACCTTATCCAACAGCAGGATAATCGTCACTTAGAGAAGAAGAGTATGAGATACCATGACGATTGGCTTTAGTGCAAGTGGGAGATTGAAAGTAGTATGCACACAAGCCAATCATGTTTGATGATAAATCATATACTTTGTAACAATCTTATTCATTTATTAATAAAAAAGTATTAATTTATTAAAGGCTTTTAGTTATCTACATGATGTTGTTTTATAATATGTGATAAACCCATAGTTTTAAGCAATGCTTTTAGAATAATGATGATGATCATTCTAATGAGATCTAAATTCTTAAAAAGCTTAAAAGTAAAATAGTTCCCAATCATTGGATTACTAAATTGGGGATTAGTGAATCAGGATAGATTGGTACATACGTTGCTTGCTTTCATTGGATGAGGATGATTAATCTCATGATCATTTGTGTGAGACACTAAAGCAAGTATGTAGGTGTTTATTAGAGAATAAGTTCATTGAGCGTTGGCTCGCTAAGGAATACCTAATGGTGTTTTACTTGCTGTCAATAGGAATTCTGTAGTGATAGTAAGACAAGTGATCCTTGGACTTGAGATCATCATAGTATCTTGTGTATGATGAGTTATACTTTGACTTATTCCTTAAGACCCTTAGGGTATATCAAAGGTATGCTTGGGTATAATAAGTTGTACATGGAGATAATGTATGATCAATAAAGAATCTACCACTTCTATTAAAAGAAGAGAAATGTCCTATGTGATTCGATAAATGACAACCCAAGTAGTCCTTGGCGGCGAGAATGAAATTAGAAAGGAGTTTCTAATTTGCATTATTTGGAGTTGTGCATTTAAGGATCGAAATACATATAATTAAATAAAATAAGACTTGTGAAGAATTCCATGTCTTATATTTAATTGGGACATTGTATGGCGGAAGGATTGAATTGTATGGTAACTATTTACTCAAAGGTTCTTTTATGATTAATGTTGAAATCTATATTATCCGGAAAGTCGTTGATCGCTAGGGAGGCTTATCCTATTGTAGAATAAATATTATTTATTTAAATAAATTAATTGTTTAATTTATTTATTTAAATAAGATTAGAATTATTCTAATTGATTTATTCAACCTAGGTTTAATATGGAGAACCTAAAGGGTCACACCATATAAAAGGAAGAATAATTATTTAAGAAGTTAATGGCATAATCATAATATATATGTTATGTATATTTAATTTAATCTATGGTGATAGAATAAATTAAATAGCTTAATATTTATTATTTAATATTTTAGAAATATTAAATATAAATTAATAAGAGAGTCTTATTAATATTATTACAATTATTATTATTATTTTAATTTCTAAAAGAGTTTAGGAATTAATTTAATATAAGTACTCTCATTTATTCCTAATTGGATTAGGAAGGAAAATTTGTTAAAGGAGTTTAATTAATTATCCCTAATAAGATTAGGGAGCCCCTTTAATTAAAAGGGTTTAATTAAATAATACCTTATTTTAATAGGGTTACTTGATATCTTTATAAGAGGAGTCTTATATCAGATATCAGGACTAATGTGTGCAGCTAAATTTGTAATAGTATTTTGTGATAATAATGTTATATGTTAGACAAGTTATGAATTATGTATAAGTTAAAGTCACTCTTCCGCAATAATTATAGAATTAGTTATAGAATGATTGTACTAGATCCGTGGTGATTTAGGACCCGGATTTGGGGCTCTCACTGACTCATCATTGGAAAGAGCATGATAGTATTCTTCTTATTTTTCTTTGGGATCTATTGTCATATGATATCTATCATAACTTAGATGCATGGCCTCCCATGTACGAAGGTTTTCTTGAGCATTTTCCAAAGATTTTAATTTCTAAAATAGTAATTAACTGTACTTTTATGTAAAGTGCCATTGTAAGGTGTTGTGGTCAAGGCACCATGAGAATTTCATATATTTTTATTAAAACTCACAGTTTAACTGTGGTCATATTTTATACGATAGTTTAAAAATTAGAATTTGAAGATTTGTATTTGGAAATTATGTTAATGTATTTTGTGGTGACCCAGAATGGGTTGGGTGGATTGGACCTATTTTGGGGGAGTTACATTTTGGTATCAGAGCTTAGGGATATGGTCGCTAGCAGAGATATGAGTCTAAAACTAGGAGGGGAGAGACAACTAATATACTTCGCTAGTGTGTAACTTACCTAAGCTGAAATTTTTAACTTGATAAGTTGACAAATTATGATATGTCAATTAACCTATGTTTTGAAGATATATTCTAGAATGATATCTGAAATACAAGAGATGAGAAATGGGAAAATCATGATACAGAGGATATAACCAGAAAGGTACAATCCGAAAAGAAAGCACGGTATTCTCATCTCTTCGAACTACCAAGTACGTAAATTTTGAGGGCAAAATTTCATAAAGAGGGGAGATTGTGAGATCCCAAATTTTATGAAATGAAAGTATTCAATTTTCCTATAATTATTATTCTATTTTGGTAAATAGTTAAATTGATAAAAGTTTAAAGTTAAGGGTGATATTTGAAAATTTTGCAAAGTAAGCAAGTTGTTATAAAATATTCGTTGTGTCGGGAAATATTCGTTTGGTCGTGGAATATTCTTTTTTTCGGGGAATATTTGTACGACGACACAATCATTGGTGGACTCCACAACAGAAGTATTGTCGTAGCCATAAAACGACAGAAATATCTTTTTATAAAAATAACGGCGAAAGTTTTACAGTTAAACTGTTGAAATACCCGGTGGTAAAAGTATAGTAATATGTGTGGTTGCATAGTAGCATACGGTATTGATTATTGATGATTACGTGAGAAATCACTCAGTTATACTCAATTATTGCTACAGTAATTGCTGCATAATATCTCTCATATTATTGATTCAATTATTGTCACAGTATCATCTGTATAATATTTTATATTATTAAATCAATAATTAAGACTGCAAAGTTATTCATATTATTATTTGCAATATTGATGATATCTAGAAAGTTCTGTCGAGGAGAGGTTTGGTCACCTAATTGTGCGCCAATAGGGAGAAATCCTTATCAGAAAGCCCCATCTTTTTCTGGGAATGATATGGTTGTTAAATATTGTGAGTTATAATATTAATGATGAATAAGTTTGTGTTGATTAAAGATGAAATTGATATTTCCAGTGTGTTGGGATTATTAGTGTTAGTGGAAATCGACTTGTATTTCGATAAGGTTATATTGACTAATCGGGTAATTAATCGGATAAATGAGCAATTAATTGCTATTAATTCATATGCTTATAACTATTTGTTCACATGTATTTACTATTGATTCAAATGCATGTACTAATAGGGGAGATGGTGCAAGATTGATAATACTTACATGAATAAATTAAAAATAGAGGTATAGATAAAGGTACTATAATGTAACTATTTTTTTTCAAATGTATGGAACTATTGATTCACATGATGTACTATTAGGGGAAGTGGTGCAAGTTTGATAATACTTGAAGGACTAAATTAAAAATGAAGGAAAAGTTGAAGGTATTATACTGTAATATTTTGAGCCCAAAACGTGCAATTATCGAAACTATATTTTCTTATAAATAGAAGCTCATTCTTCTTTCATTCTCACCAATTCACTAAGACTCACAAGAGCAATTATAGAGAGAGAATCTATAGAGAGAGAAGCTATAAAGAGAAAGAAGAAGAGAATTCTGCTACTTCACTACTCTCGTATCCAGTCTTCTTCTAAGATAAGGGGTATTATTTATTTCATATTCTGAAGAGAGATTATTTTTCATATTCGTATGAATATTATTTTCGTTTAATATTCGTAAGGAATATCATTTTCATTCAATATTCATTGTCTTCGTTTAATATTCGTAAGGAATATTATTTTCGTTCAATATTCGTAAGGGATGCTATTTATTTCTTATTTGTAAGGGATATAATTTTTGTTCAGTATTCATAAGAAATAATATTTTCTTCCATAATCTGTAGTATGTGAGTAATATTATTTCGTCTCGTATTCCTGATTATACACTCATTTTGTTGAAGTATTGCTTCTATATTCCATAAAATTAGTAGAGTATCCTTGATATTTACACTTAATCTAGTATCTTTTCATGGAAATACTATTCTGAGCATTCATGATAATTATGGATCTTTTTATAACGGAATACTATTCACGAGTTACTATTCATGAGTTATTATTTACAGATTACTATTCACCCAGTTACTATTCACTCAAATATTATTCACTCGGGTATTCGGGACACTTTTCATGCCAGGGTACTATTCACGAGTTACTATTCACCTAGTTACTATTCACTCAAATATTATTTACTCGGGTATTTGGGGCATTTTTCATATCAGGGTACTATTCACGAGTTACTATTCATGAAGTATTATTCACAGGGTACTATTCACCCAAAAAATTTCTTTCTTTTTTGCCCAAATTATTTTTGATACATGAATATTATTCTTAAATTTTACTCCACAAAGCAGTATCATGTTGACAATTTGGATATTTTTAAACTCTAGATAAATTTAAAGTCTTTAATATTTATCATTGATTACGTTTGATTAATGCTTATATCATTGTCATCATCCTTATACTTATATTGTGATGAAAGTCATCTTTGGCTTAGTGCATAGATGGACTGTTGATTGGTAAGATTATGATTAGGGATCATTCGGTATAATCATGACCCGTAATATTATAAATGATGTGGTAAAAGTCCTCATTGGCCCGTAGTGCATTGATGGACATATGTTAGTATGATCATAACCATACGTTCTCTTTGGCCAAGGTTGCAAAGATGAATTGTTGTTTGGCATGGTCATGATCATTGTTGAAAACACGAATATCCTTGGCCCGTAGTGCATGGATAATTTGTGGTCGTGATACTAATGAATATCCTTGGCCATAGTGCAAGGATGATTCGATGATGTGGATTATTTATTAAGTTGAGTCTCAGCAATAAAATATTGATAATAAACTTTTAATTCATAGAAGATAGTAGATATCATGCTCTACTTGACTCTTCTAAAATACAGTTGTATGTCTTTGGCCTGTAGTGCAAAGATGGACTGTTAATGAATATCTTTGGCCCGTAGTGCAAAGATAAATTTATTAGTATGATTATGAACAAGAACTGTGATTTGGTATAACCATGATCTTTGATGTTTCAGGTAAAGACAAGTGATGAAAATTATCTTCATCCTGGGTGCGAAGAGGAATTTAGAATCACAATTATGATTATGAGTTATTTATATGATTGTGGACAGGAACTATTGATTGATGTTACAGGGATAAAACATTGTTGGTGGACTTTTAACGTGGAGAAGATAATAGACTTTATGGTCTATTTGACTCTTCTAATGGATTGCTCGTTCCGCTGCCAATTATGGTTGTAAAGTTTTATCATCTACCATATGTTCTAAATCTGTGTTTTATTACTAATGAAGGCTATTGATAATTTAATTATCTTTAGTCATTATATTCTTTACTAGGCTAGTTGTACTCACCCTTTTGCTTCACAATTCCTTTCAGGTAATAAGAGTGTAGCTGGGTCAAGCGGGGGTAACAAGGGAATAACACGATGGTCTATAGCTATTGAGGTTTCCCCTAAAACAGTATGGAAATAATTTTATTGAGAATTTTAGATAAGTGTGTCGTATTTTATACATCATTTTAATTGTTGATTTTGGTGAACCGAATAGGGTAAGGTGAACCCAACTTTGGAAGGGTGTTGCCACTATCATACAAGATGTCTAATGACAGACGACTTCATTTTATCATAAGATAGGGTTGTGCACATGCACTTGCTGATTATATCTATGAGCACTACCTATATAATCTCGGAGTTTAGTTGAAATATAATTCTCAATTGGAGATAATGGAGATAAATATATGTCAAGAGAAGACTCACCATTGGAAAGAGCATGATAGTAATATTCTCATTTTTCTTTGGGGTTTATTGGGTCAACCAAGGATAATTCTCGAGTCATATGATATCTATCATAACTTAGATGCATGGCCTCCCATGTATGAAGGTTTCCTTGAGCATTTTCTAAAGATTTTAATTTCTAAAACAGTTATTGACTGTACTTTTATGTAAAGTGCCATTGTAAGGTGTTGTGGTCAAGGCACCATGAGAATTTCATATATTTTTATTAAAACTCACAGTTTAACTGTGGTCGTATTCTGTACGAAAGTTTAAAAGTTAGAATTTGAAGATTTGTATTTGGAAATTGTGTTGATGTATTTCGTGGTGACCCAGAATGGGTTGGGTGGATTGGACATGTTTTGGGGGCATTACAACAATGCTGAAGAAGTTACGTGGAAACTCGAAGACAAAATGATGAAAGTTATCCTCAGTTAATTGTTTAATCTTTTAATAGCAATTATGGGGACATAATCTTTTTAAGGAGGGAGGAATGTAATGGGATGAAATAATTGTGTTGTGATTCTGGGGACAAAATTCTTTTAAGGAGGGAATGATGTAACGAATGAGAATTTTGTATTAATTGAAAATATTTATCGAGTTAAATAAATATTTTAGTTGGTTTATTTATTAAAAGAAAATAAATATTTGATGAAAATTATTGTGGAATAATTTAATTAAGTGTGAACATTAATTAAATTGATGTTAAATGAGTTAATGGTGGTGCGTGTTTTATTACGCTAATGTGTTGGTAATGTAATATCCTAATTTAATTAAATAATTAAATTAAAGGATAGGTGAATTGTTATATAATTACAATGTTAAGTAATGGTGATGTTCTAATTTACTTTAATAATTAAATGAGAGATTTAATAATTTGTTAAATAAAATTATAATTATATGACAATTTGATTTAATGAATTAATACTAATATAATTAATTGTTTAAAAGGTGTGACATATGAACTATAAAATAAGAGAGTTAGCAAAATAATTTAAAAAGGGGTTTTATGGAGTCTAGCCAAACATGGTCCTGTGACTCTTGGGTTAATTTAATAAATAAAACCTTTTGTGGGTGTAATTGGTAAGTGGGTTAAGTTGCGTGTAATGTTATTCCATCAGTTTTTTACGAAGTATTATTTTTAAGTCTAAGAGGAAGAAGAACACAGAGAAGAAGATAGAGCCTTTGAGAGAATTGAGAGAAGATAGAATACTCTAAAAATTTGAAGAAGAGAAGTTCTGGAAATCTAAGAAGGAAGAAGAGGAATTAAAGCTCTACTAATCATCTAAGGTTAAAGAAGAATCAAGGTAAACAATCTAATTCTAATTCTAAAGTTTTAAGTTCTTAGTTTTTGGTTTTCTCAAAATAATCCTCTATAAATAGATTTGGGTGGTTAATTTGATGAGATATGATTTATATATGTTAATGGATGATTATAATGTCATAATTATCATTTAGAAACTATTTTGGAGTTGTTAAATTCATGTTAACATGCTTTAAGATGAAGAATTGGGTTTTTGTGATTATATATACAAAATGGCTTATTTGGACTCAAAATTGGTGGTTTAATCATGTAATAATCTGTATATTGATGATCAATTATGATAGTACATTAAAAAACGAAAAGAATGGAAGTGGACTGAATTAATTTGGTCAAGAAACGAATCTGTGGTGTTTGTATTCGCTAAATATGTTAAAATTTGTATATTAAGCATGAACTTTGATTTTGGTGGCTTTAAATTTGTTATTAGTGTTGTTTGTGTTATTAGAATGGTTGTTTATATATGTTATGTGGTTTTGATTGGGTTTATAACTTTTGGGTATGCCTAATTTGATGGTTGTATAGAGTTTTGGGAGTTTTTGGTTTAGAACAGTGTAGAAAGTAGTGTGCAGATTTTAAAGTTGCGCAGCGGCACAACTGCGCCGTGTTAAGGCCTAATTAGGGCGCTTCCGTGCATAGTGGCGTAGCTACACTGTAATGAAGACCAATAATGGCGCAGCTGCGCCAACACCTGAATTGAAATAATGTTGTTTTGTTAAGTGTTATGTTGGGGTGGTGTGAACTTAACTTAACCTAACCTAATGAACATAAAGAAGCTTTAAACATGTTTTAAGATTTATCATGAGTATATAATCACAAAGTTGAATTATAAATTACGATTTGGAAAGTTTTAGGAGAATTTAACTTGTTGTTTGTTAGAATTTGAATATTAAGACTTTTGTTGTATACTTGTGGAGATTTATGATTTTTACTATGTGGTTAGCTAGGAAGTTCAGATCATGAACTAGGTTATTAAGTGTACTAAAGTGGGAAGTTAAATCAATGAACTTAGTTATAATGTAACTAATGGATATTGTGATCTTAATGATATATATATAGGATATTTGGAGAATGTGAATTATAAATTATATAGCTTACATACGAGGAAAGTTTCCTAATTCCTGACTTGTTATTATTACACAAGTTCTCTAACCTTCAATCATTATTCAGCAAGGTTTCTTAACTTAATTCAATTCTTATATTCTTAAATAGGCTTTCTAAATCTTTCTAAAAGTATTACTTCGATAAATGATATTTATTCAGTTGTGAATCATTGAGACTCTATCAATTGTGGAATCATAAATTGCTTATATACCTCTATAATCTTGAAAGCATGAATTCGATGACTAACACTTGTTCAGTTTATAAACCATTAAGACCATATCCCTTTATTGATTCGTTGATATACTTTGTACATGAAGTTATTGTAATTAAACTCTTGAATAGTTATTGATCCCTATTTAATTCTACTAGTACTTGGCTGATAAGCATACTAAAGATCTAGGATTCTTTTGAAGTTAATTGCAAACCAAACTTCCTTTGGTACGAAACCTAATGATTAAAACTGAGATGAACAACTCTGTATCAGTGGATTATTTTAGAGCTGCGTAATAGTGTTAAAATGTTTGTGCAATATATAGTACAAAGGGTTGATCACCTGGAGTATGAGACGACGGTCTATACAGTCGTTTAGACTGTTAAAGGTTGCAGTAGAACACTTGTTAACCTAGGACATAGATGATGGTTATAGTCTTTTAGACTGTCAAAGGTTAAAGTGGAAATACTTGACAATCTAGAATATAGTTCGTGGTGTTGTGACCCTCAGTGTATTCCTTTGATATTGATATATGTTATTTGATTTAAAAGTTCATTATTCCTTTCAACTCATAGCTCTTGAATTAATGCTTATTGTTTCCGGTAAAGAATATATTGTCATTTGACTTATTGAAAAGTTCATTTAAACAGATAAAGCATAATGAAAGTGGAGTTTTGAAAAACTATTTTCAAACCCTTTCGCTCGCATAAGAATTGAGGCATTTGATACTTCCAATTTATTCTGTATACGGCTTGATTTATTTTTTGTTTAAGATGCAAAACATCTTTAACAATATATATATATATATATATATATATATATATGTTTGTATGTGTGTGTATGTGCGTGCGTGCGTGTGTGTGTCGGACTTTTATAGGCATAAAAGCCATCGAAGTAAGCCCGAGAACCACAAACCACGATTTTCACTATTATGAGGCCTTAAATCCGGATAACCATTTTAAGGTCCCCTCATTTACATTTACAAAAGGGTTGCAAGCTAACTGTACAACTTAAACAAGTCCATTATAGGAACCGGATTTAGATTCATTAACTAAATTGTATATCCTGCAGTTCCTAGGCTGACATAATATTATTTAAAAGCTTGCATAATAAATATTGAAATGAAACGCGCATTTAATTCTAAACGTTGCAAAATAAAGGATTTATCAGTTAAATCCTTGCATGCGTGTAATCAGGCTTCCCGTTTCCTCTAGATACAGATCTAGGGTCACATGCTTGCCAAATATTTAAAACTATAAAGAAAACTAGATTTTACTAAATCTTTGTTATTCTAGCTCAAGGGTTCCAACTTTACAACTTTAGAACCGGTTAAAAGCTAAAACTGGCTAGATTTAGATAAATTTAGTCAAAACACTTTAAATATCAAATATTACACCAAATAAATGGTTAAAATCACGATCCAAGCATAACTAATCAGTATATATATATAAAGAGACAGGTCTGAAGAGATCTTACAACCTTGCACGAGATGAGTTATCGAACGACTTTTGGTGCCTTTAAACTGAACTTCCACCGGTTAAAATTTGATATGTTGTAGTATATATGCATATGAGGGTTTCTAAGTGAGATTTACAAGTTTAGAAGAAAGATTTGAGCTATTTTACAATGTAGTGTTTAGATTTGGGCCCTTCTTTCTCTATAAATCTATCTCCTCTCTTCTAAATAAGACGATAGAGGGTCCTATATATAGGCCCTGGCTTCCGCATGTGTACCTGCGGTTTTCGTAGGTGTACCTGCGAAAAAGCCCAATTGGCCCCGCCGCTACCTCAATCGATGCGCTTTTTGCTGAAACATCCATAACTTGCAATCCAGAAATCTAGTGGAGGTGTGCCATATCATTCAAGAAAGCTCTTTCCAAGAGCTACGAAATGACATAGGGCTTACTCTTTTCCAAATTTGTGAAGATTGGTCCATGACCAAATAGCATCTTCGGGTCTTCGCATGTAGTCCGTTGAGTTATCTCGCATAATTTACGCTCGGAAGTGCTGCAATGGCTCTTTGTGACCCTATCTATAGCTGTACTAGGGTTGTTGATGTTGTCTTGTTAAAATAACCTTTTTGCTCTCCCAGAGTTGTCTCTAGGGTTGATAGGGCTTTGGGCTGTCCCTAGGAGTTGTCTCTAAGGTTGATTTAATATCCCCCAAGTCTATTTCTAGGGTTTGATTTAATATAGTTCTCTAGGGTTGTCTCTAGAGTGAATGTGCGATCCTCTAGGATTGTCTCCAGAGTGAGGAAAAAGTTAATTTTACCATCTTACATAGTTAGTAATAAGAAAAAAAAAATTAGAGTGTCTATAAATGCCCCTCTTTATATTGTTTATGCCATGCAATGGAATGAACAAGATAAAGATTACTAGACACTTAAAACCTGACAAAACGTACTGATGCAATGCAATGCAACATGTTTTGATGTTATGGATGTGGTTTTTTATGTTTGGCGTTATTTATAACGACCTTTTTCACCAACAGCTCCTGACATTTCTGCTAGGGATGGAGTATCAATGGTTTTTTCCACCGAATTGTCCAATGCCTACTCGAACGGTAGTTTGAAAAGCTTTCATCACCGACCTTTCTCTACTCAAATGGTAGTTTACAGAGGCTTTCATCACCGAACTTTCTCGATGCCTACTCGAACGGTAGTTTATAGAGGTTTTCATCACCAAACTTTCTCGATGCCTACTCGAACAGTAGTTTATAGAGGCTTTCATCACCGAACTATCTCGATGCCTACTTGAACGATAGTTTACAAAGGTTATCATAACTGAACTTTCTTGATTTCTACTCGAACAGTAGTTTACAGAGCCTTTTATCACTGAACTTTCTCGATGCCAACTTAAACGGTAGTTTACAAAGGTTTTCTTCACCGAACTTTCTTGATGCCTACTCGAACAGTAGTTTGCATGGGTTTTTATTACCGAACTTTCTCGTTGCCTACTCAAATGATAGTTTGTAGAGGTTTTCATCACCGAACTTTCTCGATGCTACGCTGGATTGTTGCCAATAGTTTACAATATCAGACATACCGATGTCTTTGCTAAATTAGTGTTCAACGGCTTACATCACCTGATCTTCCCGATGCTACGCTGGATTAACGCAAATGATTTACAATTATCAGATTAACTGATCTCTTCGCTGAAGTAGTGTTTAACAGATTGCATCACCGGACCTTCCCGATGATACGCTGGATTGACACAAATATTTTACAATTATCAAACAGACTGATCTCTTCGCTAAAGTAGTGTTCAACGGCTTGCATCACTGGACCTTCCCGATGCTACGCTGGATTGAGACAAATGGTTTACAATTATTAGATAAACTGATCTCTTCATTGAAGTAGTGTTCAAGGGCTTGCATCACCGAACCTTCCCGATGCTACGTTGGATTGACGCCAACGGTTTACAATTATCAGACAGACTGATCTCTTTGCTAAAGTAGTGTTCAAAGACTTTCATCACCGGACCTTCTCGGTGTTATGCTGGGCATTTCTTATATAACAGATTCCATCATCTTTCCCTCCGATGAAGATAGTTTTTGAAAGCTATCCTTGCCAGATTTTCTTGATGCTTCACTAGGATAATACCAATGGCTTATACTGAAAATCTCATACTTCCAACGTTTTTAAGGATTTCAGGCGCTTTTCGCTTAATCGCGTAGAACCTTTTTTGCTGATTTAACTTTTTGGATTTTGGGAGACATGCTGTTGAGTAGAAAATCTAATTATGCTCACACATAAGTGCACTTGGTCAACAAGTAATATAATGATAAGTCGAGTATCGTTCCCACAAAGATTTAGTAAGATATTAACCCTCATAATTACCAGCCCTATATTAATCCAAATTTTATTAAACTATCCAATTTATGAATTATAAATATAAAAACCAAAAAATATTAAGAATACTAAGAAAACCAAACAATTAACAAACTTAAAAACTGTAATTTCAAACAAATATTAGAGAATTAGGCTTACAACTTCACTCTAAGTATCACTCCGATTATTACACCTTATTCCAGCTTAATACACTATCCCAGTTTATTAATCAAGAACACTCAAGTAGAACTAGCCATCTCTGTGACGCCCCCAAATTCGGGTATCTTCCAACCTGATATATGGTGCTACACGGTACTCATAACTATACAATCATTCCATTGAAAACACAACATAATGAAAATATTAATTATCTTCTTATTATAATCAAAGTGAAATCCTTTCCCAGGTTCATAAACCGATTACATCATTCGTTGTTCGTAAGTATAATACATACAATCATACTAATCTATTACAAGATTGTTAACTATCCATCTTAGCCTTGCCCTTATTTCTCTTAGCATTCTCAGTATGCTCGGCTTTAACTACAATCATATTATTCACACAAGAAGTGAACATAACAAGCTCAGCAAGTATAACAAAGAATAATATCAATACCACCTTCATGAATTATATGAAAATCTTCCATAACTGAACAAATAGTCATGAAGTATTACAAAACATTAATACTTAACAATTCATAACATCAATCCCAAAGTATATAATAGTTTAGGAATTCTGAACCGGTCGAAAGACCATGAACAATATCTTTCTGTTTTCATACTTGAAAAGGACATCACAGCACTAAGGCTGTACATCCGGCATTTCTTATGAGCACTTCTAGGTGATCAGCCTATAGAACTCTATGTTGATCAACATTCATCCGTTAAACGTATTTACATTTAAGTTTTGGCAAACTCGCTTGCCCATCGAATAATCGATGAAAATACGTTTGTTTGTTCATAAACAAACTTACCTTTGAATCCGTACCAAATACTTGGGATAGGATAGCGTTATAATTTCTATATAGAAAGATATGTATATAAATCAATCTATTTCTTACAAATAGTCTAGCCAAGTTAAAACTGGCATCGACCCTTTCTTTAAAATCATTCATGCAACTCATTATAATGAATCACAGAAAACTCGATTAACACGAAGGTTAGACAAGCGTTAAGAAAAATTGCCTTCAAGCGTCTTCGAATAATTTATTCGACAGTTCTCAGTCTTTACAGAATCTACATGATATATTCACATAGCACACTGTAATTAGCTACCAAACAATCAATCACATTGTTTCTACCAACTTCTTTCTCTTCTATGTTTTAATTGACTTTATTTCATTAATAAGGTCAATTCATCTTACTACCCTTCATCGCAGCTTATTAACGATCTTACGTTACTAACTGAACTGAATCATCATTGGTGAAGTACCAATGTCAATTACCGTTCATGGTTTATTTATTAACACTTCTTGTTCTTCGTTACCATACTAACAACTCGCGTTCAATTGCTAAGTTCATCACCATATACACTAGTATATGTAATATAGGAATAGTTTTAGTATGCTTATTAAGTATATAAACTTAACTTATACAGGTCTTGAAATAATTGGAGTTCAAACCTAACTTGTCTAACAAATGCCCTACCTCGGCGCTGCGGTGTGGCCTCTATACACAACACCGGCTGCTGACATGCGACGTTTAAAGATACCTAAGCCGGTCTCGGTCTCTTGTCATGCAAGAAAACCTATACCTGTGAATGGCACTGTGGCGCCACTCTTTAGTAGCTCATTTACTGCGATTGCGGCGGCGCATGGCGACGACACTTATAGTTATGTTTGGCATCTGCGGCGCGGACCTCGACCTAAATTTTTTTTCTGAGATAAAATTTGAATGAACTTCCCGGCTTCATAACTTCTTCGTTATAAGTTAACTTGAAATTCACTTCTAAGTTATTATCGAGCGTTCGTTAAATGCTTTCGAGCATCCAATACTCGTTTTCTTCGTTTTAAGTCAGAATCCAACGATTCTTAAGTCCACGACTCTTAAATACCACGTCTCATGTGTTGACATTGAAAACCAACGTTTTTAAGTCTCACGACAACTTTCGACTACTAATCCAGAATTCCTATGTTTTCGACGTTTAACGTCTATTTCCGTAAAATTCGCCATAACTTCATTACTAGTGTTCTATATGCCAAATCAAATGCAACAACTCCATTGATCTCATATCTACATCCTAACCAAGCAAGATGCACATATCCTAATAGCGATGGTGTTCAATTTTTCCATCAACAACCAAGTTCATCAATCAATATTTCCTACGGTTTAAACTTATGTAAACCCTTACGATTTTCATTTACACATGACTTATAAAGGTTTTACATATTACAAGCCATCCTTATTCCTCCATAAGAGGTATGCTCCACCAATTTATGATTCTTTATAACAAAGAAATCAAAAGGGATGGAAAACTATTATTAATGGAATATTACCTTCCCGATCTTTGTATTCTTGCTAAAATCTCTAATGAAAAGCTTCATAGTGAGATGATTGCGTATGTCTAACTCTTTCTCTCTCTCAATATATGTTGGATGATCTCTTGGAAACCACCAAATGACCACATATGCTTTCTATTTATAGGAAACTCAAATGGAGGGCTCTTTGGTCATTTCTCCCCACCTCCTTACTATTCACTACTTTATCACCAAGTAAAATACTTGGTGATCAAGTAGTTCACTTTACTTGGCCACCAAGTGGCCGACCCAAATGCCCATGGGTCATCCCCATGGGTTTTACCCATTCGGTGACCCATCGGTTTGATCCACAGTTCAGTTTCTTGGATCGGGCTTAATTAAACTTAACGTTGGGCCTTAACATGGGATTAGACACATAATTCCTTGGGCTTGGTATAATCAAAATCCAATTGGATCATATTAAGTCCTTAAACTATAAATCCATAACACCAATTGTATTCTACACGTATCGTTCGCGTATTCTCTTCGTATAATACTCGTACGATAATCGTATTGTACTTTGTATTAAATCTTCATACTATACTTGTATACCAAGTAGTATCACACTCGTATAACGTACGCATAATCATTATCGTAATTCACTATACGAATCTCACTTCCTTCTCGGAAATCATTCTTCCCAACCCTTACGTTTTAAGTCCGCAGGCGAAAACTTCGTTTGCCATAAATAAAATATTATTAAATATTCCATCTCGTCTTCATATTCTATCATTACGCGTTTCTCGGAATTTCAAACTTAATTCCCGAGCAGAAATGGATGAATAGTGTTTTTTTGAGAATTTCTTAGAAATTTTTTATTTTCGTCTTGGAAATTCAAAATAATTAATTCTAGCACATAGCCAGAATACTAACCACATCCGCACATTCTAGGTCATAGAACGACCTTCACATAGCTTACTCACATAAATAATCAATTAAATTCATTTAATTCACGTAATCAAATAAAAATTTAATTATCATATAAATCTGATTTTCTCAGGCGTTACATTCTCTTCCCCTTATAAGGATTCTGTCCCCAGAATCTTGCTTATAATTACATAAAGAAATGAGGAAAATTTTCCTTCATTTTACTTTCGAGTTCCCACGTTGCTTCTTCAGCATTGTGGTTTCTCTAGATCACCTTCACCGAAAGTATTATCTTATTTCTCAAAACTTGTTCCTTCCTATCAACAATTTGAACTGGAAGTTCTTCATACGATAAATCTTTCTCTATCTGAATAGATTCATACTCTAATATGTGTTTATAGTCTGACTTATAGGGACGCAACACAGACACATGAAACACATTGTGTATACGTTCCATTTCTGGAGGTAAGGCTACTTCATAAGCTACCTCTCCAACTCTTCTTAAATTTCAAAAAGTCCTATAAACCTTGGACTTAACTTCCCTTTCTACCCAAAATGTATCTTCCCTTTCCAAGGTGATACTTTTAGAAAGACATAAGACCCTACATCAAATTCTCTCTTTTCTCTGTGAGGATCTGCATACTTCTTCTGTCTATCTTGAGCCGCTACCAATCGAGTACGTATTAACCTTACCATGTCTACCTTTTGTTGTACCATCTTAGGTCTTAACATCCGACGTTCACCTACTTCGTCCCAACACAATGGAGTTAGACATTTCCTTCCATACAATGCTTCGTAAGGCGACATGACTATACTAGCGTGAAAACTATTATTGTACGCAAATTCTACCAACGGTAGATGATCGTCCCAACTCCCTTTGAAATCCATAACGCAAGATCTGAACATATCCTCAAGCATTTTAATTGTCCGTTCACTTTGTCCATCCATCTGAGGATGATACGCCGTACTCAATTTCAACTATGTTCCCATTTGCTCTTGCAAACTCATCCAAAAGTTTGATGTGAATCGTGGATCACGATCTGACATAATCGAAACAGGTACTCCATGTCAATTTCTTTGACATACAGTTTAACTAATTGTTTTAGGTTATACATAACTCCTATTAGTAGAAAATGAGCCGATTTCATTAATCGATCCACTATCACCCAAATAGCATCGTATCCTTTCATTTTTGTTGGAAGTATTACCACAAAGTCCATTATGATGTGCTCCCATTTCCACTCTGGAATTTCTAATTTTTGCAACAACCCACTAGGTTGTTGGTGTTCAGCCTTAACCCTCTGACAAGTTAAGCACCTACTAACATATTTTGCTATCTCCCTTTTCATGTTCGGCCACCAAAAGTTCCGACGAAGGTCTTGATACATCTTCCTACTACTGGGATGTATCGAGTACCTCGAACTATGGGCCTCACTTATCTCCTCCTTCAATTTAGAATTATTTGGAACCCAAATTCTTCCTTCAAAACGAAGTAATCCCTCCTTATCGAGGGTATACTTAGTCTTTTCTTCATCTTCTATCCTCTTCTTCATATGTTCGCATTCCTCGTTGCTCAATTGCACTTCCTTAACACGTTCCACTATGGTCGGTTGAGTCTCCATGGAAAATGACATCTCCTCTGCTTCATCCGGTAATTTAACTTCTAATTCCATTCTCGCCATCGTTGTTACTAACTCATTCTAAGTCATTGACATTGACAGTTTCTCTCTACCCTTCCTACTTAGTGCATCGACTACTACATTTGCTTTTCCCGGGTGATATAAGATATCACAATCGTAATCTTTTATTAGTTCTAACCACCTTCTCTGCCTCATATTCAACTCCTTCTGTGTGAAGATATATTTCAGACTTTTATGATCTGTATATATCTCACACTTCTTACAATATAAATAATGCCTCCATATTTTTAAGGTAAAAACTACAGCTGCCAATTCCAGATCATGAGTAGGATATGCCTTCTCATAATCCGTTAATTGACGTGACACATACTCAATGACCTTTCCATGATGCATGAGCATGCATCCCAGTCCTCTATGCGAAGCATCGCTATACACTACAAAATTCCTTGTATCATCTGGAAAAGGCAATACAGGTGCCTCACTTAACATCTTCTTTAGTTCTTGAAAACTATTCTCACATTTTTCAGTCCACACATACTTCACCGACTTCCTCGTCAAATTTGTCAGCGGAGTAGCTATCTTTGAAAAGTCCTGGATGAACCTTCTATAGTATCCGCTAACCCCAGAAAACTCTGAACCTCAGTTGGCGTTTTCGGTTGTTCCCACTCATTAACTGCTTTTACTTTTGCTGGATCCATAGAAATGCCATCTTTATCAATAACATGTCCTAGAAACTGCACTCGTTCAAGCCAAAATTCACACTTTATGAATTTCGCATACAACTTTTCCCTCCGTAGTGTTTCCAACAGTATCCTAAAATGTTCAGCATTATCTTCTGACGTCTTAGAATAGACTAGAATATCATCATTGAACATTACGACGAACTTGTCCAAATACTGTTTGAACACTCTGTTCATCATATCCATAAATGTGGCTGACGCATTAGTCAACCCAAACGACATAACCAGAAACTCGTAATGACCATAACGAGTTCTGAATGCCGTCTTAGGTACATCCTCCTTCCTCACTTTTAAGCGATGATACCCGACGCAAATCTATTTTAGAAAAATACTTTGCCCCTTTCAACTGATCAAATAGATCATCGATCCTGGGTAATGGGTATTTATTCTTAATCGTTAACTTGTTCAACTCTCGATAGTCGATACAAAGTTGTAATGACCCATCCTTTTTCTTTACAAACAATACCGGTGCTCCCCAAGGAGACACACTCGGTTGAATTTATTTCCTGTCTAATAGTTCTTGTAATTGAACCATCAACTCCTTCATCTCAACTGGCACCATCCGATATGGTGCCCTTGAAACTGGTGCCGTACCCGGTAACAGATCAATCACAAATTCGACTTCCCTATCCGGTGGAATACCCGGTAACTCCTCCGGAAATACATCCGCGAACTCTTGAACTATATGTATCTAGTCCAAGGATGTTCCCACTCTTTGGGTATCCACAACATGGCACAGATAACCTACACACCCCTTTTTAACATCTTCTTAGCTTGTGTCATCGTTAGACAACAAGAGCGTCTCAGTGATTTACTATCGAAGAACACTACCTTGGTTTTCTTAGAAAGCCGAAGGTTCACACTTTTCCTATGGCAATCTATTATAGCCTTATGGTTAATCAACCAATCCATACCAAGGATTATATCGAATTCTTTTAACCTTATCGGTACCAAATCTACCAATAATTTATTACCCCTAATATTTACGCAACAATCCTTATTAATGTGTTCAATTGGGATTATTTCTTCATTTGCTACCTTAACGTCTAAAGGTATTGCTAACTTTTCAGGGATTAAACCTAATCGCTTAGCAAATTCACATGCTATAAAAGAACAAGTAGCACCCGAGTCAAATAACACATAAGCATTTATTTCATTGGTGGAATGATACTGCTATTACATCCAGATGATGATGCAACCGTATCTTATCTGGTCATATTAAAAGTACGGGCTGAGGGTCTACCCACAGATTGTGCTGGTCCAGTAATGGCTAATTTACCACTACCAGAACCCTTATTTCCCTTTAACCCTTTCTTCGGGAAATTTCTTGCCATGTGGTCCAATGATCCACAAATAAAACACCCATGATTTTTCTTAGGGTTAGGACAGTTGGGTGATAAATGTCCCTCTTGCCCGCAGTTGTAAGAAACTAATTTTCCCTTTAAATAGACTCACAGCACTAAGGCTATACATCTGGCATTTCTTACGAGCACTTCTAGGTGATCAGCCTATAGTACTCTATGTTGATTAACATTCATCCATTAAACGTATTTACGTTTAAGTTTTGGCAAACTCGTGTGCCCATCGAATAATCGATGAAAATACTTTTGTTTGTTCATAAACAAACTTACCTTTGAATCCGTACCAAATACTTGGCATAAGATAGCGTTATCATTTCTATATTGAAAGATATGTATATAAATCAATCTATTTCTTATGAATAATCTAGCCGAGTTAAAATCGGTATTGACCCTTTCTTTAAAATCATTCATGCAACTTATTACAATGAATCACAGAAAACTCGACTAACACGAAGGTTAGACAAGCATTAAGAAAACTTGCCTTCGAGCGTCTTTGAATAATTTATTCGACAGTTCTCAGTCTTTACAGAATCTACATGATATATTCACATAGCACACTGTAATTAGCTACCAAACAATCAATCACATTATTTCTACCAACTTCTTTCTCTTCTATGTTTTAATTGACTTTAATTCATTAATAAGGTCAATTCATCTTACTACCCTTCATCGCGGCTTGTTAACAATCTTACATTACTAACTGAACTCAATCATCATTGGTGAAGTACCAATGTTGATTTCCATTCACGGTTTATTTATTAACACTTCTTGTTCTTCGTTACCATACTAACAACTCGCGTTCAATTCCTAAGTTCATCTCCATATACACTAGTATATGTAACATAAGAGTAGTTTTAGTATGCTTATTAAGTACATTGAGTTCAAACCTAACTTGTCTAATAAATGCTTACCCTTTTCGGTAGCCATGGCATGGCCTCTATATAACAACACTAAAGTATTTGCGGTGCCAATTTGCAGTACCTAATCCCCGGTCTCGGCGCTGTGGCGCAAAACCTATACCTGTGAATGGCGCTGCGGTTACTATTCAAGATAACTCGTTACACTATATGCGATGACTTTTGGCGGCACTTATAGCTATATGCAGCAATGCTGCGCTGAGACCAAAGACCAAAAAAAATTTCTGAGATAAAAATTTTAGTGAACTTCCCGGCTTCATAACTTCTTTGTTATAAGTCCGATTTGGTCCGTTCAAAAGCTTAGAACTCCCATTTTACATACTCTACGTGTTCATATAAGATTTTTACAATTCTGAATCTGTTAACTCGAAATTCACTTCTAAGTTCATTATCGAGCGTTCGTTAAAGGCTTTCGAGCGTTCAATACTCGTTTTCTTCGTTTTAAGTCCGAATTCGACGATTCTTGAGTCCACGACTCTTAAATACCCTATCTCACGTGTTGACATTGAAAACTAACGTTTTCAAGTCTCACGGAAACTTTCGACTACTAATCCGGAATTCCTACATTTTAAACGTTTAACGTCCATTTCCATAAAATTCGCAATAACTTGGTTACTAGTGTTCTATATGGCAAATCAAATGGAACAACTCCATTGATCTAATATCTACATCCTAACCAAGTAAGATGCACATATCCTAATAGCGATGGTGTTCAAATTGTCCATCAACAACCAAGTTCATCAATCAATATTTCCTACGGTTTAAACTTACGTAAACCCTTACGATTTTCATTTACACATGACTTATAAAGGTTTTACATATTACAAGCCATCCTTATTCCTCCACAAGAGGCATGCTCCACCAATTTATGATTCTTTATAACAAAGAAATCAAAAGGGATGGAAAACTATTATTAATGGAATATTACCTTCCCGATCTTTGTGTTCTTGCTAAAATCTCTAATGAAAAGCTTCAAAGTGAGATGATTGCTTATGTCTAGCTCTTTCTCTCTCTCAATATATGTTGGATGATCTCTTGGAAACCACCAAATGACCACATATGCCTTCTATTTATAGGAAACTCAAATGGAGGGCTCTTTGGTCATTTCTCCCCACCTCCTTACTATTCACTACTTTATTACCAAGTAAAATAATTGGTGATCAAGTAGTTCAGTTTACTTGGCCACTAAGTGGCCGGCCCACATGCCCATGGGTTGCCCATGGGTTTTACCAATTCGGTGACCCATCAGTTCGATCTACGGTTCAGTTTCTTGGATCGGGCTTAATTAAACTTAACGTTGGGCCTTAACTTGGGTTTAGACACATAATTCCTTGGGCTTGGTATAATCCAAATCCAATTGGATCATATTAAGTCCTTAAACTATAAATCCATAACACCAATTGTATTATACACATATCATTCACGTATTCTCTTTGTATAATACTCGTACGATAATCGTATTGTATTTCATATTAAATCTTCATACTATACTCGTATACCAAGTAGTGTCACACTCGTATAACGTACGCATAATCATTATCGTAATTCATTATACGAATCTCACTTCCTTCTCGGAAATCATTCTTCCCAACCCTTAGGTTTTAAGTCCGCAGGCGAAAATTTCGTTTGCCATAAATAAAATATTATTAAATATTCCATCTCGTCTTCATATTCTATCATTACGCGTTTCTCGAAATTTCAAACTTAATTCCCGAGAAGAAATGGATGAATAGTGTTTTTCTGAGAATTTCTTAGAAAATTTTTATTTTTGTCTTGGAAATTCAAAACAATTAATTCTAGCACATAGCCATAATACTAACCACATCCGCACATTCTAGGTCATAGAACGACCTTCACATAGCTTACTCACATAAATAATTAATTAAATTTATTAAATTCACGTAATCAAATAAAAATTTAATTCTCATATAAATCCGATTTTCTCGGGCGTTACAATCTCTCGATGCACTAATACCATATTAACTTAAATCCACAAATTAGATATAATTAAGCTAAACACCTTAATTAACTAATTCACTATATATCTATGTGATTTACAATCAAAGAAGGTTTAAGTTCAAGTTCTCTATCTGATTACATGCGATGCTAGGCATATCTCTACCCTAACATTCGTTAAGATTCTATTCAATCACAGAATTCAACAGTAGTACAAAACTATAAAAAGACAACACTTAAAAGATGACATTTTTATAAAAAAACGTTGTGGTGTTTTTTTATAATGTTTTTTAACAAAACGTTGTAGATACATATGAAAAAACTTTATGTATTTATAAAGGAAATTTTTGGTTTTAAATAGATAACGTTTTTAAAAAAAAAATGTTATGTATGTAAAAAACACGGAGAAAAAAAAACACGGAAGTCAATTTGAAATGAAAATAAAATGTCAAAATAGATTTCACTCCTCTTCTCTCTCACTCCCTACCGATTCATCCTGATCTCGTCAATTATGTCCACCCTCTCTCGCCAGCCCTATGCCGTCTCGACAAACACGAACAACAACATGTGGACGACACCGTCTCTAAACCAGAGATCCTTCTTCTCTCTTTGACTTCCCCCGCTTATTCCATGGCTGAAACCCTCCAAAACCCTAAACCTAACATCTCTACCTATTACCAGACTAGGGCCGCTCACCACGGCATCATCACCCGTGGACCGGCTTGCCCGAGCCAGAGAGCCGTCAAGAACGAACTTCGACGACGTTTCGTCCAAAAATTCGTTGAGGTTGAGCGATTCTGGCAAGCCCTTCAGCGTGATTGATGAGTTCAATAACTAGCGAAAACAGCCTGATCTGACCAAGGCTGTGGAGGTGATTAGGGCTTTGGCTTCTGTTATTAGGTTCAGTGAGGCTACCACCATGATGGAGCTCGAGATTGAGCTAAATAAAGCTTCCAATTCTCTCAAGGTATCTAGTGAATTTATATTCATTCCCAGTTTGAAATTAGTCAGACAATTCTTTTGTTCAGAAGGCTTTAAAATTAGGGCTCGGAGAATAGTTAAGTATAGCAGAGTTATTATGTCTATTGCAATCCCATGGGGCATAGTTTCTCATTTTTTACTTCACAAATCTTAAATATGCATAATATGAAGTCCATAAAAAAAACATCATCATACAAATATTACAATCATAGTAATCTGAGGTTTAAAAATTATCATAGTGTTGGTTTTGGCTTCTCAAATATTACAAGCTAGGTGTTTGTTAAAATGACTTGTGTATATAGTCAAATTTACAACTTACAAGGCCTATCTCTTTTGGTTATGGACTTATGGTAGACTGAAAGCAACTTATATAGGTGAAGGGTGATAATATCATGGTAATGAGAGTTCTAATATTTACTTAATTGCATTGGGTTTTGGATTATCTCGCGTAATCGTACTGTATTTATCTTCAGTAGTTGGATCTTTGATTGGGTGAATACTTACTTGCATAGATATTATTATCTTCTTTATGTGAACTGATGTGTTCCAAAAGCATTAAACAATTTTTGACTGCCTATTCTTATTCTTACACATTTATATTATGTTAATTACTTCAGTAGTCAATCTGATCTGGGGGATACAACTGCTGACACTTTGGGTATTGTGGGCGTGAAATGCACAAGGTGACTGATGAATGTAAATGTGCAGCAGAGATAGAGTGGGCATCTAGGCAACGAGAATTACAAATTCAGGTTTGTATTATACAATTTGCCTAAGCTTTGGATGCACATAACTTGGCATTCTTTTATTTTCTAAACCCTCAAAATCATACCCAGGGCCACTTAATCTACTCATTTTCTCTTTCCAGCACTAGTACAAAAGCATAAAAAGACATCACTTGTGCTTTGTGGTAGCAAGTTTTTGGGTTGTTGTAGGTCTTTGTGCATCTTCTTTTATCGTACATAGGAACTTCTTACATGGACTTATTTCTGCATCTGTATTATTGGATTCTATTTATTTTTTTTAGAATCTTGAAAGCTTTAATTTCTGATTTTCTCTCCACTTACAGGTTATGACACATCTGATTTGAACATCTGTTGTGCTTAAAAAAATTATGTGTATGCTCGTATTCATTAACTTTGTTTTAGTTTTGTGTACTAGAATAGATATGTGATTGAGTTTCTTGATTTAAGCAATAATTCTTTGGCCTGTGTCCTGACTAATGACTATTACATTTAAAATTTCTTTTTCATGGTGAAATGTAATAACCCGGGATTTCGAATAATCCAAATTTTACGAATAATTTTTTTTAATATTAATATAGACTGTTAATATTGTACCGTGTATCTATGATAGGAGTCTCGGGAATTAGTCAATTTGTGTATTGACTGAAAAATTAGAGTAGAGTTGTGCTTAACAGCTTTAGAAACCCTAACCCTAAATTAGGACAGGGATTCGGTAGAAAATACAATTTGAATAATTGTGTTGTACGTGTTTGTACTGTGTTGAGTAATGACCAATGATTGACCGGATAGGGTTTAAACTTTATAAACCCTAATAAGGGATTAGAAACCATAATCTCAGATTTAGAATCCCTAACGTATAGTTAGGAACCCTAATTGTATGTCGGGAAACCTTAATTTAAATTTGGGAATCCTAAACCCTAATTAGGAAACCCTAATTCGAATTAGTAAGTCTTAATGTGATTGATAATATTTAATGTAATTAGTAATCACTAATTATATTTTCATCATCTTAATTTTCTATTTTGGAAACCCTAATTTGAAAATTATGGAAACTATAGTTTTAAAACCTAAGGGTTAGAACCTTAGGGTTAAACCCTAAGGGTTTGGACAATTACCTATAAGCCATTAAAATTACAAGAACAATGACCAAAATACCCTTTTTATATTTTTAATAAACTAACTTGCAAAATTTGCCAAAACCTTTAGTTGTTTACCTACTATTATTGACAATGTGACTTATATCTTAGCTATGAACTGATCTAGCATGCCACCTTACATTGTATAGATACATTGTATCATATTATAAGGGACTAAGAGAGAGGAAGTTCATAAAGTTGCTCATTTTGCACTCTAGCTCTTAACAACTCCCCCTCTCTCCAAAACCTCCGAATTTGATAAGAAATTCAGTCCCTAAAACACCTCTTAGAACACCAAGGTCAGATCTGGAGAGTTGAGATCAAACATTGGACAAGAAAGGTATAAAGCCCTAAGCCCTTTTGTGAAAGTAGTATGCACACAAGCCAATCATGTTTGATGATAAAACATATACTTTGTAACAGTCTTATTTATTTATTAATATAAAGTATTAAATTATTAAAAGCTTTTAATTATCTACATGATGCTGTTTTATAATATGTGATAAACCCATAGTTTTAAGCAATGCTTTTAGAATAATGATGATGATCATTCTAATGAGATCTAAATTCTTTGAAAGCTTAAAACTAAAATAGTTCCCAATCATTGGATTACTAAATTGGGGATTAGTGAATCCGGATAGATTGGTACATACGTTGCTTGCTCATTGGATGAGGATGATTGATCTCATGATCATTTGTGTGGAGACACTAAAGCAAGTATGTAGGTGCTTATTAGAGAATAAGTTCACTGAACGTGGCTCGCTAAGGAATACCTAATGGAGTTTTATTTGCCTGTCAATAGGAATTTCTGTAGTGATAGTAGTACAAGTAATCCTTGGACTTGAGATCATCATAGTATCTTGTGTATGATGAGTTATACTTTGACTTATTCCTTAAGACCCTTAGGGTATATCAAAGGGTATGCTTGGGTATAATAAGTTGTACATGGAGATAATGTATGATCAATAAAGAATCCACCACTTCCAATAAAAGAAGAGAAATGTCCTATTTGATTCGATAAATGACAACCCAGAGTCCTTGGTTAAGGCGTAATGAAATTAGAAAGGAGTTTCTAATTTTCATTATTTGAGTTGTGCATTTAAGGATCGAAATACATATAATTAAATAAAATAAGACTTGTGAAAGAATTCCATGTCTTATATTTAATTGGGACATTGTATGGTGGAAGGATTGAATTGTCACGGTAACTATTTACTCAAAGGTTCTTTAATGATTAATGTTGAAATCTATATTATCCGGAAAGTCGTTGATCCTTGGGGAGGCTTATCCCTATTGTAGAATAAATATTATTTATTTAAATAAATTAATTATTTAATTTATTTATTTAAATAAGATTAGAATTGTTCTAATTGATTTATTCACAACTTAGGTTTAATATGGAGAACCTAAAGGGTCACACCATAAAAGGAAGAATAATTATTTAAGAAGTTAATGGCATAATCGTAATAATATGTTAAGTATATTTAATTTAATCTATGGTGATAGAATAAATTAAATAGCTTAATATTTATTATTTAATATTTTAGAAATATTATATATAAATTAATAAGAGGAGTCTTATTAATATTGTTACAATTATTATTATTTTAATTTCTAAATGAGTTTAGAAATTAATTTAATATAAGTACTCTCATTTATTCCTAATTGGATTAGGAAGGAAAATTAGTTAAAAGAGTTTAATTAATTATCCCTAATAAGATTAGGGAGCTTAATTAATTAAAAGAATTAATTAAATAAAACCCAATTCCTTAATTGTTAAGGTGGGTTGCCCACATCTATTAATAAGAGGAGTCTTATTATGGGTGGAAAGGGTTGTTGATTTTTCAACATACGACAAAATTCCAATTGTTGGGAGAGTACACCTTTTCTATAGAGATAGAAAAACTAGGGTTTAGCCAACCACCCTTCTTCTTGAATTTTCTTCTTCCTTGGTGGATCACCTCTAGAGGCCAAACATTTGGGTGGCTAACATTGATCAAAGGAAGGAACCAAACCCGGTGGATTCAAGATTAAACGCGAAAGATTTGGAGGTGAACTTGTACCTGAGGAAGCTCGATCTTCAAGGGTATGATTTTATTCTTTATCTTTTCGTTTAATTAATAATTGTGCATAAAGGGTGATCCGGGTATATGGTTTGTAAATTTTTTAAACTATGATTTTACTCGCTTCCGCATTATTTTGCAATTTGATTGCGCACAAGAATATTACAAACCTAACAGTGGCATCAGAGCCAAACCTTTATGCAAATTATTAATTGTTTTAATTTGATATGTATATTGATATGTGTTTAGAACAATTTATTTGGGCATAATTTTGTTGTATAAAATTATTATTAAAAAAAAAAAAGGTAGAAATCAAAGACAAAGACCCTTGGTGATTTTTTTTTTGTTGGTCCACGTTTTTTTTGTTTTTGTTTGTCCAGGAGCAGGTCCCAGGATAAAATAAAGGAGTTTAATAAAATCCTTTGATTACCGAAAAACTCGGACACATATTTTTTTTTTAATACCTGTTATGCACGGAAGCAAGAAGTTGTAAAATATTTGAAAACGGAATGGATTTCAAGGATTTTAACTTTGTTGCTGTAACAAATATTTGAAAGGAGCCTGCCACGTTAAAACCGTACGTGCTATATATATATATATATATATTATATTAAAACCGTACGGTTTTATATATATATATATATATATTCGGTTATTTTATTATTTTATAATATATATTATTCTTAATAATTTTATAATTAAAATAATATTTATTTTAATTTTAAAATAAAAGGTTTATTTTAAATATTAAAATAAAAGAGTTTATTTTAATTTTAAAATTAAATTTCATGCTAACTAATTAGAGTTGGAATTTGATTCCATGATAACTAATTGGAGTTGAAATTGGATTCTATTGTTTCCTTAAATAAAGGAGTTTATTTAGATATGAAATAGGATTTCATATTATTCAAAATAAAATAGTTTATTTGTGAATAGGAAAGAGAATCCTAATTTCCTTAAATAAAAGAGTTTATTTAAATATGGAATAAGATTTCATATTATTCAAAATAAAGGAGTTTATTTGTGAATAGGAAAGATAATCCGTGTTTCCTTTAATATTTTTTTTTACATGGAATTGGATTCCATAATTAATTAAAATAAAAGAGTTTATTTTAATTAAAGATTTTTTTTATTACATGGAATTGGATTCCATAATTAATTAAAATAAAGGAGTTTATTTTGATTAAAATTTTGATTAAAATAAAATAGTTTATTTTATTCAAAATAGGATAAATTAAAATAAAATAGTTTTATTTTGATTTAAATTTGGATTAAAATAAAGGAGTTTATTTTGATTCAAAATTAGATTTTATACTAACTAAATTTGCCCATTAAATGATATAAATATATATATTAAATGTTTATTATTCATAAGATGAATGTTATTTATTGATACACATATGGTGATGTGTATGATAATAAATGGGATTGATTATGGACTATTGACCAATGCGATTGGATTTTATTTTAGTTGGATGCATGAATGTATGGGTTTTATTAAATGGGGTTCACAGTTTTCTTCTAATTTTTCTTAATGTAAATTCTATCTCCTCCTATGTACTTCCCTCGATCACGATCAAGGTTTCTATTTATTTTAAATAGTTTTGTAATAGGAATAGTTAGAATTAATTTTGAAAAATTAGAGATCAAGGAGCAAGGAGCGCTTGAAGACCCGTTTGTAATGGAGCCCCAAGTTTAAATGTAATAGTTATATTTAAATATTATTTCTTGCACCCTAGGGTTTGACCTTTTGGTTCACTTGGTGGCTCTAGTGAACCAAACTAGAATAAAAGTCCATAATCAATCAAAGGTAGAATATAGTATTCTATATGTGCATGCTATACTATATATATTATATATTATGCAAACATGCTTCACATGTTCATTAATACGACGCGTATTTTATATATATATATATATGTGCATGCCGCTTAAACAAGATGAGACAAATTAATAACAAACCCTCAATTTTTATATTAAGTCCTAAGCGTTCAAAGATATTTGGAATATCGAATGTCGCCTTCTAGCATGATAAAATTAATAGAGTATTAAATATTTAATATGAGTTTGTTGTGTCACCACAAGGCAAGTATTGAGTATTTAAGATGTTAATTTATCACATTTGATGCTTATAAAGAAAATTGAACAATATTATTTTGTTGTGTCACCACAAGGATGATATTTTTCTTTTTGAATATATGGAGTGCTAGGTCTGGACTTAACTTGGATAATTTTGATTTGGATGTGCCACCACTGATCAAAATAATCTAAGAGGCAAAAAGAAAAGGAGTTACATAATTGATGTAATTGACAAAAGTTGTTTACCTATTTATTTATATATAGTTTGTTGTGTCACCACAAGGCTATATACATTTGAAATGGGAATCTTATTCTCACTAGCAAATCTTTAATTAGATTTTGCCGAACTATATAAGTGAGGGTAATATAGTTTGAAGAAAATAGTGGGAGATACCAATTTAAAACAAGACCTAATTTATTTTGGTAATTAATAAAAGAATGTATGTTAAAATGTTGTTAATTACAAATTCATTTACGTAATTTTACAATGTCTAAAATTACTATCATCATGAAGCATAATAGATGCTAAATTAACGGAATAGGATTAAATGGATTGGTTAAGGAATTTGAGAATAGTTCTCATAGTGAAAAGCTATCTTATGTCCTTAATACGCCTATCCTCGCAATGGTTGCGCATAATGCCTCCGAGGAAGAGATTGCTACTTTTAGAAAGTGGCAAGATGATGCATGATTGGCTCAATGCATCATGCTCGCATCCACGAGTAACGAGCTTGACGTCAAAGATGAAATTATGGATGCTCTACTATATTCCCGCACATCAAGTAGTTGATGGTGAGGAAAGTAGGACCGATAGATATCGATATCTAAGGAGCTCTTCCGATCTAGAATGGCCAATGGCAATCAGAAGTACGCATAAAAGGTTCTTAACATAATCAATTTGATTGATCAATTAGGACAACTGATTTTGTCATGGATGGAGAGTTGAGCCAAGATTTGATCTTGCACTCACTCCCAGGACTCCTTTCACAATTGTTGTGAATTTTCATATGGACAAGCTAGATATCGCCTCACCGATTTGCTTAACATATTGAAAAATGTTGAGAGTCACTTTTCAACCAAGAAAGATCAAGTCTACTTGGTAGGGGCCAAAGGATCTTCAAAAAAGAAGAACGATTCAAAGAAGGTAAATAGAAAGGCATAAACAAAGGATAATAAGAACAAAACTCGATACGGATAGCAAAGGAGTTTGCTTCCAACCGCAATAAGCTCGACACCGGAAAGAAATCTGCGAGAAGCATCTTTGCAGAGGCTAACCAAAGAAGCTTAGTGAAGTTTCATACATAATAATTTTTTGTTCATGATTGAAATAAATTTTCTTTAAGTCAAGGTTCTACTTGGGTATTGGATACCGACTTTGGTTATCATAAATATAGATTTATGAAGGACCAAGCGTAAGTAGAAAGTTAAACAAAGATAAGTAATCCTATGTGTGGAAAATGAAGCAAAGGTTCTTTGCATTAGTTATAGAAACTTATAGTTGTTTATCGCTTACTACGGGCAAATCTATTAAGTCAATAAGTTGTTATTGTATTCCAGTTCTTGTTAAAATATTATTTCCATTTTATTGTTGGACAATGAAAACTTTGGTATTATAATTAAGAACAATTGTTGTTCTATTTATAATAATAATGTTTTGTATAGAACCGGAATATTACTTAATAAATTTTGTATACTTGACTTACATGAAAATAATTTTGCATATTGAACAAATTAGTATAAGAAAAGGAGATGATCATTCAAAGAGTTGAATGTGTGTATTTGCTAAAATACAAGTGTGAATTATTTGAAAGGTTCAAAGAATTCAGAAGTGAAACAAATTGTCAAAGTATTAAGATTCTATGATTAGATCAAGGGATAAATACTTGTGCAATAAGTTTCTAGATCATCTCAAATAGTTTTCTCATAATGGACACAACCTGATATGCAATAATTGATTGATGTATCTGAATGAAAAATCGTACCTTGTTGGACATGGTGCGGTCCATAATGATTTTACCGACATTCCAAAGATCCTTCCGGGATAATGTCCTAGAAATGGTCGTGACATTCATTTAAAATGGTAACCTCAAAATCCACTTCAAGACTCCATAAAAGTTATGGATGTGGAGGATTCCTAATCTTAAGTATGTTAAGATAAGGGTTGTCCAACTTATGTGAAAAGGTTTCAAAAGGATAAGCTTGGGACAAGATTTGACAAGTGTCTATTTGTGGGACATCCTAAAGTAAGTTTAGGGTATATGTTCTATAATTCTACTTAGCAAAAGGTGTTTGTTACGAAACACGCCGCCTTCTAAGATAAAGGTGTTTATCATCAAGGGCTAGTGGGAGGATAATTGATCTTGAAAAGTTCAAGAACCACAAAACACTATAAGTCAAATAAGAGGAACTCGTAGATGTAATCTATTGTACCACAAACCTAATCAGAAATCGGAATAGTACCAAGATACCTAGGAGGTATGGATTCATCATAGATGATGATGATGAGGTACACATCATAGAAGATGATGATCCATTACATACGATGAGTTAAGAGTTATAGACACTCGAGAAATTGATCAATATTCTCAAAAATGGAACATTCGTTTTGATGAAACAAATCAAAAGAGTTTGATTTTATCAAAATAAGAATGAACCTAGTGTGTACAAAAAGGGTCATTGGGAGCATCGTGACATTCCTAGTATTACATGTTGATATACTACGGATAAGGAATGACATACCAATGCTACAATCAGAAAGATAAAGTTGTCTAAACATTCCTCCATGAATGATTTGGAAGAGTATCTTAATTGGGGATATAAATCTATATAGATAGATTTAAGAGGATGCTCGACTTAACCCAAGGAACGATATTCATTTGATGCTAAAGTCGTTTAGCATGGCAAACTCCAAGAGATGTCTCATGTCGATGAGCTATGGAGTGTATCTCTTAATAGTCCCCATAGACTCCAAAGAAGAGAGATCGCATGAGTGACAATCATGTATGCAATGAAATGTACGAGACCGATGATGATCGGTCATATATTCGAGAAGATCACTGTGAAGACGGTGAAAAACATCTTAAAGTGCTTAACCTAAGCACTAAGGATGTGATCATAATCATGGTGGGTCTAAATTAAAACTAGAGGGCTTAATGACTCAAGTTTTTCGATGCACCAAGATGATGAAAATCCACTTTAAGGTAAAAGCGTTATCTTGAGCATTGGTGCAGTGAATGGAAAGGTTCCAAACAAAGAAAGAGTTCTTGGTTTAGTGATAAAGACAAAGTATATAGCTATAAATGAAGTCGCAAGTTGATTGTTTGGATTAAAAGTTCATTACGTAACTAGGAATAGTTCCCAAGTCTCATCTTGGATCTAAACATGTGTTGTGGCACTTTCATTTGATTATTAGAATCATTGAAAGATGGGAAATCACTATGTAGATAGTGGACTCTCATGAACAACATTACATATCCATTAACTAAAGCTTATCCAACAAACAGGATAATCGTCACTTAGAGAAGAAGAGTATAAGATACCATGACGATTGGCTTTAGTGCAAGTGGGAGATTGAAAGTAGTATGCACACAAGCCAATCATGTTTGATGATAAAGCATATACTTTGTAACAATCTTATTCATTTATTAATATAAAGTATTAATTTATTAAAGGCTTTTAATTATCTACATGATGCTGTTTTATAATATGTGATAAACCCATAGTTTTAAGCAATGCTTTTAGAATAACGATGATGATCATTCTAATGAGATCTAAATTCTTTGAAAGCTTAAAACTAAAATAGTTCCCAATCATTGGATTACTAAATTGGGGATTAGTGAATCCGGATAGATTGGTACATACGTTGCTTGCTCATTGGATGAGGATGATTGATCTCATGATCATTTGTGTGGAGACACTAAAGCAAGTATATAGGTGCTTATTAGAGAATAAGTTCATTGAACGTGGCTCGCTAAGGAATACCTAATGGAGTTTTATTTGCCTGTCAATAGGAATTCCTGTAGTGATAGTAGTACAAGTAATCCTTGGACTTGAGATCATCATAGTATCTTGTGTATGATGAGTTATACTTTGACTTATTCCTTAAGACCCTTAGGGTATATCAAAGGGTATGATTGGGTATAATAAGTTGTATATGGAGATAATGTATGATCAATAAAGAATCCACCACTTCTAATAAAAGAAGAGAAATGTCCTATGTGATTCGATAAATGACAACCCAAAGAGTCCTTGGTTAAGGAGAATGAAATTAGAAAGGAGTTTCTAATTTTCATTATTTGAGTTGTGCATTTAAGGATCGAAATACATATAATTAAATAAAATAAGACTTTGACAAGAATTCCATGTCTTATATTTAATTGGGACATTGTATGGTGGAAGGATTGAATTGTCATTTCAGAACTATTTACTCAAAGGTTCTTTAATGATTAATGTTGAAATCTATATTATCCGGAAAGTCGTTGATCGCTAGGAGGCTTATCCCTATTGTAGAATAAATATTATTTATTTAAATAAATTAATTGTTTAATTTATTTATTTAAATAAGATTAGAATTGTTCTAATTGATTTATTCACAACCGGTTTAATATGGAGAACCTAAAGGGTCACACCATAAAAGGAAGAATAATTATTTAAGAAGTTAATGGCATAATCGTAATAATATAGTTAAGTATATTTAATTTAATCTATGGTGATAGAATAAATTAAATAGCTTAATATTTATTATTTAATATTTTAGAAATATTAAATATAAATTAATAAGAGGAGTCTTATTAATATTGTTACAATTATTATTATTTTAATTTCTAAAATAGTTTAGGAATTAATTTAATATAAGTACTCTCATTTATTCCTAATTGGATTAGGAAGGAAAATTAGTTAAAAGAGTTTAATTAATTATCCCTAATAAGATTAGGGAGCTTAATTAATTAAAAGAATTTAATTAATTAAATAAAACCCAATTCCTTAATTGTTAAGGTGGGTGGCCCACATCTATTAATAAGAGGAGTCTTATTATGGGTGGAAAGGGTTGTTGATTTTTCAACATACGACAAAATTCCAATTGTTGGGAGAGTACACCTTTTCTATAGAGATAGAAAAACTAGGGTTTAGCCAACCACCCTTCTTCTTGAATTTTCTTCTTCCTGGTGGATCACCTCAGAGGCCAAACATTTGGGTGGCTAACGTTGATCAAAGGAAGGAACCAAACCCGTGGATTCAAGATTGAACGCGAAAGGATTTGGAGGTGAACTTCACACGAGGAAGCTCGATCTTCAAGGGTATGATTTTATTCTTTATCTTTTCGTTTAATTAATAATTGTGCATAAAGGGTGATCCGGGTATATGGTTTGTAAATTTTTTAAACTATGATTTTACTCGCTTCCGCATTATTTTGCAATTTGATTGCGCACATGAATATTACAAACCTAACATTTTGATCTTAAATGCTAAGATAGAATACTTGTTTATGTGTTTAGATTGGTGCTAGATGATGTTTTATGATGATCTATGTTGATATAACATAGATCCATTGTAAAACCCCAAAATTTACGAATAAAGATTTAATATTCTCGAAATATTTTTTTAATATTATGGTGTGAATTTGAGATAATGTAATAGTTGTGGGTAGTATTTATAAATTTTGCAAAGTATGCGAGTTGTTGTATTATATTCGATTGGTCGGGGAATATCATTTTTTTATTGGGGAATATCCGTATGACGGCACAATCATTGGCGAACCCCACAACAGAATTATTGTCGGAATGAGAAAAAGATAGAAATATTTTTATGAAAATAACGGCGGAAGTTTTACCGTTAATACTGTTGAACTACCTAGTAGTAAAAGTACGGTAATACGCGTGGTTGCATAATAGCACACAGTATTGATTATTGATGCTTACGTGAGAAGTCACTCAATTTTGTTCAATTATTGCTACAGTAATTGTTGCATAGTATCTAACGTTATTTGATTCAATTATTGTCGATATTTTATATATTATTAAATCAATAATTGAGATAACAAAGTTAGTAATATTATTATTTTCAATATTAACGATGTCTAGAAGTTCTGTCAAGGAGAGGTTTGGTCACCTAATTGCGCACCAATAGGGAGAAATCCTTATTGGAAAGCCCCCTCTTTCCTGGGAACGACCTGGTCGATTAATAGTGTGAATTATAATAATGATGATGAAGTTTATTTTATTATTATTATAAATGTAATAAAATAGAATACTTTTTATAAAGTTTTTGTTTTATTTGATTATAAATAGAATATAATATATTTTATTATGCATAGTGTTTGCATAGTGTCTGCTTAGTGTTTGCATAGTAAAATCTTTTTATATAAAACAGAATATTTTTATAAAGTTTTTTTTATTTGATTATAAATAGAGTATATTATATTTTATTATGCATAGTATTTGCATAGTAAAATCTTTTATATAAAATGTAATATTTTTATAAAGTTTTTTTTATTTGATTATAAATAGAATATATTATATTTTATTTTGTATAATTACCGCATAGTGTTTGCATAGTAAAATCTTTTTATATAAAACAAAATACTTTTATAAAGTTATTTGTTTTATTAGAATATATATATTATAAATTTTGTTTTATTATATAATTATAAATAGAATATATTATATTTTATTGTATAGTATCATTTCCATTATCCTATAAATAGGATGCCTAGTTAGAATTGAAAAACACACCAGAAATTCAGAGAATTCTTCTTCTATAATCTTGAGTGTATTTCTTGATAGTTTAAGAAAGCTTTGAGCAGAAAAAATAGTGCAAGTTTTCTTCAATTATATCCCCGCCCTACCCGTCGGAATACTCTTCTTTTTAAGGTAAGGGGTATTATTCTTTCGTATTCATGAAGAGAATTATTTTTTTTCAATACTCGTAAGGGGTATTATTCATTCGTATTCATGAAGAGAATTATTTTCTTTCAATACTTGTAAGGGGTATTATTCTTTCGTATTCATGAAGAGAGTTATTTTCTTTCAATACTCGTAAGGGTTGTTATTCCATTCTTTATTATTATGTTGTATTCATTCCTTATTAACTTGTGGAAAGGATCTGTCTAAGTGGATTACCGCATGGCGGGCGAAAATCCATTTACAGTTTCATATATTCTATTATACTCAGTTGGTTAAAGTTTTGGCTTCTATACTCCTTGAAATTAGTAGAATATCCTGGATATTTGCGCTTCATCCAATATCTTTTCATGGAAATATTCTTCTGAGCATTCTTGAATTTTTACTCGACAAAGCCGTATCATGTTGACAATTTGGACGTTATTGGTTCCTGGATAAATTAAATTATAAATCTTTAAAATTTATTCTTGAACTTGTTTTATTGAATTATTATGTCATTGTCATCATCCTCATGTTTATATTATGTTGAAATTCATCTGTGGCCTGTAGTGCATAGATGGACTTGGTATGATTATGACCAGGGATTATTTGGTATAATCATAACCGTAATGTTATAAATGATGTGGAAAAAGTCCTCATTGGCCCGTAGTGCATTGATGGACAGTTTTTGGTATGATTATTGCTATGGATTCTCTTCGACCAAGGGTACAAAGATGAATTGTTTTATGGCATGATCATGACCATTGATGAAAACATGAATATCCTTGGCCCGTAGTGCATGGATTATTTGTGGTTGTGATACTAATGAATATCCTTGGCCGTAGTGCAGGGATGATGTGGATTATTTATTGAGCTGAGTCTCAGCGATAAAAGTGATGAAAAACCTTTTTAAATCATAGAAGATAGTAGATTTTATTCTCTACTTGACTCTTCTAATGGATTGCTTGTTCCGCTGCAGTTAAACTTGATGTTTGTTATATTTTATCAATTTAACACTGTTGAAGACTAATGATAAATTATTCAGCATTTTTTTAGTCATAATATTTCTTACTGGGCTAGTTGAGCTCACCCTTTCGCTTTCATTGTTCTCTTCAGGAAATGAGAACATAGCAGGGACTAGTCGGGGAACAGAGTGACGGTCCAGATGATAGCATTAGTAGTCCTCACTATTCTATGAAATAGTGTGATAATAAATGTATTGAGGACTTATTTTGAGTTTGAATACTGTCTAAAAGACAATATTTGTATTAAAACTCACAGCTCATGTTGTATATTTAAGGTTGTATTTGTATTCTGTACCATGTATTTGGCGACTCAGAATAGGTGATGTATACCTATTTTGGGGGCGTCACATCCATAGCATCAAAATGCTTTACAATTGAAGATTTACAGAACTGCCAAGAACATGAATTGTGGTCTGACAAGCAAAAGTTAGAGCCCATAAGTTCTTCTTTGTTTATGTTTTTTGTTGTTTTATGTTTTGAATCGGTAGTCTGGTTTGAGTACTTTGTTCTGCAAGTGAAATCAGGGTCGTTAAATGTCAAGATTACATGTTATAATCGGTCAAAGTCGGTTGACCGACCATGACCGAGTATAAATCTGGGCAACCCTGAAATTTAAAAACAGCATCTGACAACACTTTCAAATGCTTTGATCTGTCAGTAATAATATGGTTTGTTGATGTTTTTGTAGCCTGTTTATAACCTAGTAGATGTACTGTATATTGGTGGCTTTAGATCCTTTAAACAAGTTACTTATCGATCATAGTGGACTCGTCCAAACTAAACATCGATTGTGATGGCGGTTTCGAAAACCCGTAAAGCAGTATAAGCCTTATTTCGATGACCTTTTCGCCGAGTGATAAATTATAATTTTGTTGTTATTGGAATGATCTGATGATGTATATACGTTCCTTGACATATGTACTACAGGTTTGGACCAATAACACACCTAATTAATGAACCGAACTAAGCTAAAATTGAACCACAAAGTGGTACCTCGCGACTGTCTGGGTTTCTAGGTTACCCAGAAAACCCAGATTAAGTCTGACAGTGACCTTACCTGACCTGATCTTCATGATATGGTGTAGTATTACCCAACTAAGTATTATAATTTTTAGAGTGATATAAACACTACAAGATCTGACTTTTAGGTTGGACAGAACATGCAAGAATAGAGATTAATCTGTGGTCAAATCGAGTACCTTGAGAACTGGTCTGACAGTGTTCTTGAGCTCAAGAACACCTAAGACGACAAACAAGTGTCGCTATAGGCTTTAACGACGATTTATATTTATTTTATTTTCTGATTTTCCGGAAAATACTTTAAAATAGAAAATAAATTATAAAAATTATTAAAAATTATTTTAAAAATTATGTTAAATTATGAAAAATAATTTTTGACCAATTGAAATATTTTTCTTTAATATTTATAATTATTTAAATATTAAAGGTATTTAATTTATTTAATTAATGTATTAAATAAATTAGAGGAAAATGATTTAATATTATGAAAAATCATTTTAAATAAGAATAATGTATTTAAAAATATTTTAGTTATAAAATATAACTTTTAATATTTTTGGAGAATTTTCATTAATAATTTAATATTAATGATATTAGAGTTATTTAATTATTGTATTAAATAAATAAGATAAAATGATTTTAATATTATAAATATCATTTTAAATGAGAATAAAGTGTTAGAAAATATTTTGAATTATAAAATATAATTTTTCATATTTTTGGAGAATTCTCATTAATAAATTAATATTAGTGATATTGGATTTATTTAATTATAATATTAAATAAATAAATTAAAAATGATTTTATTAATTTAAAAATCATTTAAAATGAGAAAATGATTTAAAAATATTTTAAGTTATAATTAATGACTTTTAATATTTGATGATAATTTCATTAATATATAAATATTAATGGTGATGATTTAAAAATGATTTTAATTAGTTTAAAATCATTTAAGTAGAATATTGATGATTTAAAAATATTTTAAGTTATTAATAATAACTTTAATATTTTGACAAGTGTATTATTAATATTTTTATAGTATTAAATATTAATGATGATAAGATTATTTGATAATTAAATCATTTAAAAATGATTTCGATGTTTAAAAAATTATTATAAATTATAATAATTGCTTAGATATTATTAAAAGCTTCCGCAAAGTATTATAAACGATAATTGACTTATCTAATGTAATACTAAAGCTTTGAAACTAAATTTTAATTGACAATCAATGTGTTAATTGTCGGGTAGGGTGACCAAAACACCGAGAATGGACCAAAATTCAACCAGACCGAAATAGTTAGACTTGTTAAGTGTTTATATAGGTTATAAACAGTGATATGACTATGTGGTAATGTGTCTAGAGAAGATCGAATCGTGAATTAAAGTGTTATGTGTTATAAAGTTTCAGGCTAATTGTGAGACCGATATTATCGGGTTATAGGTCTTACTAACGCAGATAAGTTTATCGTAGTATTGTAATCACGGAAGAGGCAAGTTTCCTAACTCAACCTTGAGTTAATATTATTTAATTATTATGGTGGTTAATTATTGTTAATTAGACCACGTCTAAGAATTTATTGTTGATTATTCGCAGTTAGTGTATGTTTAATAATTCAAATTAAATTACTGATTCAGAAAATATATATTCGTAGAATTACTGTTGTTGGATATTCATATCTGTAGAAGCTAATAATGACAGTACAGATAATTCCTGTTTATTGTCAAATTATGTTGAGAAATGTTTTAGCTAATTATTCTGGCTAGACGAACATTTGTTAGAACTTGATAGGTTCGAGAAGAGGAGAGAAGAGAATTTAATTATTATTGATAGATCAATGCCAATTGTATCGACTAGATCGAAAAAGAAAACTTGATAGGTTTGAGAAGAAAAGAGAAGAGAAGTGATTAGATATTGAGATCATTGAATTTCGTTGTTAAATCAAATCTTGATTCTGAGACTGAGAAGAACAACCTTTTATATAAAAGGAACATTTTTGATCGTATATTCGATCATTGCGTGTGACTTAAGTATTATGCATAATATAGGGTACAAGGAGTTGGCCGGCTCTAAGTACTTGCAGAGGGGTATGATTTAATCTTTATGGTTATCTGATACACCTGAGTATATATCAAAGTAAATCTTTGATAGATACCCAAGAAGAGAAGTTCAAGATCCAATGGATTGCTTAGCATAAATCTGGAAAACATTCTACTTTGCTATTTTGTAGAATTAATTCTTGATTATTCATTTGAATATCATAGAAAACCTTGAATGCGTTGCACTCTTTCATTATTAGATTATTGTTGCATAGAAGGTGAGAAGACTTGTTATTGATTCTTATATATTTATTGTATGACTTAACTTGCGGGGCAAACTTGTTACTCACCCTTACTAAATAAAAAATTTCAGCTAGGGACGAAGTTGCAGAAGGTATTGTGAAGAAGAACAAAGGAAAAGGCATAATGATAAACTAATATAATGAACATTATTATTATTATGTTGTATTATAAACCCTTTTTATATATTTAAGGGGTATGTTTGTAATGTTAAGGTTAGCAGACCTGGGACTTATGTATTAACAACATATGTTAATGAGTTATGTATTCCTATTTCTATATGAATGGGTAGTTAGATGGTATTATATTGTGGATCGTGAACACCAAACTCGGGGGTCAGGTAACCTGGATGTAGGGGTGTCACAGGTTGGTATCAAAGTGGTAGGTTATAACCTTAAGTGGGGTGGGGAAAACCCTAAAATTATAACCATGTGCGAGATAGAGAATACTCATTTAGAGTACTAAGTGAGAGATTGCCGAAGAGTATCGATAGTGAGACATGTGTACACATAGTGTGAGAAGTTTGTACTGGCAAAGTACTAATCAAGTTGTTTAAACTGATTGTAGGATGTCGGGAGAAGATAAGATGAGTACGGAGATGCCATGGTCATTGTTGTACAGATGCGATGGCCGAGGTGCCAAAGATGAAGCGAGTTAGTGGAAGAAGTGGGGAAAGATGAACCTATGGTTAATCTCGGGAGTAATCATGATGATTATCCCGAGATGTATCTGAGTGGTGATGAGGAGGTGGAGTCTGAAGAAGCTAAGGTGGAGTTAAAGAATAAGATCAAAGTAGGAGAACCAGATCAAGTATCTGCAGAAGTCCAGGAACTCCGGAGTAAAGTATTTCTCTTGGAGGAGCTGTGGAAGATGTTGGGTAAAATCTATATATGCACAACACGCATGTATACGTGGTCAACAAGTAATAAAGTGATGAGTAGAGTATCGTTCCCACAAAGATAATTTAGTAAGAAATTTAACCTCACAATTATCAATTTCCTATTAATCCTAATTTTATTAAACTATCCAATTCAATGATTAAAAATTATAGAAACTAAATTAATAAACAAATAAACTACCACAAACCAATCACCAATATCAAAATCTAGAATTTCAAACAATTAATGGAGAATTAGACTTATGACTTCACCCTAAGCTTCACTCTGATTTCTACACCTTTATCCCAATTCAATTCACTATCCTAGTTTATTAATCAAGAACACGAATGTAGTATTAACCACCTCTCGATGCACTAATACCGTATTAACTTAAATTCACAAATTAGATAGAAACAAGTTAATCACCTTAATCAACTAACTCACTATATCTCTATGTGAATTATAATTAAAGAAGGTTTAATATTAAGTTCTCTATCAGATTACATGCGATGTCAAGCATATCTCTACCTTAACATTCATCAAGATTCTACTATTCACAAAATTCATGAACACATACTATATTAACTAAGTCTAGATTTGAATATCCTCTCTCGATTCCATAAAAATCCACACAGAATTGTTGATCAGGCAATTCATACATTCAAGCTCAAATTAATATAGATAAACTGGAAAATAGCTTATTGAACTGGAAATCAAGGTTTACAAAATCATCGTTTCACTTAAAGATCCATCATAAGCCTAAAAAGTGAATTAGTTCATCATAAATGAAATAACTACTGAATAAATCAAAGAAAACATCTTTTCAATTACAAATAATAGTCTGAGAAGAAGAATAGTGAAAAACACCCTTCACCTAGCCTAAATTTGCAATCGTCTCGAAAATCTCTTCAAAATCTTCCTCCAATGCTTGCTATGAAAAACTGGAATTAATCTTTGTAATTTGCCTTGTGTGTCTCCCAATCCCATTATTTTTTTGTTAATTATATACTTAAACATGTATTCTAATTACAATTTCATGCCAATATGAGTCCCAAACCATCGCCATCACTTAAGCTCCACGTTTGTAGTATTAGAAACCAACTAGGAGACCATTCTGTTCATGTACCCAAGCCCCAGCTTATGTATTACCTTTGTAATAGCAAGCCCCGACTTGCTAGGCTGCTGTAAATAGCTCAGGACCCCAAGCCCCAGCTTGGGTGATAGGCTAAAAAGAGCAAGCCTCAGCTTGCTATGCTACTAATTCTCTGCTGCAGTGTCCTCTAGTAAAACGACCATAACTTTTGATCCGGGAGGAGTTACGGGGCCTGCCACCTATAAAATTGAAGCTATCAACGATCTCTACAACTTTTATTCTTTGAGAATTGAGAAATAACAAACAGATGAAGGTCGAAACTGGACTGGAAGAAGATGCTGTGTAAATGGCAAACATGACAACTCTTAGCTTCGATCCTTGTTGATAAAAAAAACCATAACTCTTGCATCCGAACTCCGATTAGAATGATTCAAGACGTTCCGAAAAGCTAAGAAGAAGTTCTACAATATAGTGTAGATTCCAAGCCAAGAACATGAAATGAATATAAAATGAACATGAAGGCCCAAACGGTGTCCGGATTGCTTTTCCTTGCGTTTTCATACCAATAATTGCTCTCACAACTTCTAATCATATAATCTACAAAATGAACACAAAATACATGAATAGTAACTAAGAAACACGAGATTAAGCAAATAACTCAAGTAATAGATACCGGATAAGTAGGTATAAAACCTACTTATCAAATACCCCCAAACTTAAACTTTTGTTTGTCCTCAAACAAAAACAAAACAAAAATTCAATGCCATGCACTGGAATGTAACTCATCTATATGCCTATGAATCCAACAATAATGGCAGAAACGAGTCTATTCGCCCGGCCTCAGAGAAATCAAGTAAACATGATAATACATCATATCAAAACTCATCAGTAATTTCCCAATCAATCATCAAATCTTAAACTGCTATTACTGATATAGTGCGCATGTGATCAACATCCATGCTAACTGATACAATTTCAAATTTAATACATAACCAATCTCTTATAAGGAATCACACAGAGTAAACTCCAAAGTTTCAAAAATAGGCGAATTCCAACTAAAATCAAATAATAACCAATGTCAAGGGTTCACATAGGGTACTTATGCTTTATTTTTATTATTATTTTTTCATCACGGGGGCTTTTCGCACTTATTTCCCATTTTTTTTAATCATGACTGTGCAATGTCTCCTTCCATTAGGCTAACAGTGCTACCCCTTAGCGAGCTTTCAACCAACGACTCCCAGACCATATAAGACCTTAGGGCGCTAGGTGTAGAGACACCCCCTCGGGCGTACTTGCTCAAGTAACAAAGACCCCGAAACAAGACTAGTCACGATATTTTTTTTAGATAAAGCTTATATACCCTAGATTTTCCCTCATACTTAGGTTCTTGCCTAATTCTTTGTTTTCACTGCCTATCCTTGTCATTTTCTCATTTACACTAGCATTATCCTTTAGAAATTTCTTATGTATCAATTTAAACTAATCAGTCAACATAGGTGTTATTAACGTGCTACCCTTCTTATACCAGTTTCAAACAAGCACAAGATCCAATTCATAACAAAAACTACATCAAGGTTCTAATAATCAGTACTATACTTGTCTACTTAATCCCAATCTCATCATTGGCCAAAATAAAATGAACTACCACAACTGCTGGACATATGTAAAATAACACAATACTTAAATATTTTTCATTTTTTTTATTATTTTTTTAAAACTGGATAATATGTGGTAAATATAACATGATTGCAAAAATAAATAAAAACTATTTATAGTCCTAAGCTACTATGCAACTACATGATTACATGAATGCAACATTTAATAATCCTAAAACTAAATAATGAACTAACATATGCAAACCTAGCTAATGAAATTAAATATGCAAACATGAAACTAAATCCCCAAAACTTGAAAATTACAATGCCCTCATTGTATAGATAAAGCAATAAATAAGAGAGGACTTCCCTGTAAGTGCCTAAGTTTGGGGTGGTGGTGTCTGTTGTTCTTCATCGGAATCACTAGGTGGGATGTGAGACCCCGAATTTTAAGAAATGAAAGTATTCAATTTTCTTATAATTATTATGTTATTTAGTAAATGGTTAAATTGAGAAAGGGTTAAAGTTAAGGGTGATATTTGAAAATTTTACAAAGTAAGCAAGTTGTTATTCGTTGTGTCGGGGAATATTCGATTGGTCGGGGAATATTCATTTTCACAGAGAATATTCGTTCGACGACATAATCATTGGTGGACCCCCCCCCCCAACGGAGGTATTGTCGTATTTAGAAAAAGACAGATTTATCTTTTATTAAAAATAACGATGAAAGTGTTACCGTTAAAACTGTTGAACTACCCGGTAGTAAAAGTACAATAATATGCGTGGTTGCATAGTAGCACACGGTATTGATTATTGATGCTTACGTAAGAAGTCACTCAGTTATACTCAATTATTGCTACAGTAATTGTTGCATCATATCTCTCATATTATTGATTACATTATTATCACAGTATCATCTACATAATATGTTATATTATTAAATCAATAATTGAGATGGCAAAGTTATTCATATTATTATTTGCAATATTGACAATGTCTAGAAGTTCTGTAAATGAGAGGTTTTGTGAGACCCCGAATTTTATGAAATGAAAGTATTTAATTTTCTTATAATTATTATGTTATTTAGTAAATGTTTAAATTGAGAAAGGGTTAAAGTTAAGGGTGATATTTGAAAATTTTACAAAGTAAGCATGTTGTTATTCGTTGTGTTGGGGAATATTCAATTGGTCGGGAAATATTCATTTTCACAGAGAATATTCGTTCGACGACATAATCATAGGTGGACCCCACAATGAAAGTATTGTTGTAGTTAGAAAATGACAGAATTATCTTTTTATAAAAATAACGACGAGTGTAACCATTAAAACTGTTGAACTACTTGGTAGTAAAAGTATAGTAATATGCGTGGTTGCATAGTAGCACACGATATTGATTATTGATGCTTACGTAAGAAGTCACTCAGTTGTACTCAATTATTACTACAGTAATTGCTGCATCATATCTATCATATTATTGATTCAATTATTGTCACAGTATCATCTGTATAATATGTTATAATATTAAATCAATAATTGAGACGACAAAGTTATTCATATTATTATTTACAATATTGACAATGTCTAGAAGTTCTGTCAATCAGAGGTTTGGTCACCTAATTGCGCGCCAATAAGGAGAAATCCTTATCAGAAAGCCCCCTCTTTCTTGGGAACGACATGGTTGTTAAATATTGTGAGTTATAATATTAATAATAAATGTTATTAAAAATCAAATTTGAGTTCGGAGTTGAATTTGGAGACGCAGACGTGATATTTGAGTCCAGAACGATGAAATTAGTAGAAATAGACTATAAACACAAAATTTGCCGGGGTTGACTTTTTGGTCAAAAAAGTCAACAATTGACTTGTTCAGAAAAAGTCAAACTTCGAAATTTCAAAAATGAAATTTTGAGAAAAATATTTCCATTGTGTTGGGATTGTTAGTGTTAGTGGAAATTGACATTTATTTCGATAATAATTGATGTCTGGAGGTTATATTGACCAATGGTAATTGCTTAGGATAAATGAGCAATTAATTGCTATTGATTCACATGATTATAACTATTTGTTCACATGTGTGTACTATTGATTCACATTCTTATACTATTAGGAGAGTTGGTGCAAAATTGATAATACTTACATGACTAAGTTAAAAATAGAGGTATAGATGGAGGTACTATACTGTAATTCGTATTTTCACATGATTATAACTATTGATTCACATGATTGAACTATTGATTCACATTATTTACTATTAGGGGAGGTGGTGCAAGTTTGATAATACTTGCAGGACTAAATTAAAAATGAAAGAAAAGTCAAGGTATTTATCTTTGTAAGATTTGAGCCCCAAAATGTGCAATTATCGAAACTATATTTTCCTATAAATAGAAGCTCATTCTTCCTTCATTTCTCACCAATTCACTAAAGCTTTAGAGCAATTATTATAGAGAGAAATTATAGAGAGAAAGAAGAAGAGAAGTCTGCTACCTCACTATTCCAAAATCCAGTTTCTTCTAAGGTAAGGGATATTATTATTATAGTAAGGGGTATTATTTCTTTCGTATTCATGAAGAGAGCTATTGTTATTCCATTCTTTATTATTATGTTGGAATAACCTGTCTATGCGAAGTACCGCATACATGGTGAGATTCTTTTGTTATTCCATTCTTTATTATTCTGTTGGAATAACCTGTCTGTGCGGTCTATCGCATGCCTGGTGAATTCTGTTGTTATTTCATTCTTTATTATTCTGTTGGAATATCTTATCTGTGCGGATTACGCATGACCTAGTTCCATTCTTTATTATTCTGTTAGAATATCCCGTCTGTGCGGATTCGCATTTGACCGGTTCCATTCTTTATTATTCGTTGGAATAACTTGTTCATGCGATTCTATCGCATGCACAGTGAATTCTGTTGTTATTCCATTCTTTATTATTCTGTTGGAATATCCATGTCTGCGGATTACACATGACTGGTTCCATTCTTTATTATTTCATTAGAATATCTTATTCGTGTGGATTACGTTGACACTGGTTCCATTCTTTATTATTTCGTTGAATAACTTTTGTTTTATGGGTCTATCGCATTCTGCATTGAATTTCGTTGTTATTCATTTCTTTATTATTATGTTGGAATATCTCATGCTCGTGTGATTAGGTATGACTTTGGTTCCATTCTTTATTATCCCGTCATGCGGATTACACACGACCTAGTTCCATTCTTTATTATTACATTGGAATAACTGTTTTGCGGATCTATCGCATTCCTCGTTAAATTCTCGTTGTTATTCCATTCTTTATTATTATGTTGGAATATCCTCATGTGCATGCATTAGGCATGACTCGGTTCCATTCTTTATTATTCTCGTTGGAATATCCTATCTCGTAAGGATTACGCATTTACGACTGGTTCCATTCTTTATTATTTTATTGGGAATATTTCCTTCGATGCGGTCTATCACATGCATGTTGAATTCTTCTGTTATTTCATTCTTTTTTATTCGTTGGAATAACTTTGATATGTGGATTACGCATGCATGGTGAATGATCCTTGTATTCATTCCTTATTAAATTGTGGAAATGATCTCGTTTACGTGGATTACTGCACGGTATGTAGTGAAAATCCATTTGCGCTTTTGTAATTTTTCTTACCCTCAAAAATTCTGGAAAAATTTAAAATGATAATTTGATGAGTTTTCTATATTGTGTCCAAAGATGGCAATTTTTGGATGTATAGATTAAGAGTAATGGATTTTATGGGAAAAGACTATTTTAAAAGTAAACCCGTATAACTCCTTGTGGTTAACTCCAAAATTGGTGAAATTTTTATTGGGAGTACATTTATATAACAAGAGTATACCCTGTAAATTTCAGAATTTTTGAACAAAAGTACAATTTATGATAAATGTCTAAATATTCGGCAGTTTTGGCCATATGAAAATAGTAAATGAATTTTAAAAATTCCGAGAAAAATATATTTTCAATATGGGACAATATTCTGTTAAATCCCAGAAAAGAAATATATTTGGGACTGATTTGATATTTTTCATGAAAATGAACTAGTTATGAGTAAATGAATTAAATATGTTATGTGAAGTAAAAAATTGGAAAATAGGATTTTAAGGCTTGGGAATCCTATATAGGGTATATGCAGATTTTTGATGAGGCATTTGATCATTGGTGATGAAATCTTATGAGTATGACATTTTTGAATGATTAAATGCATTATTTGGTAAAGTGTAAACAATTGAAATAAATTGTTTATAAGTTTAAGAAGTGATTAAAATATTGTTATAATATTAATAAAATTAGATTATGAGTTTATTAAGTGATTTATAATATTTGGATAAATTTAAAATCTTTAATATTTATCCTTGTTTTCGTTTGATTAATGCTTATATCATTGTCATCATCCTCATGCTTATATTATGATGAAAGTCATCTTTGGCTTACGTGCAAAGATGGACTATTAATCATTGGTTTTACAGTTGTATATCTTTGGCTTACGTGCATAGATGGACTGTTGATTATTGGTTTTACAGTTGTATATCTTTGCCTTACTTGCAAAGATGGACCGTTGATTATTGGTTTTACAGTTGTATATCTTTGGCTTACGTGAAAAGATGAACTATTGATTGATGAGTATCTTTTGCTTATGTGCATAGATGAACTGTTTATTGGTATGATTATGACCATGGATCATTCGGTATAATTATGACTCGTAATGTTAAAGATGATGTGGTAAAAGACCTCATTGGCTCGTAGTGCATTGATGGACAGTTATTGGTATGATTATAACCAAGGATTATTTGGTATAATCATGACCATTGATGATTACATGAATATCCTTAGCCGTAGTGTAGGGATGATTCAATGAGGTGGATTATTTATTAAGTTGAGTCTCAGCGATAAAATATTGATTATACACTTTTAATTCGTAAAAGATAGTAGATATCATGCTCTACTTGACTCTTTTAAAATACAGTTGTATGTCTTTGTCTTGTAGTGCAAATATGAATTGTTAATGAATATCTTGGCTGTAGTGCCAAGATGAATTTATTAGTATGATTATGAGTAGGAATTGTGATTTGGTATAACCATAATTTTTGATGTTTCAGGTGAAGATAGGTGATGAAAATTATCTTCGTCCTGGGTACGAAGAGGAATTTAGAACCACAATTATGATTATGAGTTATTCATATGATTGTGGACAGGAATTGTTGATTGATGTTACATGGATAAAACATTGTTGGTGGACTTTTAACATGGAGAAAATAATAGACCTTATGGTCTATTTGACTGTTTTAATGGATTACTCGTTCCGCTGCAACTATGGTTGAAAAGTTTTATCATCTACCATATGTTCTAAATCTCTGATTTATTATTGATGAAAGCTATTGATAATTTAATTATCTTTAGTCATGATATTCTTTATCGGGTTAGTCAGGCTCACCCTTTTTTGCTTCACAATTCCTTTCGTGTAATAAAAGGTGTAGCTGGGTCGAGCGGGGTATTAAGAGGATTAGAACGATGGTCTATAGCTGTTGAGGTTCTCCCTAAATAGTATGGAAATAATTTTATTGAGAACTTTAGATAAGTGTGTCGTATTGTATATGTCATTTGATATTTAATTTTGGTGAACCGAATAAGGTGAGGTGAACCCAAATTTGGAAGGGTGTTTTGCCACTATCATACAAGATGTCTAATGACATACAATCTCGTGTTATCATAAGACAGGGTTGTGCACATCCACTTGCTAAGTATATCTACGAGCACTACCTATATAATCTTGGAGTTTATTTGAAATATAATTCTCAATTGGAGAAAACGAAGATAATTATATGTCAAGAGAAGACTCACCATTGGAAAGAAGATGATAGTAATATTCTTGTTTTTCTTTGGGGACTATTGGGTCAACCAAGGATAATTCTGTGGACATATGATATCTATCGTAACCTAGACACATGGCCTCTCATGTACGAAGGTTTCCTTGAGTATTTTCCTAAGATTTTAATTTCTAAAATAGTTATTGACTGTAATTTTATGTAAAATACCATTGTAAGGTTGTGGTCGAGGCACCATGAGAATTACATACATTTGTATTAAAACTCACAGTTTAATTGTGGTCGTATTCTGCACGACAGTTCAACAGTTGTATAAATGAAGTTTGTAAATGATTTTTATAGTGTGATATCTGGCGACTCAGAATGGGTGATGTATACCTATTTTGGGGCGTCACAAATGGTATCAGAGCTTAGGGATATGGTTGCTGGCGGAGATAAGAGTCTAGAACTAGGAGGGGAGAGACGAGTTATATAATTCGCTAGTGTGTGACTTACCTAAGCTGAAATTGTTTACTTGATAAGTTGACAAATTATGATATGTCAATTAACCTTTGTTTTGAAGATATATTCTAGAATGATATCTGAAATACAGGAGATGAGCAATTGGTAAATCATGATACAGAGGAAATAACCGGGAAGGTACAATCCGAAAAGGAAGCAAGGTATTCTCATCTCTTCGAACTACCAGGTACGTAAATTTTGAGGGCGAAATTTCATAAGGAGGGGAGATTGTGAGACCCCAAATTTTATGAAATGAAAGTATTCAATTTTCTTATAATTATTATGTTATTTAGTAAATGGTTTATTGAGAAAGGGTTAAAGTTAAGGGTGATATTTGAAAATTTTACAAAGTAAGCATGTTGTTATTCGTTGTGTCGGGGAATATTCAATTGGTCGGGAAATATTCATTTTCACAGGGAATATTCACTCGACGGCATAATCATTGGTGGACCCCACAACGGAAGTATTGTCGTAGTTAAAAAATGAAAGAATTATCTTTTTATAAAAATAACGGAGAGTGTTACCGTTAAAACTGTTGAACTACCCGGTAGTAAATGTACAGTAATACACATGGTTGCATAGTAGCACATGGTATTGATTATTGATGCTTATGTAAGAAGTCACTCAGTTATACTCAATTATTATAAAGAATTGTCGTGATCATATCTCTCTCATATTATCGATTCAATTATTGTCACAAAGATCATCTCAGATAATATGTTATATTATTAAATCAATAATTGAGACAACAAAATTATTCATATTATTATTTATAATATTGACAATATCTAGAAGTTCTGTCAAGGAGAGGTTTGGTCACCTAATTGCGCGCCAATAAGGAGAAATCCTTATCGGAAAGCCCCATCTTTCCTGGGAACGACCTGGTTGTTAAATATTGTGAGTTATAATATTAATAATGAATGTTATTAAAAATCAAATTTGAGTTCGGAGTTGAATTTGGAGACGCGGACGTGATATTTGAGTCTGGAACGATGAAATTAGTAGAAATAGACTATAAACACAAAATTTGTCGGGGTTGACTTTTTGGTCAAAAAAGTCAACAGTTGACTTGTTTGGAAAAAGTCAAACTTCGAAATTTCAAAAATGAAATTTTTGAGAAAAATATTTCCATTGTGTTGGGATTGTTAGTGTTAGTGGAAATCGACATTTATTTTGATAATAATTGATATCTGGAGGTTATATTAACCAATTGGGTAATTAACCGAATAAATGTGCAATTAATTGCTATTGATTCACATGATTATAACTATTTGTTCACGTGTGTACTATTGATTCACATTCTTGTACTATTAGGGGAGTTGGTGCAAGATTGATAATACTTGTATGACTAAGTTAAAAATGGAGGTATAGATGGAGATACTATACTGTAATTCGTATTTTCACATGATTATAACTATTGATTCACATGATTGAACTATTGATTCACATTATTCACTATTAGGGAGGTGGTGCAAGTTTGATAATACTTGCAGGACTAAATTAAAAATGAAAGAAAAGTGAAGGTATTAGACTTGTAAGATTTCGGTGCCCAAAAAACGCAATTATCGAAACTATATTTTCCTATAAATAGAAGCTCATTCTTCCTTCATTTCTCACCAATTCAGTAAAGCTTTAGAGCAATTATTGTAGAGAGAAATTATAGAGATAAAGAATAAGAGAATTTTGCTACCTCACTATTCCAATATCCAGCTTCTTCTAAGGTAAGGGATATTATTATTATAGTAAGGGGTATTATTTTTTCATATTCATGAAGAGAGCTATTGTTATTCCATTCATTATTATTATGTTGGAATAACCTGTCTATGCGAAGTACCGCATACATGGTGAGATTCTTCTGTTATTCCATTCTTTATTATTCTGTTGAAATAACCTGTTTGTGCGGTCTATCGCATGCCTGGTGAATTCTGTTGTTATTCCATTCTTTATTATTCTGTTGGAATATCTTATCTGTGCGGATTACGCATGACCTGGTTCCATTCTTTATTATTCTGTTAGAATATCTTGTTTGTGCGGATTACGCATGACCTGGTTCCATTCTTTATTATTCTATTGGAATAACCTGTCATGCTTGATCTATCACATGCTCGGTGAATTTCGTTGTTATTCCATTCTTTATTATTCATTTGGAATATCCCATGCGTGTGGATTACGATAACCTGGTTCCATTCTTTATTATTACGTTAGAATATCCTCTTTTGTGCTAATTACGCACTATTTAATTCGGTTCCATTCTTTATTATTCTGTTGGAATAACCTGTTTGTGCGGTCTATCGCATGCCTATTGAATTTTGTTGTTATTCCATTCTTTATTATTATGTTGGAATATCCTTTCTGTGCAGATTACGCATGACCTAGTTCCATTCTTTATTATTCTGTTGGAATATCCTGTCTGTACGGATTACGCATGACTTGGTTCCATTCTTTATTATTCTGTTGGGAATAACCTGTTTGTGCGGTCTATTGCATGCGTGGTGAATTCTTCTGTTATTCCATTCTTTATTATTTTGTTGGAATATCCTGTCTATGTGGATTACCGCATGCATGGTGAATGATCCCTTGTATTCATTCCTTATTAAATTGTGGAAATGATCTGTCTACGTGGATTACCGCATGACGGGTGAAAATTCATTTGCAGTTTCGTAATTTTTCTGACCCTCAAAAATTCTGGAAAAATTTAAAATGATAATTTGATGAGTTTTCTATATTGTGTCCAAAGATGGCGATTTTTGGATGTATAGATTAAGAGTTATGGATTTTATGGGAAAAGACTATTTTAAAAGTAAACCCTTATAACTCCTTGTGGTTAACTCCAAAATTAGTGAAATTTTTATTGGGAGTACATTTATATAACAGGAGTATACCTTGTAAATTTTGGAATTTTTGGAAAAAAGTACAATTTATGATAAATGTCTAAATATTTAATATTTTGGCTATATATGAAAATAGTAAATGAATTTAGAAATTTTTAGAAAATATATGTTCAATATGGGACTATATTCTGTTAAATCACAGAAAAGAAATATTTTTGGGACTGATTTGGTATTTTTCATGAAAATGAACTAGTTATGAGTAAATGAATTAAATATGTTATGTGAAGTAACAAAATTGGAAAATTGGATTTTATGGCTTGGGAATCCTATATAGGGTATATGCAGATTTTTGATGAGGGATTTGATCATTGGTGATGAAATATTATGAGTATGGCATTTTTGAATGATTAAATGCATTATTTAGTAAAGTGTAAACAATTGAAATAAATTGTTTATAAATTTAAGAAGTGATTAAAATATTGGTATAATATTAATAATATTAGATTATGAGTTTATTAAGTGATTTATAAAATTTGGATAAATTTAAAGTCTTTAATATTTATCCTTGTTTTCGTTTGATTAATGCTTATATCATTGTCATCATCCTCATGCTTATATTATGATGAAAGTCATCTTTGGCTTACATGCAAAGATGGACTGTTAATCATTAGTTTTACAATTGTATATCTTTGGCTTACATGCAAAGATGGACTGTTAATTATTGGTTTTTTACAGTTGTATATCTTTGGCTTACGTGCAAAGATGAACTATTGATTGATGAGTATCTTTGGCTTATGTGCATAAATGAACTGTTTATTGGTATGATTATGACCAGGGATCATTCGGTATAATCATGACCCATAATGTTATAGATGATGTGGTAAAAGTCCTCTTTGACCCGTAGTGCATTGATGGACAGTTATTGGTATGATTATAACCAGGATTATTCGGTATAATCATGACCATTGATGATTACATGAATATCCTCGGTCGTAAGTATGTGGATGATTCGATGATGTGGATTTTTATTGTAGAGTCTCAAATGATAAAATATTGATTATACACTTTTAATTCGTAAAAGATAGTAGATATCATGCTCTACTTGACTCTTTTAAAATACAATTGTTTAACGCGCTCAAAATTGGTCTATCTTCACACGGATTCAAATGACGTCCGAAAGTACATCATTCATCCAAACATACATCATATATATCTTTGAAATATAATAACATACATTCTAAATTCCTAGGTTCTAAAACCTTATAACCTTTCTCATAACAAATAATGATAATTACATTATTTCTTTCATCTTACAAGAGTGACTTTTATCCGCCACCAAGGATACATAACAATTCATTAAACTAGTCTATAATTTATTTTTCATCTTTCTACATTACAAGTCTTCACATGATCTTTTCGCTCATTCACATTCTGAATGGCACTTCATCTGGATACCGTCAGTTTGATTCTTACGGGATCCTTAAGTTCTTCTAACATCGCTCACTGAAAATGTTTTTATTTAAAGCAAGTGTGAGCATTCAATTGCCCAGCAAGTCATAACAGTTGAACATACAACTTCAAGAGTTTAACATTCCTTTGGAACTTCGATAACCGAAAAAAGGTTATGAAGCAGCTTGAACAATAGGAATAATCTCGATTCCTATCATTTTAAAACATTAGTCACATTCACATTCAAATACTTTCATTCTCTACTCTCTTTCATACACATTCTGTCTGGCTAGAATCAATAGCATAGACTCAACAATAATGGTTCATATATAAACAAAACATTCTCATATTGAACAGTTCAATTATAAAACAGTTTATATCATAGAAACACCGAAGTGTTCACATTGTGGCACAAGGCCTCATACGTTCTACCACCTTGCACAAATATCGCACATTCAAGACATGTATGCAGAACTTCTCAAGTTCAACATCTGAGAAGTTTAAGAAACTAGCATTCATTTAAAATATGAATGAAGTTAGGAAACTTGCCTTACGCCCAGCTACAGCTTATGCCGAACTGCTCATTTCAATTCCTATATAACACATAATGAAATAACACATACACCAATTAGTCATATACTTGACTTACACATTGGTTTACTTAACTTTACTTCTTAGGGTTCGCGTTCTTGTAATATAATTTTACGCGACTAACTTTCATTATCGGTTTACGGCTTCATGACATACGGAGATGTCTTACTCAAAATGTTCTTCATCTTTGATGATTTACATTCTTATCTTCTTCTTATAACTTCTCTAGGACTCAGCACACATCGCTTCTCTGCTGGTAGTCCATATGGTACTCTGAGTGGTTTCCCACAAACAACCAACAAACAAGTTCCCGTCTCATCTACACTGCCATCACAGTGAGTTAGATCAGTTGCCGGTTTTGTAAATACCTTCGCTCTCTAAAGGAATTGTTTAGCCCGACTCCCATATGTCAACCATCAAAGGTTAAGATTGTACCACAACCTAAATTTATCTTAACTTATACGAACTATTAACTATAATGTCCGTTAAGTCAATTTCTTATTCCTTTTGGCTTTCTGGCAAGTAATTGCCATACCTCAGGACTCATTCTTATCCGACTCACATTCGGCTTTCATTAATCTTATTACCGTTCGATACGGCTTTCTCGTTACCATTCATATATTACTTACTACCTTTGTTAACGTCTATGTTATACAACCAGGGTATACTTAGCACGTTCGTCCAACGCGAATACGATTCACGAGGATCGTTTACGTATTCAACGTTCACGTTGCTCATCTCTTAACCTCTCATTCAACCTTTACTCAAGGTTTTAATCGCTTTCAGTCATTATCCATCCCATAATCCCCATGTTCTTTATTCTTTCTTAACGTCGAAGCCATACCGATCGTTGTATGCTAAGACCGATCGTTCATCACAACAACATTGCATTCACAGCGTCTATACGCTTTACACTTATCTCTCATTACCATAAAATAACATCGAAATGTTATTCATTACTTTCGTCACTCAACGTCTAAGGAATCACATTAGGGGAGGTGGTACATATCGAAATTTTTATGAATAAGTCAAAAATGGAGGTATAGATGGAGATAATTCTTGTACTTTTCATATCGGGGTACTATTCACGAGGTACTATTCCCGAAGTACTATTTATAGGGTACTATTCACGGGGTACTATGCACATAAGCCAAAGATACTCATCAATCAATAGTTCATCTTTGCACGTAAGCCAAAGATAAAACCAATAATCAACAGTCCATCTTTGCACGTAAGCCAAAGATATACAACTGTAAAACTAATAATCAACAGTCCATCTTTGCACGTAAGCCAAAGATGACTTTCATCATAATATAAGCATGAGGATGATGACAATGATATAAGCATTAATCAAACGAAATCAAGGATAAATATTAAAGACTTTAAATTTATCCAGGTTTAAAAATATCCAAATTGTCAACACGACATCGCTTTGTGGAGTAAAATTCAAGAATAATATTCATGTACCAAAAATAATTTGGACAGAAAAGAAATATATTTTTCGGGTAAATAGTACCTCGTGAATAGTACCCTATGAATAGTACTTCGGGAATAGTACCTCATGAATAGTACCTCGATATGAAAAGTACAAGAATTATCTCCATTTATACCTCCATTTTTGACTTATTCATAAAAATTTCGATATGTACCACCTCCCCTAATTATGAGCAGGAATTGTGATTTGATATAACCATGATTTTTGATGTTTCAGGTGAAGATAGGTGATGAAAATTATCTTCGTCCTGGGTGCGAAGAGGAATTTAGAATCACAATTATGATTATGAGTTATTCATATGATTGTGGGATGAGAATTGTTGATTGATGTTACTGAGGATAAAACATTATTGGTGGACTTTTAACATGGAGAAGATAATAGACACGATGGTCTATTTCGACTTTTAATGGATCGCTTCGTTCTATTTGTAACTATGGTTGAAAAGTTTTATCATCTACCATATGTTCTAAATCCCTGATTTATTACTAATGAAGGCTATTGATGATGTAAATTATCTTTAGTCATGATATTCTTTACTGGGCTAGTTGTGCTCACCCTTTTTGCTTTATAATTCCTTTCAGGTAATAAAAGTGTAACTGGGTCGAGCGGGGGTAACAGGAGAATAGAACGGTGGTCTATAGCTGTTGAGGTTCTCCTTAAATAGTATGGAAATAATTTTATTGAGAACTTTAGATAAGTGTGTCATATTGTATACGTAATTTGATATTTAATTTTGGTGAACCGAATAGGGTGAGGTGAACCCAACTTTGGAAGGGTGTTTTGTCACTATCATACAAGATGTCTAATGACATACAACCTCGTGTTATCATAAGACAGGGTTGTGAATATCCACTTGCTGAGTATATCTATGAGCACTACCTATATAATCTTGGAGTTTATTTGAAATATAATTCTCAATTGGAGAAAACGAAGATAATTATATGTCAAGAGAAGACTCACCATTGGAAAGAAGATGATAATAATCTTCTTGTTTTTCTTTGGGGACTATTGGGTCAACCAAGGATAATTCTGTGGACATATGATATCTATCATAACCTAAACACATGGCCTCCCATGTACGAAGGTTTCCTTGAGCACTTCCCAAAGATTTTAATTTCTAAAATAGTTTTTGACTGTACTTTTATGTAAAGTGACATTGTAAGGTTGTGGTCGAGGAACCATGAGAGTTACATACATTTGTATTAAAACTCACAGTTTATCTGTGGTTGTATTCTGCACAACAGTTCAACAGTTGTAAAAATGAAGTTTGTAAATGATTTTTATAGTGTGATATCTGGCGACTCAAAATGGGTCGTGTGGACCTCTTTTGGGGGCGTCACATGGGAACCTTGGCATTGGGGCTGGTTGCTTGTATGGGAATTATGCATTGGGATTGAAGCTCTGGAGCGTCGCATTCAATGAAGCGAAAAATAGATTCATGGCCTCAAACATGTGGTCCTGCCTCGCTGCTAGTCTCCACATTTCTCTTCGTGCCTCCTTGTTGTGCTCATCCACTTGTCGTTGAAGGTTGAGGAACTGAGGGCTAGATATGACTCCGGGCTGTGGTGTCATCTCTGTTTCTTGTTCTCCCATTGTCGCATTCCCCTGAAACTCATCATCATCCGAGGTGTCCTCAGCGTCAGCCTCATCCTCCAAGGCTGAGGGAAATACAAATCCTACTCCTCTAGGGTGCGACTCACCTCCGGGCCACACCGAATATCTTGCAATCATTCTCGAGTCGAGTGTCTGAAGCGGCATCTGGGTTATCTCATCATTAGACCAACACACTCCCGCCTGTATACACAACCCACAAATGAGAGATGGGTGTGGCAAGTCGCCAGAGAATGGTCCTCAAAGGCATCTTCGGATTGAAAAGTTGATTATAGCCCCTATGTCGATGATGAAATCTTATACCATGGCATACAAGAGCTCTACCTTATCCTTGGGCACATCTGACGTATGTGTAGATGGAAGTAACTTAGCGCATAGAAACGCATGCCATATCTTCCCATACCGGCTGAGATCCTTACTGCGAAAGACAGTGCCTCCATGTTGTGATTTGGTCCATGCAGTACCCGACTTTGTCATATCCTTCATAATAGCCTCATAATCTGGATCAGTGTCACATAAGTGAGCGTACTGGAAATGTCTCAGCACTCATAACTGATAGTACGTGTTGATGGCGTCGGTATTGAAAAGAACTAACCTACCCCGTACAAAAGCATTGAAGGGGGCCTTATCCTTGGTGTTATCGTAGAATTCTTTTACCACACTCACAACTGCGGCCTCTGGCTCTTCCGTGAATATATTCCAACCTTTTTGATATATTTGTTGCATCATTTTTCCATCAACATGCTCAGGTGCCAACCCCCGCTCTGGTGTGAGTGCTTTTGTCACCATATAGTCGTAACGGTCGGCGGCGACGGAACTTATGGATTTTCGCTTATCAAAGGTTCATGTTGGTGGTGTGTTCTCCCTATTGGCGCACAATTAAATGACCAAACCCCTTTCCTTGATAGAACTTTCTAGACATTATCAATAATGCAAATAATAATATGAATAACTTTGTCATCTCAGTTATTCATTTAATAATATAAAATATTATGACAATAATTGAATAAAACTGAGTGACTTCTCACGTAAGCATCAATAATCAAAGATATTATACAATACCGTGTGCTACTATGCAACCACGCGTATTACTATACTTTTACCACCGATTATTTTATAAGAACTTGCTTACTTTGAAATTTTTTCACATATCACCCTTAACTTTAACCTTTTATCAATTTAACCATTTACTAAATAGAATAATAATTATAGGAAAATTGAATACTTTCATTTCATAAAATTTGGGATCTCACATGAGTCCTCAATTGAAATCTTACAACTTCTAACTTTTCTCTTTACTTATACGAATTTTCTTTAATTTGTATGCTATCCTTTACAACTCAATCTGAGCTCTTCTTCCCGTACTAATTCATTGTAAAACCCCAAATTTTACGAATACAGATTTAATTTTCTCGAAATATTTTTTTGAATATTATGGTGTGGATTTGAGATAATGTTATAGTTGTGGGTAGTATTTATAAATTTTGCAAAGTATGCAAGTTGTTGTATTATATTCGATTGGTCGGGGAATATTCGTTTTAACAGGGAATGTTCGTACGACGGCACAATCATTAGTGGACCCCACAATAGAATTATTGTTGGAATGAAAAAACGACAGAAATATCTTTTTATGAAAATAACGACGGAAGTTTTACTGTTAAAACTGTTGAGCTACCCAGGAGTAAAAGTACAGTAATATGCGTGGTTGCATAAGAGTAATACAGTATTGATTATCGATGCTTACGTGAGAAGTTACTCGATTTTGTTCAATTATTTCTACAGTAATTGCTGCATAGTATCTCACGTTATTTGATTCAATTATTGTCTATATTTTATATATTATTAAATCAATAATTGAGATGACAAGTTATTCATATTATTATTTGCAATGTTGACAATGTCTAGAAGTTCGGTCAAGGAGAAGTTTGGTCACTTAATTGCGCGCCAATATGGAGAAATCCTTATTGGAAACCCCCTCTTTCCTAGGAACGACCTGATTGTTAAATATTGCAAATTATAATAATGATGATGAAGTTTGTTTTATTATTATTATAAATGTAATAAAACAGAATACTTATTATAAAGTTTTTGTTTTATTTGATTATAAATAGAATATAATATATTTTATTATGCATAGTGTTTGCATAAGTGTCTCGTATAGTGTTTGATAGTAAAATCTTTTTATATAAAATGTAATACTTTTATAAAGTTATTTGTTTTATTAGATTATAAATATAATATATTATATTTTATTATGCATTGTGTTTGCAGATAGTGCCTACATAGTATTTGCATAGTAAAATCTTTTTATATAAAAAAATGTAATCCTTTTATAAAGTTATTTGTTTTATTAGATTTTAAATAAAATATATAAATATATATATATATATATATATATATTAAATAGAATATATTATATTTTATTGCATAGTATCCTTTCCATTCTCCTATAAATAGGATGCTTAGTTAGAATTGAAAAACACACCAGAAGTTCAGAGAATTCTTCTTCTATAATCTTGAGCGTATTTCTTTAGAGTTTAAGAAAGCTTTGAGCATAGAAAATAGTGCAAGTTTTCTTCAACTATATCCCCGCCATACCCGTCGGAATACTCTTCTTTTTAAGGTAAGGGGTATTATTCTTTCGTATTCATGAAGAGAGTTATTTTCTTTCAATACTCATAAGGGTTGTTATTCCATTATTTATTATTATGTTGGAATAACGTGTCTATGCAAAGTACCGCATACATGGTGAAATTCTTCTGTTATTCCATTCTTTATTATTACATTGGAATAACCTTTATGCATGGTCTATCACACGCACGGTGAATTTCATTGTTATTCCATTCTTTATTATTCTGTTGGAACATCCTGTCCGTGCGGATTACGCATGACCTGGTTCCATTCTTTATTATTCTATTGGAACATCCTGTCTGTGCGGATTACGCATTGAATTCGGGTTCCATTCTTTATTATTCTCGTTGAAATATCACATGCATGCGGATTACGCATGACTCGGTTCCATTCTTTGTTACTCTATTGGAATAACCTGTCTATGTGGATTACCGCATGCATGGTGAATGATCCTTTGTATTCATTCCATATTAACTTGTGGAAATGATCTGTCTACGTGGATTACCACATGACAAGAGAAAATCCATTTGTAGTTTCATATATTCAATTATACTCAGTTGGTTAAAGTTTTGGCTTCTATACTCCATGAAATTAGTAGAATATCCCGGATATTTGCGCTTCATCCGAAGATCTTTCATGGAAATATTCTTCTGAGCATTCTTGAATTTTTACTCCACAAAGCAGTATCATGTTGACAATTTGGACGTTATTGGTTCCTGGATAAATTAAATTATAAATCTTTAAAATTTATTCTTGAACTTGTTTTATTGAATTATTATGTTATTGTCATCATCCTCATGTTTATATTATGTTGAAAGTCATCTGTGGCTTGTAGTGCATAGATGGACTTGGTATGATTATGACCAGGGAAATGATGTGGAAAAAGTCCTCATTGGCCCGTAGTGCATTGATGGACAGTTTTTGGTATGATTATGGCTATGAATTCTCTTCGGCCAAGGGTGCAAAGATGAATTGTTTTATGGCATGATCATGACAATTGATGAAAACACGAATATCCTTGGCCCGTAGTGCATGGATAATTTGTGGTTGTGATACTAATGAATATCTTTGGCCGTAGTGCAGGGATGATGTGGATTATTTATTGAGCTGAGTCTCAGCGATAAAAGTGATGAAAAACCTTTTTAAATCATATAAGATAGTAGATTTTATTCTCTACTTGACTCTTCTAATGGATTGCTTGTTCCGCTGCAGTCAAACTTGATGTTTGTTATATTTTATCAGTTTAACACTATTGAAGACTAATGATAAATTATTCTGCCTTTTTTAGCCATAATATTTCTTACTGGGCTAGTTGAGCTCACCCTTTTGCTTTCATTGTTCTCTTCAGGAAATGAGAACGTAGCAGGGACTAGTCGAGGAACGAGGTGACGGTCCAGATGATAGCATTAGTAGTCCTCACTATTCTATGAAATAGTGTGTTAATAAATGTATTGAGGACTTATTTTGAGTTTGAATACTGTCTAGAAGATAATATTTGTATTAAAACTCACAACTCATGTTGTATATTTAAGGTTGTATTTGTATTTTGTACCATGTATTTGGCGACTCAGAATAGGTGATGTATACCTATTTTGGGGGCGTCACATTCATAGTACCATTCATTTATAGCATTAACTATAAATCATTCATCGTTTAACAGATCATCTGTTATTTTGGTTCACTATGATCACATGGTGATCTTCTTCCTTAATCGTTTAACTCAACGATCTTCTTATCCTTCTTTCTAAGATTATAGCCTTAGGTACTCATACATAAGGTTTATAACCTATCAGCTCTAATACCAACTTGTCACGCCCCAAAATCTGGTCTATCTTTACTCCCGGATTTTGTGCGTTACGAGTACATCATTCTTCCATACATACGTCATTATATCGTGAAATATAACAACATACATTCTCAATTCCCAGGTTCTAATACCTTATAACCTCAGTCATTACAAATAATGATAATTACATTATTCTTTACATCTTACACGAGTGACTTTCATCCACCACAAAGGATACATAACAGTTCATTAAACTAGTCTATAGTTTAATTAAACTATTCTACATTACAAGTCTTCGCTTGATCTTCACGCTCATTAATCTAATGAATGACACTTCTTCTGGATACCGATCATCTTGATCTTTACGGGATCCTTAGGTTCTTCTACTCGTACGCTGAAAATGTTTTTCATTTAAAGCAAGTGTGAACATTCAATTGCCCAACAAGTCATAGCAGTTGAACAAACAACTTCAAGAATTCAAACATTCTCTTAGAACTTCGATAACTGAACAAAGGTTATGAAGTATCTTGAATAATAGGAATAATCTCGATTCCTATCATTTTAAAATATTAGTCACATTCACTTTGAAATACTTTCATTCTTCTACTCTTTTCCATACACATCCTATCTGACTAGAATCAATAGCACAGACTTAACAATAATGATTCATGTATAAATAGAACATTCTCATATTGAACAGTTCAATCATAGAACAGTTCATCTCATAGAAACTTCAAAGTGTTCACATTGTGGCATAAGGCCTCATACATTATACCACCTTGTACAAATATCGCACATTTGCACATAAAAAGAACTTCTCAAGTTTAACATCTGAGAAGTTTAAGAAACTAACATTCATTTAAAATATGAATGAAGTTAGGAAACTTTCCTTACACACAGCTACAGCTTAGAGTTTACGCTGAACTGCTCATTTCAATTCCTATATATCACATAAGGAAAATAACATGAACCAATTAGCCACATATTTGACTTACGCATTGGTTTACTTAACTTTACTTCTTAGGGTTCGCGTTCTTACAATCTATGTTTACGCGATAACTTCCTTTAACGCTTTACGACTTCATGACATATGGAGATGTCTTACTCATACGTTCATCATTTTTAATGATTTGCATTATTGTCTTCTTCTTATAACCTTTCTAGGACTTAGCACACATCGCATCTCTGCTAGTAGTTCATATGGTACTTTGAGTGGTTTCCCACAAACAACCAACAAACAAGTTCCCGTCTCATCTACACTGTCATCACAGTGAGTTAAACCGGTTGCCACTTTTGTGTATACCTTCGCTCTCTGAAGGAATTGTTTAGCCCAGTTCCCATATGTCAACCATCAAAGGTTACGATTGTACTACAACCTAAATTTATCTAACTTATCCGAACCATTAAACTATAATGTTCATTAAGTCAATTTCTTATTCCTTATGGCTTCTTAGAAACTAAATGCCATACCTCAGGATTCATTCTTATCGTCTAACAGTCTTTTGAATACTTAGAACGATCATTCAAGTTAATCATTAACTCGGCTTCTTTACGTTAAACATACTTGTCTTTAATTTAGTTCTTCACCGTTCACAGGTTTAATCATTGGTCTTTATTACCCTATGGTCAAACTATACACGGGGTGTCGGTTCTGTCCGTTTAATATTTGCGTACACTCAACCTTCATGTTGGTTTAAGTGTTTAATGATTACATTTCATTCTAACATTCTTTATCCGACTCACATTCGACTTTCATTAATCTTATAGTCGTTCATTATGGTTTTCTTGATAGTTCATATCGTACGTACTACTTTCGTTATCCATTACATGAACCCCACGTTAATTATTCTTTCTTAATGTCAAAGCCATACAATTCATTGTATGCTAAGACCGATTGTTCATCATAACTGCATTGCATTTATGTTCTTTGTCTTTTAATCTCATTTAATCTTTCCGTTTAACCTTTACTAAAGGTTTAATTCACTTGTTTAAGTGTTACATCCGAAGAACTAAATGTTCATTACCTCTCATTTTACTTTCCCCCAAAGTTGAACAATAAAAAGCTATTCTCTGGGATTGGCTGCACTTGCCGTGGCTGCGCTTTGGCCCGTTTCTCTCTTCTTCTCTCAAGTGTTGGTGATTTTCAAAAATCACCAACAAATGAAATCTAGGTTCTCTTTTATAGATTTTCAAAGGTAGGGGCAAAATAGTCATTTTGCCCCTAAATTACTATTCACACCTCCTTACTAAGTCTCCTTACTATTCACGAAGCTTCCCTTGGAAGCTTCGTGCTTACGTCTTACGGAATTCGTCCGACAATTTTAAAAACTGTGATTCTCGGAATCCAAATATTTTTTAATATTTCGTCTTTCCTTTATTGATTAACTTTTACGCATTCTTCAGATCTCTGAAAAACTGAAAAACACTTTTTGATATTAAGCGTTTTCCTTCACATTTTCCCCTAACGTAGTTAAACGAATGAAAAGTACATAAAAGTACTTTTCATCATTTTTATTTCGTCATATTTCTGTATGTTTTTCAAGGAAAACTTTTTTCGGCTTACTTAAATTTTCACGATATATTATCATCAAATCTTTCGACAGAATGCCATTTTGATATACCGAACTCTTGAAAAGGCTTAGGTTATTCAAACCCTAACCCTTAGGGTTTCATCGGATGAATAGTGCCTATTTCGTATTTTTTTCCCAAAAATAGTTTGTTCCCGAAAATTTTTTATTTTTGTCTTGAAAATTCTTACTCGTTCAGTCTAGGTCGTACCCAGAATCCTCCCGTATTATAATCATCCTAGGTTATAAAACGATTAATAAACACATAGCACATAATATTATTAATAAAAATTCATTTTATTAATAACTAATTCTTTAAATCTTAAATTCTGGACAATCCGATTTTTCGGGTTGTAACACAAAATGCATTGACCTACCATGACTTTCTGTTTCTGGGTATCCCAGAACTTACCCAAAAACGTCTGACAACATGTTCATGGGCTCAGATCTTGCATATGTTTGTTGATTTAATTTTGTTGTTATATCCATGTTATAGTATGTTATATGAAATACAAAGGCATGCCTTTAGATCACTTAAACAACAAACATGATGAATTTAGTGGATGATCAAAGTAGCTAGTATGAACACAAAATCTATTTTCTGGGTAACCCAGAAAACTCAAGAACACGAGTTCTGACAGGGTTTGACCAACTTGGATCTGGTGATTTTGATGTAGTTAGAATGACTTAGTGTAATAGATCTATTCTTTGACATGAGTAATACAATCTTGAACCATTAAAATGAAAGTAATATGCACACAAGCCAATCATGTTTGATGATAAAGCATATACTTTGTAACAATCTTATTCATTTATTAATAAAAAAATATTAATTTATTAAAGGCTTTTAATTATCTACATGATGCTATTTTATAATATGTGATAAACCCATAGTTTTAAGCAATGCTTTTAGAATAATGATGATGATCATTCTAATGAGATCTAAATTCTTAGAAAGCTTAAAACTAAAATAGTTCCCAATCATTGGATTACTAAATTGGGGATTAGTGAATCCGGATAGATTGGTACATACGTTGCTTGCTCATCGTTGGATGAGGATGATTGATCTCATGATCATTTGTGTGGAGACACTAAAGCAAGTATGTAGGTGCTTATTAGAGAATAAGTACATCGAACGCATTGGCTCGCTAAGGAATACCTAATGGAGTTTTATTTGCTGTCAATAGGAATTTGTGTAGTGATAGTAAAGTACAAGTGATCCTTGGACTTGAGATCATCATAGTATCTTGTGTATGATGAGTTATACTTTGACTTATTCCTTAAGACCCTTAGGGTATATCAAAGGGTATGCTTGGGTATAATAAGTTGTACATGGAGATAATGTATGATCAATAAAGAATCTACCACTTCTAATAAAAGAAGAGAAATGTCCTATGTGATTCGATAAATGACAACCCAAAGAGTCCTTGGTTAAGGCGTAATGAAATTAGAAAGGAGTTTCTAATTTGCATTATTTGAGTCATGCATTTAAGGATCGAAAATACATATAATTAAATAAAATAAGACTTGACAGTAATTCCATGTCTTATATTTAATTGGGACATGTATGGTGGAAGGATTGAATTCATTATCAGAACTATTTACTCAAAGGTTCTTTTATGATTAATGTTGAAATCTATATTATCCGAAAAGTCGTTGATCGCTAGGGAGGCTTATCCTATTGTAGAATAAATATTATTTATTTAAATAAATTAATTGTTTAATTTATTTATTTAAATAAGATTAGAATTGTTCTAATTGATTTATTCACAACCTAGGTTTAATATGGAGAACCTAAAGGGTCACACCATCAAAAGGAAGAATAATTATTTAAGAAGTTAATGGCATAATCGTAATAATATAGTTAAGTATATTTAATTTAATCTATGGTGATAGAATAAATTAAATAACTTAATATTTATTATTTAATATTTTAGAAATATTAAATATAAATTAATAAGAGGAGTCTTATTAATATTATTACAATTATTATTATTTTAATTTCTAAAAGAGTTTAGGAATTAATTTAATATAAGTACTCTCATTTATTCCTAATTGGATTAGGAAGGAAAATTAGTTAAAGGAGTTTAATTAATTATCCCTAATAAGATTAGGGAGCTTAATTAATTAAAAGAATTTAATTAATTAAATAAAACCCAATTCCTTAATTGTTAAGGTGGGTTGCCCACATCTATAAATAAGAGGAGTCTTATTATGGGTGAAAGGAGTTGTTGATTTTTCAACATACGACATAATTCCAATTTGTTGGAGAGTACACCTTTTCTATAGAGATAGAAAAACTAGGGTTTGAGCCAAATACCCCTTCTTCTTGAATTTTCTTCTTCCTTGGTGGATCACCTCTAGAGGCCAAACATTTGGGTGGCTAACGTTGATCAAAGGAAAGAACCAAACCCGGTGGATTCAAGATTGAACGCGAAAGGATTTGGAGGTGAACTTGTACCTGAGGAAGCTCGATCTTCAAGGGTATGATTTATTCTTTATCTTTTCTTTTAATTAATAATTACGCATAAAGGGTGATCCGGGTTTATGGTTTGTAAATAATTTTAAACTCGATTTTACACGCTTAGCACTTTTTATGCAATTTGATTCAAGCATATGAATATTACAAACCTAACAAAGTGGCATCGTGAGCCAAACCTTTATGCGAATTATTAATTGTTTGATTTGATATGTATATTGATATGTGTTTAGAACAATTTAATTGGGCATAATTTTATTGTATAAAATTTATTAAAAAAAAAAAAAAAAAAAATGTGTATGGGTATGTATTTATTTTAATTACATTGAAATCTGTAATAATTATGATTTAAAATAAAGATTTTTTTTACGTGGAATTGGATTCCATAATTAATTAAAATAAAGGAGTTTATTTTGATTAAAGATTTTGATTAAAATAAAATAGTTTATTTTATTCAAAAATGGATAAATTAAAATAAAATAGTTTTATTTTGATTTAAATTTGGATTAAAATAAAGGAGTTTACTTTGATTCAAAAATAGATTTTATACTAACTAAATTTGCCCATTAAATGATATCAATATATATATTAAATGTTTATTATTCATAGGATGAATGTTATTTATTGATGCATATGATGATGTGTATGATAATAAATGGGATTGATTATGGACTATTGACCAATGTGATTGGATTTTATTTTAGTTGGATGCATGAATATATGGGTTTTATTAAATGGGGTCTGCGTACCTCGTCTTCTCTAATTTTTCTTAATGTAAATTCTATCTCCCTCCTATGTACTTCCCCTTGACTGCTGATCAAGGTTTCTATTTATTTTTAAAATAGTTCTGTAATAGGAATATTTAGAATTAATTTTTGAAAAATTAGAGATCAAGGAGCAAGGAGCGCGTCAAGACCCGTTTGTAATGGAGCCCGGGTTTAAATGTAATAGTTATATTTAAATATTATTTCTTGCACCCCTAGGGTTTGACCTTTTGGTTCACTTGGTGTCTCTAGTGAACCAAACTAGAATAAAAGTCTATAATCAATCCAAGTAGAATATAGTATTCTATATGTGCATGCTTATACTATATATATATATATTATATATTATGCAAACATGCTTCGCATGTTCATTAATATGACGCGTATTTATTTATATATATATGTGTGCATGCGCTAAACAAGATGAGACAAATTAATAACAAACCCTCAATTTTTTATATTAAGTCCTAAGCGTTCAAAGATATTTGGAATATCGAACGTCAGCTTTCTAGCATGATAAAATTAATAGAGTATTAAATATTTAATATGAGTTTGTTGTGTCACCACAAGGCAAGTATTAAGTATTTAAGATGTTAATTTATCACATTTGATGCTTATAAAGAAAATTGAACAATATTGTTTTGTTGTGTCACCACAAGGATGATATTTTCTTTTTTTGAATATATGGAGTGCTAGGTCGAACTTAACTTGGATAATTTTGATTCGGATGTGCCACCACTTGATCAAAATAATCTAAGAGGCAAAATACAAGGAGTTGCATAGTTGATGTAATTGACAAAGGTTGTCTACCTATTTATTTATATATAGTTTGTTGTGTCACCACAAGGCTATATACATTTGAAATGGGATCCTTATTCTCACTAGCAAATCTTTAATTAGATTTTGCCGAACTATATAAGTGAGGTAATATAGTTTGAAGAAAATAGTGGGAGATACCAATTTAAAACAAGACCTAATTTATTTTGGTAATTAATAAAAGAATGTATGTTAAAATGTTGTTAATTACAAATTCATTTACGTAATTTTACAATGTCTAAAATTACTATCACTCTGAAGCATATTAGATGCTATTTAACCCTAACCGAATTAAAGCGGATTGGTTAAGGAATTTGAGAATAGTTCTCATATGAAAAGCTATCTTATATCCTTAATATGCCTATCCTCGCAATGGTTGCGCATAATGCCTCCGAGGAAGACATTGCTACTTTTAGAAAGTGGCAAGATGATGCATGATTGGCTCAATGCATCATGCTCGCCCGTCCATGAGTAACGAGCTTCAGCGTCAGCATGAAACTATGGATGCTCTTACTATATTCCTGCACATCAAGTAGTTGATGGCGAGGAAAGTAAGACTGATAGATATCAGATATCTAAGGAGCTCTTCCGATCTAGAATGGCCAATGGCACTATAGTAGGTCCTTAACATTATCAATTTGATTGATCAATTAGGACAACGAGTTTTGTCATAGATGGAGAGTTGAGCCAAGATTTGATCTTGCACTCACTTCCGGACTCCTTTCATAATTGTTGTGAATTTTTCATATGAACAAGCTAGATATCAGCTTCGTTGATTTGCTTAACATGTTGAAAAATGATGAGAGTCACTTTCAACCAAGAAGACCATGTCTTCTTGGTAGGGGCCAAAGGATCTTGAAAAAAGAAGAACGATTCAAAGAAGGTATATAGAAAGGCAAAAACAAAGGATAATAAGAACAAAAGCGACACGGATAGCAAAGGAGTTTGCTTCCACCGCAATAAGCCCGGACTTTGGAAAGAAAGCTCAGAAGCATCTTGCAGAGGCTAACCAAAGAAGCTTAGTGAAGTTTTGGTTACAATACAGTTTTTGTTCATGATTGAAATAAATTTTTCTTTAAGTCAAGGTTCTACTTGGGTATTGGATACCGACTTTGGTTATCATAAATATAGATTTATGAAAGGACCAAACAGAAGTAGAAAGCTAAACAAGTATAAGTAATCCTATGTGTGGGAAATGAAGCAAAGGTTGCAACATTAGCCATAGAAACTTATAGTTTAGCACTGCCTACGGGCAAATCTATTAAGTCAATAAATTGTTATTGTATTCCAGTTCTTGTTAAAAATATTATTTCCATTTTATTGTTGGACAATGAAATCTTTGGTATTATAATTAAGAACAATTGTTGTTCTATTTATAATAATAATGTTTTGTATAGAACTGGAATATTACTTAATAAATTTTGTATACTTGACTTACATGAAAATAATTTTGCAAATTGAACAAACTAGTATAAGAAAAAGGAGATGAACATTCAAAAGAGTTGAATGTGTGTATTTGCTGAAATACAATTGTGAATTATTTGAAAGGTTCAAAGAATTCAGAAATGAAATAAATTGGCAAAGTATTAAGATTCTTTGATTAGATCAAGGAATAAATACTTGTGCAATAAGTTTTTAGATCATCTCAAATGGTTTTCTCATAATGGACACATCCTGATACGCAATAATTGATTGATGTATCTGAATGAAAAATCATACCTTGTTGGACATGGTACGGTCCATAATGATTTTACCGACATTCCAGTATCCTTCTAGGATCATGTCCTAGAAATGGCTGCATATCTACGAAAATGATAACCTCAAAATTCGGCCCAAGACTCCATAAAAGTTATGGACAGGGAGGATTCCTAATCTTAAGTATGTTAAGATAAAGGGTTGTCCAACTTATGTGAAAAGGTTTCAAAGGATAAGCTTGGGACAAGATTTTATAAGTGTCGATTTGTGGGACATCCTAAATTAAGTTTAGGGTATATGTTCTATAATCCTACATAGCAAAAGGTGTTTATTGCGAAACACCCTGCCTTCTAAGATAAAGGTGTTTATCATTAAAAGGGGCTAGTGGGAGGATAATAGATCTTGAAGAGTTCAAGAACCACAAAACACTATAAGTCAAATAAGAGGAACACGTAGATAGACCTATTGTACCCACAACCTAATCGTAAATCGGAATATTACCAGAAGATACACGGGAGGTATGGATTCATAATGGATGATGATGATGAGGTACACATCATAGAAGATGATGATCCAGTTACATACGATGAGGTAAGTGTTGTAGACACTTAGAGAAATGGATTGAAGCAAGTTTCTCAAATATGGAACATTCGTTTTGATGAGGCAATCAAAAGAGTTTGATTTTATCAAAAATAAGAATGAACCTAGTGTGTACAAAAGGGTCAGTGGGAGCATCGTAACATTCCTAGTACTATATGTTGATATACTACGGATGAGGAATGACATACTAATGCTACAATCAGTAAAGATAAAGTTGTCTATACATTCCTCCATGAATGATTTGGGAAGAGTATCTTAATTGGGGATATAATTAATCTATATAGATAGATTTAAGAGGATGCTCGACTTAACCCAAGGAACGTATATTCATTTGATGCTAAAGTCGTTTAGCATGGCAAACTCCAAGAGATGTCTTATGTTGATGAGCCATGGAGTGTATCTCTCTTAATAGTCCCCACAGACTCCTGAAAAGAGAGGTCGCATGAGTGACTATCATGTATGCAATGAAATATACGAGACCTGATGTTGATCAGTCATATTCTGGAGAAGTTCACTATGAGTCAGTGAAAAACATCTTAAAGTGCTTAATCGAAACTAAAGATGTGATTAAAATATATGTTGGGTCTGAATTAAAACTAGAGGGCTTAACAGACTCAAGTTTTTCAGACAGACCAAGACGACAGAAAATCCACTTTAAGGTAAAGTGTTACCTTGAACGGTGGTGTAGTGAATTGGTAAGGTTCCAAACAGCAAAGAGTTGCTGGTTTAGTGATAAAGACAAAGTATATAGCTATAAATGAAGCTGCAAGTTGATTGTTTGGATTAAAAGTTTATTACAGAACTAGGAATAGTTCCTAAGTCTCATCTTGGATCTAAACATGTGTTGTGGCACTTTCATTTGATTATTAGAATCATTGAAAGATGGGAAATCACTATAGAGATAGTGGACTCTCATGAACAACATTACATATCCATTAACTAAAGCTTATCCAACAGCAGGATAATCGTCACTTAGAGAAGAAGAGTATAAGATACCATGACGATTGGCTTTAGTGCAAGTGGGAGATTGAAAGTAATATGCACACAAGCCAATCATGTTTGATGATAAAGCATATACTTTGTAACAATCTTATTCATTTATTAATAAAAGTATTAATTTATTAAAGGCTTTTAATTATCTACATGATCTTTGTTTTATAATATGTGATAAACCCATAGTTTTAAGCAATGCTTTTAGAATAATGATGATGATCATTCTAATGAGATCTAAATTCTTAGAAAGCTTAAAACTAAAATAGTTCCCAATCATTGGATTACTAAATTGGGGATTAGTGAATCCAGGATAGATTGGTACATACGTTTCTTTCTTGCTCATTGGATGAGGATGATTGATCTCATGATCATTTGTGTGGAGACACTAAAGCAAGTATGTAGGTGCTTATTAGAGAATAAGTACATTGAGCGTGGCTCGCTAAGGAATACCTAATGGAGTTTTATTTGCTGTCAATAGGAATTCTGTAGTGATAGTAGTACAAGTGATCCTTGGACTTGAGATCATCATAGTATCTTGTGTATGATGAGTTATACTTTGACTTATTCCTTAAGACCCTTAGGGTATATCAAAGGGTATGCTTGGGTATAATAAGTCAGTATACATGGAGATAATGTATGATCAATAAAGAATCTACCACTTCTAATAAAAGAAGAGAAATGTCTATGTGATTCGATAAATGACAACCCAAGAGTCCTTGGGCGAGAATGAAATTAGAAAGGAGTTTCTAATTTGCATTATTTGAGTTGTGCATTTAAGGATCGAAATACATATAATTAAATAAAATAAGACTTGATGAAGAATTCCATGTCTTATATTTAATTGGGACATTGTATGGTGGAAGGATTGAATTGTACGGTAACTATTTACTCAAAGGTTCTTTTATGATTAATGTTGAAATCTATATTATCCGGAAAGTCGTTGATCATTTAGGGAGGCTTATCCCTATCAGAGAATAAATATTATTTATTTAAATAAATTAATTGTTTAATTTATTTATTTAAATAAGATTAGAATTGTTCTAATTGATTTATTCACAACCGAGTTTAATATGGAGAACCTAAAAGGTCACACCATAAAAGGAAGAATAAATATTTAAGAAGTTAATGGCATAATCGTAATAATATGTTAAGTATATTTAATTTAATCTATGGTGATAGAATAAATTAAATAACTTAATATTTATTATTTAATATTTTAGAAATATTAAATATAAATTAATAAGAGGAGTCTTATTAATATTATTACAATTATTATTATTTTAATTTCTAAAAGAGTTTAGGAATTAATTTAATATAAGTACTCTCATTTATTCCTAATTGGATTAGGAAGGAAAATTAGTTAAAGGAGTTTAATTAATTATCCCTAATAAGATTAGGGAGCTTAATTAATTAAAAGAATTTAATTAATTAAATGAAACCCAATTCCTTAATTGTTAAGGTGGGTTGCCCACATCTATAAATAAGAGGAGTCTTATTATGGGTGAAAGGAGTTGTTGATTTTTCAACATACGACATAATTCCAATTTGTTGGAGAGTACACCTTTTCTATAGAGATAGAAAAACTAGGGTTTGAGCCAAATACCCCTTCTTCTTGAATTTTCTTCTTCCTTGGTGGATCACCTCTAGAGGCCAAACATTTGGGTGGCTAACGTTGATCAAAGGAAGGAACCAAACCCGGTGGATTCAAGATTGAACGCGAAAGGATTTGGAGGTGAACTTGTACCTGAGGAAGCTCGATCTTCAAGGGTATGATTTATTCTTTATCTTTTCGTTTAATTAATAATTATGCATAAAGGGTGATCCGGGTTTATGGTTTGTAAATAATTTTTAAACTCTGATTTTACACGCTTCCGCACTTTTTATGCAATTTGATTGCGCACATGAATATTACAAACCTAACATAAAACACCAAAACATTACCTGGAAAGCAAGTTGTGGAAGCCCAAAAGTGGCCACTCGACTGTTCTTATTTTCTGGGTAACCCAAAAAATGAAGAACAGCTCTGACAGTAACTTTGCAAGCTTAGATCTTCTTTGTGTGAGGTTGTATGACCTTGCTGATTGTTGGATCATGTAGTATTACATCAATACTACAAGATCAATGCCTTAACATGCCCAAAAACAACATAGACAGTGAGTTATGATTGGTCAAAGTAGACACCAAGAACACTGATTATAAATGTTTTTGAGGCTCAAGAACACATTAGACGACAATTTCTGTCGCTAAAGGCTTTAGCGACAATTATATTAATATTAATTAAATTAATTTCTAAAAATCATTTGAAAATAGAATTTAAATTCTAAAAATTCCAAAATTAGTTTTAAAATTATTTTAAGTTATAAAAATTAACTTTTCATAATTTGACATATTTTTCATTAATATTATTATTTATTTAAATATTAATAATATTTAATTTATTTAATAAATGAATTAAATAAATTAGTTAAAAATTATTTTAATATTATAAAAATTATTTTAAATAAGAATAAAGAGTTTTAAAATATTTGAAGTTATAAAACATAACTTTTAATATTTTAAGGTAAATTTAATTAATAATTTAATATTAATTATATTAGATTTATTTAATGATTATATTAAATAAATAGTTTAAAATGGTTTTATTGATTTAAAAATCATTTAAAAGGATATAAAGGATTTAAAAATATTTAAAGTTATAATAAATGAATTTTAATATTTTAATAATACATTAATATTTAAATATTAATGTTAATTATTTAAAATGATTTTAAATGTTTTAAAAATTATTGAAGGATAATAATAATGCTTTAAAAATATTTTGAGTTATCGTAAATAACTTTAATATTTTGGCAATGGTTTCATTAATATTTTAATATTATTTAAATATGACTAAAAGATAATGTGCACCCCAAGCTATATACCCTTGTTGATTTTTGCACCCCAAACTGAAAAAAGGTGTCTAAGTACACCCCAAACTTTAATTAAACGTAATAGAAAGCACACTCTCGTCAATTAACTAGTCAAAAATGATCGGTTAAGGCTGTAATGTGGATCTAGAGGGGCATTTAAGTCTTTTTCTTTTTATCTTCTCCAACATCTAGTCTCTTTTCGTTCTCTCTCTCCTCCATAACCAACTTTCTCTCTCTTCTCTATTTCTCTCCTCTCTTTCCCTCTCACAAACCGAAAATGGAGGCTTTTAGCGGACCAAGTCCTAGACTCAACTTTATAGCATTGAATAATAAAGGGAGAAATGAAGATTCAGATATTCAAGCTCTTGATTTGGAGGAGTCATTATCATTATATGATCATCATACTACTCGATCTAATCACCAATTTTCCTCTAAGAGTGCATTGGAAATTTTGAGGGAAACCGTGCGAATTCTTTGGTATAATCTAGCGGGATTTTTGGCAATAGCAGATGTGCTCATTTGCTGCTTGTTCTTGCTCGTTCTCTAATATGTTAGTGGATCGACAAATTGTGAAGAGAATTACGATTAGACTTTTGTTGGTTGTTAAGTCTAGTGGACTTCCTCTAAAGCCTTTTGCACGACAGATCCCCGCAAAAATTCTCAAAATGGCTATTTTGACTGTAGTGTGCTTCCCTTTGTTCATCACATTTCTGTTGATGTCTAAAGTTGCGGTTGTTTACTCAGTTGATTGTACGTATTCCAAAAAAAGGTTGATACATTCAAATGTTATGTTATAATTACCAAGATTTGGAAAAGGATTGTTTCGACTTATTTGTGGGTTTGCACGATGATTGTCGGTTGCCTCACATTGTTCCTTGTGATTGTCGGTTGCCTTAAAAATTTATTATGAATTCCATTTGGTATGTTTTGGTTCCTTCATTATCCCAAAAAGAATTCCCAGAGGATAGTAAATTCAATGGTTGTATTAAGTTTCAACAATGAATATCTCTGTTCTGTTACAGATATATCTCCTATGAGCCTAAGACTAAGAAGTTACTACTCACCCAGCAATTAATATACCACCATTAAGAGGGTTTTGAACATAAACCAGAACTAACATTACAAGCCTATAAGGTAAATAGATTGTAGTTATAGTAACATTACATAAGAATTTGTTGGTGTTTCCACTGATTATGTCGATGAAATAACAGAGAAGGGAGTGATTTATAAGAAGACTACATAATCAACTACAACAGTCTCTCAGACTATTGGTACTAGTTATCAAGTAATAACATATATTAAAAAATTTAACATGTTATACTCTTAACTCGCAATTAAGAAAAACATAAACATTGCTTCAATGAGAAATTAGGTAGACCTTAATTCATGCCGATTAAGTTCTTGTACAGTTAAACTATTTACAATAAATCAGAACAGCGAGAAAAAAGTACCATTAATGAATACCTAATTCACACATGACATCAATTAGAAGTATGTATTAGGAAAAATACAAGGAAAAAAGGAACATTTCATTGAAAATTTAATGTCTTTGTTTCGCCAAAATTTGGGTTCTATAACAATGAAAGCACAAATTAAAATAGCAGCTACATTTTGTAATAAGCTAATTACTCTTCCATGCGATTTTTATCCGACTGTTGGGAAACCTTAACCTTCATCTTTGGAAAAGTGAGAGAAGAATATTCTCGGAGGGCAGCAGGAGCCTTGACCATATGAATGCTCTGCTCCAATTCCCTTGCTGCCTCTCTGCGATCTATGGATTCTTTCCCTTCATTCTATAAAATTTTTCAACAAGAGTAAATAGGAGATTTTAAACAACTTACTTAGATAAGATCTTTAAGTGATGGAATTAAAACTGGTGAGGAAGAAGAACCTCATCTTTTGGTGCCTGGCCTCCCTATCACCTCTGACTTTCTCAATCTTCTTAATGGCCTTCAGGGTATTCTCGGCAAGATTTATGTCATATCTCTCCGGCCTATTGCACTTCCTCTCAAATTCAAATGTTGAGTCCTTAAAAATGAGATATACAACAGATGCATCAATTTAAGCAGTCATTCAACAAAAAGTAAGATTAAAAGGTTATCTAACCATCTTAAAGAGTCATGTCCTTTCCATGTAATCGCCTATAAGCCTTTGTCCATTTCACTTTGCGAGGGTTTCTCGTCATCTTGAAATTCTTATGGCATTTAGATCTACAAAATTGGAATATCTGCAAATGGCAGTTTATGAATCGAAATATCACGTCGGTGAGCTCGGTTTATGAATATGGAAGGAGAGGAGAGAAATAAAGAAGCAATTTTCGGTTTGTGAGAGGGAAGGAGATGAGAGAAATAGAGAAGAGAGAGGAAGTTGGTTATGGAAGAGAGAGAGAAGGGAAAGAGACTAGATATTGGAGAAGATAATAAGAAAAAGACTTAAATACCCCTCTAAATCCACATTCTGACCTTAGCAGGTCATTTTTGTGGGTTAATTGATGATAAATGTGCTTTTCTCATTACGTTTAATTGAAGTTTAGGGTGTACTTAGACACCTTTTTTGGTTTAGGGTGCAAAAGTCAGCAAGGGTGTAAAGTTTGGGGTGCACATTATCTTTTAGTCTTTAAATATTAATGATAATAGAAATATTTTATATTTAAATCATTTAAAAATGATTTCAATGTTTGAAAAATCATTATAAATTATAATAATTATTTTAAAAATTATTATAAGTCTATGAAAAATAATATGATTAATATTTGAATTATCTAAAATGATATTGTAGCTACAGAATAGAGTTTAATTAAAAATAAACTCGATAATTATCCGATAAACCCGTCGATACACCGAAATGTTTCCGAAATTGATCTGAACTCATATAGTTTAACTTGATAAGTGGTTATTTATGTTCTAAAGACTGATATAAATATGTGACAATGTGTTTAAGCTATGTGATGAATGCGAATAGCAGTACTATGTGTTACGATGTATTATTCTAATTAAAAGAATAATTCTATTGATGATATGACTTCATATTAGAGATAAAACCGTAAGCTATACTACATTGCAGTAATCAGCTATCAAGGCAAGTATCTAAACCTTACGCACAACTTTTATTTTTTGCAAACAGGTATATGTTATGTAAGTTTCTATAATCTTTTAATGTTCAATTATCTTAACCTTTGCATTTACTTATACAATGATCTTGTGTAAGCAAGTTATTGAATTATATTCTTGTTGTTCAAGCTTCTTAACTCTATTATTATAGATCAAGATATATATTTTGTTCGTTAATTTCTAAGTTTGGTTATATAAGTGTCCACACTTAGATAATTGTTGTTCTTGTTGATACATACTTATTGATTTTTGATATGTATACATTAATTAAAAGTCGTCTAAGCTATTTGACTCGGCTAGACACAGATTTAAAAATATCGTTGAACATGATAGAATGTTATTGTTATCCAACCGAATTATTTTGGCTCGGATTCCAGACTAAGTATGAATATCCCGAATCTGGAAAACTTTTGTACGCCAAAGGCGGATATATATGCTGAACGAAAATATCATTCTAACATGTAGTATTGATTAATACAGAGCATAACGGGCTGATCACCCTTCGTGCCCGTAAGTTATGACGATTTATGGATGAAGTTCTATATAACCTTTTCGAAAATTAAAAACAAGGTTCATAGTTTGTCGACTGTTCTCCATTTATAGTCAGTACGTAGTTTCAAAAATGAAATAGAATTGATATGTTATTCAGTATTATTTCAGTTTACTTCACAACTGTTGCCCCATTGTAGAAGTGCAAATCAAAGAAAACATTTACTTCTTTCAGCTAATATTTATTATTTGCTATTACTTGCTGGGAAATTAATTGCTCATTCTTGCTTTAAATTTAAATGTTTTCAGCTAAGCGTGAGCGATCTGAAGGTTCTAACAAGGACAAAGGAAAAGGAAAGCTGGCAGAATAAGTTTTATGGTATCTTATTTAATAGTTAGACCTTATTAAGACAATAATATTTATTAACTATAATGTATTGGAATGCTTTAAAGGTTGTGTACCTAGGATTATACAACTCTTATATGTATATTAAGTTTGTTCTTTATATTATTTCGCTCAAAGAAATAATATCGTGTAGCACCAAGTTCAGGTTTCAAGTACTCAAATTTGGGGGCGTCACACCTATATTTTAATTAACAATGAATATAATTTCAAGTACAAAATAAACTCCTTTATGTTAACTTAAAATTGCTGGAAAAATAAATATGTTGATTATTATTCCTTATCAAAATTAAACATCTTTAATTTTAGGAAACGTGGAATCATATTCTATATGTGAATAAAATCCTTCATTCTAGGAAATATGGAATCCTATTTCATATGTGAATAACCTCCTTTATTCTAGTTAACGTGGAATCCAATTCCAAGTTAAAATAAAACTTTTATTTTGATCATATTCCAATTCAAAATAAACCATTTGTCTTAATTGAACTAAAATAAAAAAAAAATCAAATTTTGGTGTTGGGCGCGGCCGCTCCCAAAATGAACTAAAGACGACGCGGCCGCGTCGCGTCGAGTAAACAGGCCAGAAAGATATTTTTGCCCAGAAAATTCGATCTGAATGCATACCGATTCATACATGGAATCATCAAAATCGATAATTAACACAAGGTTTGGCTCTGATACCATTGTTAGGTTTGTATATAGTGCGAACATGCAATCAAATTACATAAATAATGTGAAAGCGTGATAAAATGAGTTTATACAATTTTTTATACAAACCATCACCATGATCATACCATATGCATAATTATTAATAATTGAAAGAGATGGAGATCAGATTCATAACCTTATAGAAACTAGCTTCTTCATATACGAGTTCACCTCCAATTCCTTTCACATGCTCCTTGAATGCACCGAGTTTGATTCCTTCCTTTGATCAATGTAAGCCACCCAAGTGTTTGGCCGCTAGAGGTGATCCACTAAGGAAGAAAGAGTATTAAAGAAGATGGGTGTTTGGCAAAATCGTAGTTTCTATCTCTATAGAAATTGAGTACTCTCCTAACTATTGGAAGAAGTGTGCAACCCTAATCCATAATTAGACTCTCTTATTTATAGATGTAGGCAACTGTAACACCCCCAAATCCGGGCACTACAATCCTATAGATCTGGTGTTCAAAGTCTACTAAAATCACATCGATCGATCCAAAATAAAGGACAACAAAATTTCATAAATAATAATCCCATCAAAGGAGTTACATCATCAAACGAAATCCCAGTTTTTCTAACCTTAACTATTACATCATCAGCGGAATAATAAAACAAATATATAATTAAGTCTATTACATAAGCTGTAACGCCCCCAAAATAGGTCCAATCCACCCAACCTATTCTGGGTCGCCACGAAATACATCAACACAATTTCTAAATACAAATCTTCAAAATTCTAACTTTTAAACTATTGTACAGAATACGACCAAAATTAAATTGTGAGTTTTAATACAAATATATGTAACTCTCATGGTGCCTCGACCACAACACCTTACAATGGCACTTTACATAAAAGTACAGTCAATAACTATTTTAGAAATTAAAATCTTTGGGAAATGCTCAAGGAAATCTTCGTACATGGGAGGGCATGCATCTAAGTTATGATAGATATCATATGACTCGAGAACTATCCTTAGTTGACCCAATAGACCCCAAAGAAAAATGAGAGGATTACTATCATGTTCTTTCCAATGGCGAGTCTTCTCTTGACATATATTTATCTCCATTATCTCCAATTGAGAATTATATTTCAACCAAACTCTGAGATTATATAGGTAGTGCTCATAGATATAATTAGAAAGTGCATGTGCACAACCCTGTCTTATGATAACACGGAGTCGTCTGTTATTAGACATCTTGTATAATAGTGGAAAAACACCCTTCCAAAGTTGGGTTCACCTCACCCTATTCAGTTCACCAAAATTAATGGTTAAAATGACGCATAAAATATGACACACTTATCTAAAATTCTCAATAAAATTATTTTCATACTATTTTAGGAGAAACCTCAACAGCTATAGACCATCGTTCTATTCCCCTATTACCCCCGCTCGACTCAGCTACACTCTTATTACCTGAAAGGAATTGTGAAGCAAAAGGGGGAGCACAATTAGCCCAGTAAAGAATATCATGACTAAAGATAATTAAATTATCAATAGCCTTCGTCAGTAATAAATCAGAGATTTAGAACATATGGTAGATGATAAAACTTTTCAATCATAGTGGCAGCGGAACGAGAAATCCATTAGAAGAGTCAAATAGACCATAAAGTCTATTATCTTCTCCACGTTAAAAGTCCACCAACAATGTTTTATCCCTGTAACATCAATCAATAGTTCCTATCCACAATCATGTGAATAACTCATAATCATAATTATGATTCTAAATTCCTCTTCTCACCTAGGACGATGATAATTTTCATCACCTGTCTCTACCTGAAACATCAAAGATCATGGTTATACCAAATCACAGTTCCTATTCATAATCATACTAATAAATTCATCTTTGCACTACGGGCGAAAGATATTTATTAACAGTTCATCTTTGCACTATCGGCCAAAGACATACAACTGTATTTTAGAAGAGTCAAGTAGAGCACGATATCTACGATCTTCTAAGAATTAAAAGTTTATTATCAATATTTTATTGCCGAGACACAGCTTAATAAATAATCCACATCACCGAATCATCCCTGTACTACGACCAATGATATTCATTAGTATCACAACCACGAATTATCTATGCACTACGGGCCAAGGATATTTGTTTTTTCACCAATGGTCATGAACATGCAAAACAACAATTCATCTTTACACCCTTGGCCGAAGAGAACGCATGGTCATGATCATACCAATCACTGTCCATCAATGCACTACGGGCCAATGAGAACTTTTACCACATCATTTGTAACATTACGGTCGTGATTATTATAGAAGAATGATCCCTGGTCATAATCATACTAATCAACAAATCCATCTATGCACGTAAGACAAAGATGACTTTCATCACAATATAAGCATGACGATGATGACTATGATATAAGCATTAATTAAAGGAAATCAAGAATAAATATTAAAGACTTTAAATTTATCTAGAGTTTAAAAATATCCAAACTATCAACATGATACTACTTTGTGGAGTAAAATTCAAGAATAATATTCATGTATCAAAAATAATTTGGACAAAAAAGAAATATATTTTTTGGGTGAATAGTATCCCGTGAATAGTACTTCGAGAATAGTACCTCGTGAATAGTATTCGGGCATGAAAAGTGCCCTAAATACCCGAGTGAATAATATTCGTGTGAATAGTAACTTGTGAATAGTAACTCCTGAATAGTACTCCGGCATGAAAAGTACCCCGAATACCCGAGTGAATAATATTTGAGTGAAAAGTAACTGGTTAAATAGTACCCATAAATAGTAACTCATGAATTGTATTCCGGCATGAAAAGATCAATAATTATCAAGAAAGCTCAGAATAATATTTCCTTGAAAAGATACTGGATGAAACGCAAATATCAACAATATTCTACTAATTTCACGGAGTATAGAAGCAATACTTTAACATAATGAGTGTAGAATTAGGAATACGAAACAAAATAATATTATTCACATACTACAAAGTATAGAAGAAAATATTATTTCTACGAATACTGAAAAAAATAATATCCCTTACCTCAGAAGAAGACTAAATAGAATAATAATTACAAGAAAATTGAATACTTTCATTTCATAAAATTCAGGATCTCACAATCTCCCCTCCTTATGAAATTTTACCCTCGAAATTTACATACCTGGTATTTCAAAGATATGAGAATACCTTGATTTCTTTTTGGATTGTATCTTCCCAGTTATTTCTTCTGTATCATGATTTTCCCAATTCTCATCTCCTGTATTTCAGATATCATTCTAGAATATATCTTCAAAACAAAGGTTAATTGACATATCACAATTTATCAACTTATTAAGTAAAAAAATTCAGCTTAGGTAAGTTACACATTAGCGAAGTATATTACTCATCTCTCCCCTCCTAGTTTTAGGCTCATATCTCTGCCAGCACCCATATCCCTAAGCTCTGATACCAAAATGTAACGCCCCAAAAATAAGTCCAATCCACCCAACCTAATCTGGGTCGCCACGAAATACATCAACACAATTTCCAAATACAAATCTTCAAAATTCTAACTTTTAAACTGTCGTACAGAATACGACCACAGTTAAACTGTGAGTTTTAATACAAATATATGTAACTCTCATGGTGCCTCAAACCAATGACACCTTACAATGACACTTTACATAAAAGTACAGTCAATAACTGTTTTAGAAATTAAAATCTTTGGGAAATGCTCAAGGAAACCTTCGTACATGGAAGGCCATGCATCTAAGTTATGATAGATATCATATGACTAGAGAATTATCCTTGGTTGACCCAATAGACCCCAAAGAAAAATGAGAAGATTACTATCATGTTCTTTCCAATGGTGAGTCTTCTCTTAACATATATTTATCTCCATTATCTCCAATTAAGAATTATATTTCAACCAAACTCTGAGATTATATAGGTAGTGCTTATATATATAATCAATGAAGTGCATGTACACACAACCCCACGTCTTATGATAACACGAAGTAAATGCATCATTAGACATCTTATATGATAGTGGAAAAACACCCTTCCAAAGTTGGGTTCACCTCACCCTATTCGGTTCACCAAAATCAACGGTTAAAATGACGTATACAATACGACACACTTACCTAAAATTCTCAATAAAATTATTTCTATACTGTTTTAGGGGAAACCTCAACAGTTATAGAACATCCTTCTATTCCCCTGTTACCCTCGCTCGACCCAACTACACTCTTATTACCTGAAAGGAATTGTGAAACAAAAGGGAGAGCATAATTAGCCCAGCAAAGAATATCGTGACTAAAGATAAATTAAATTATCAATAGCCTTCATCAGTAATAAATCAGAGATTTAGAACATATGAGAGATCATAAAACTTTTTAACCACAGTGGCAGCGGAACGAGCAATCCATTAGAAGAGTCAAATATACCATAAAGTCTATTATCTTCTCCACGTTAAAAGTCCACCAACAATGTTTTATCCATATAACATCAATCAACAGTTCATGTCCACAATCATGTGAGTAACTCATAATCATAATTATGATTCTAAATTTCTCTTCGCACCCAGGACGAAGATAATTTTCATCACCTGTCTCTACCTGAAACATCAAAGATCATGGTTATACCAAATCACAGTTCATGTTCATAATCATACTAATAAATTCATCTTTGCACTATGGGCCAAAGATATTCATTAACAGTTCATCTTTACTGTAAGACCCCAACTTATTATAAATGAAATTGAATTTCCTCTATTTATTATTTTGAAATAGTAAGGGTTGATTTGATTAATGTGGTTAGTTATGGGTAAAATGCGCAAATATCTTAAATAAGCAAGTGGTTATAAAATATTCATTGTTGTTGGGGAATATTCATTTGGTTGTAAAATATTCTTACTGTCAGGGAATATTCGTGCGACGGCGCAGCCTTGTGTGGGCCCCATAATGAAAAGCGATTAGATGAAGAAAATGACAAGTATAAGTTTTTATAAATAACGGCGTAGTTGTTACCATTAACATTGTTGGATTACTCGGTTGTTAAAAAAATAGTAATACACAGTGTTGCACAGTAGCACACGGTATTGCACCAATTATTGATTCTTACGTAAGAAGGCACTACTCAATAATTGTTATAGTAATTATTGTTCCATATTTTATTTTATTGATTCAATAATTGCTATGTTGATATTTTATATTATTGTTGTTCAATAATTGTCACTGTACAATATTTCCCATTATCAGATCAATAACTCATATTATTTGAATAATATTATTAGATAGCATTATTGGCAATGTCTAGAAAGTTTTATCGAGAAAAGGGGTTAGGTCATCTAATTGTGTGGCAGTAAGGAGAAATCCTTATCGGAAAGCCCCCTCTTTCCTGGGAACGGTCTGGTTGTCATTATTGTGATTCTATAATATTACTTGTGAATAATTAATTATTGATTTATATGATAAGAAAAATATTTATTTATGTGGATATAAATGGAGGAATTTTTAAAAAAGTAACAATTGTTGAAAATTGATATTTTATCTTTTCTAATAAAATAATTCATTTAAATATATTATTATATTTCAATAATATAATAATTATAATATTTTTACAATGAATGTGTGATATATGAATAAATGAGGAGGAAGAGTATTTTGTTGTAATATATACTAAAAACATGATAAACATGTTGGTGGACCCCATTTTTGATTGAAATTTGATTATAGCATGTAAAATCGTCCGTATGTGGATTTCGGTCAATTTTTTTTAGAATTTGGAAAAACCTAAAGCTACAAAGTTGTAAAGAATTAAATTTCTATGGAATGGACTTAAGATTCAAATTTTTTTGATAAAAGGGATATTTATTATGAATTATTGAAGTTCCGAAATAATTAATTTTTGGAGTTTAAAATATTTATTTTAAGAAAAACTTTTTTTGCAATTGGGTGGGCCTCACATGTGTTGTAAATGTGCTGAATTCAGATATCAAGAGGTGGGCATGAAATTTTTTAATAAATATTATTAATTTATTAAATTTTCTACTTTGGTGTTATAAGCATTTTCCTATAAATAGGGTGCTTAGATTAGAATTGAAAATCACACCAGAAACTGAAGTTTTCTCTCTCTATATTATCGAGCGTATTTTGTGAGTATTTAGATACTTTGAGTGTTGCTATACGATGCAAGTTCCCTTCGACATTATATCTGATATTCCAGCTAGAAGTATTATTCTTTTAAGGTAAGGGATGTTAATTTCTTCGTAAATGATATTATTTCTTTCAATATCATTATGCCGAAATATTAGTATACTTTTTCTTGTGAAATTTCTACCTTTTGGTGTCGGGATTACTATTCACGTATACGACACTATTCATGAATACGACATTATTCACAGAAAAATTAAACCTTTGTTCTTTGTCCCAGATGTCTATTTTTGTTACTATTTTTGATTGTATCCATGTTTTGATCTTCATTCTTGAATTTTACTCCAATATGGTATATTATGAGGTGTTTTTGAACATGGATAAACCGAAGTAAGAATGCTTAATATTTGTTCTTTTATCTCACTGGATTCATTTTCTTTAAAATATTTTTCATCATCATCAGTCCTAAATGATGATATAACTAAATATATTTGGCCTGTAATGCAAGGATGAATGATTTCCTGATGAATATCTTTGGCCCGTAGTTCAAACATGAACAAGTGTTGAGATGAACATGACCAACTGATGAATATCTTTGGCCTGTAGTGTGGCGTCCCCAAAATAGGTATACATCACCCATCTTGAGTCACCAAATACATGGTACAGAATACAAATACAAACTTAATTATACAACCGTCGTGTAATATACGACAAAATATAACTGAGAGTTTAAACAGGAATGTTGCCTTCTAGACAATATCCACTCTCAAATAGAGTCCTCATTACATTTATTGTCACAATATTTTATAGAATAATGAGGACTACTAATACACCATCTCGGACCATCACTCCGTTCCCAAACTAGTCCCGGCTACGTTCTCATTTCCTGAAGAGAACAATGAAAGCAAAAGGGTGAGCTCAACTAGCCTAATAAAAAATATTATGACTAAGATAATGCAGAATAAATTATCATTAGTCTTCAACAATGTTAAACTGATAAAACACAATAGATATCAAGTTTAACTGTAGCTGAATAAGCAATCCATTAGAAGAGTCAAGTATAACATGATATCTACTATCTTCTATGATTTAAAATATTTTCATCAATTTTTATCGTTGAGACTCAACTTAATAAATAAACCACATCATCGAGTCATCCCTGCACTACAGGCCAAAGATATTCATTAAATCATCAATGGTCATGACTATACCGAATAATCCTTGGTCATAATCATACCAAAAACTGTCCATCAATGCACTACAGGCCACTGAGGACTTTTACCATATCATTTATAACATTACAGATCATGATTATACCAAATAATCCCTGGTCATAATCATACCAAGTCCATCTATGCACGTATGCCAAAGATGACTTTCATCACAATATAAGCATGAGGATGATGACAATGACATAATAATTCAATAAAACAAGTTCAAGGATAAATTTTAAAGATTTAAAATTTTAGTTTATCCAGAAATCAATAACGTCCAAATTGTCAACATGACACTTCTTTGTGGAGTAAACACTACAAAAAAATGGGGTTTCAACAACAACCAATTTTCGTTGCTAAAGGTGCCAAATTTTGTTGCTAAAGGTTTTTGGCAATGAATTTACTGTCGTTGCGTCTTTCGTTGCGCAATGAGTGTTGCTAATTGTTCCGCAACGAACGTATTTTTTTGGTTGCCAAAAGTAATACATTTTGCAACAAAATCTGGCTTTCGTACAGATACATCGATCCTTTAGCAATAAAATGTATTGTTGTAGAATAATTAAAATTTCGTTGCTAAAAACCCCATTTCGTTGCAAAAGCCTGCTAATTGGCAACGAAATGAACTTTTTTTTTGCAACGACCATGCATTTTCGTTGCAATTGACACCATTTTGCAACGACATTTTTCGTTGCAGTAAATTATGAAAATTGTTGCCTAAGCTTGCTTTCGTTGTGGAATGTAAACTTTTTAGCAACGATTTTCGTTGATGATTATATTATTTGTAGCGACATTATCTTTGAATCAAGAACGAAAATGTTTGTTCTTTGGTTATTTTTCAATAGCAACGAAAGTCGTCGATTAGCAACGACATTATATGTTGTCGTTTCTTTATATGTGCAATGAAAGTTGATACGATTTGCAACGATAAAAAATGTTGCCTTTATTTTAGTATTAGCAACAATATCATCTCCGTTGTTATTAGGTTAATTTTTCGTTGCCAAATATTATATTTTTAATGCCATTAACAACGAAAATTTGTTGTTAAATGTATAAAAAATTGTTGCTATATGAAAACTTGTTCAATGCTTTGGTAACGAATTATATTGTTGCCAAATCAAAATTTGACATTCTTTTTGTGTACCTGACTGGCTCAATGTCCCCATAGCAAATAATGACAAAAATACAAAAAACTTAAATATTATTAACTTAATAAAATCATCCACTACATAATCATTCATTATCTTTACAACAAACCATCTAAAGCTACCACAGTTCTTCAATCAAAAGTATATTTCTACATATATAGAGAGAATACACTTCATAATTTCGTCCCTTGTCTTCCGTAAACGTTGCACGAAAATTTGATACCCAGTATTGTAAGGCAGGTCGTAGAAGCAGTCTTCCTGCACATATTTAAAAATAATAGCAAGTCAGGAAAATGAAGCAAATAGGTCACCAGAGGCATTTAGTGCCAAAGTCAATACACAAAGACAACAATGTTGTGTTATTTTCTTACTAATCAAAGGACATGGAAGAAGGTAATGCCCTTTTATTAGACTACCAAATTCATATCTAAATAAAATATCTTGAAGAAGACAAGCATGTGCTTCGTGAACCTCGTCCTGGTGGGTATATATTGACACACTGATCAAGATAATAATTGGTACTCATAAATAATGCTACAAGTGAACAGACATTTTACATGCTTATAATGATGACAATACAACTTGATAAATATTTTCATGCGTGTAGCGAAAGTCAGAAACATACTTGATGATTCTGCTGGAAAGGATATTGTTGATTGAGATAACTGCTTTTCCTGCTTAATTGCATGATGTTTCTAGAACGAGTATGATGTTTGGTGCCTTAGCATCATGTCTTGTTGTAATATAGTTGGCTGTTATTGCTGTAATTGTCGTTGTAAATCCTGTTGTGGCTCTTTTGCTAAATTCACCTTCTCTAAAACATATATTGTGAAACTTCACCAAATTAAAATATGAAACACATATAACAGTAAAAAAAGTGTGCTTTACAAAGCATATGCTAGTCATATGGGAATGTTGGATAAACCATTCATCATTTTCAGAGAACCATCATATATGATAGTGAAGCCATATGGAAATCAATAGACAAGTCTATCAATTTAGCTGGTAAAAACATGTTCAATGTTGAGATAATGTCAGCTGACATGTATAATTTGATATATATATATATATATATATATATATATATATATAATCTAGACATAGATAAAAATTCCTAATTTACAAAGGAAGTCAAGCACAAGAAAAAATAGAAAGAATGATAATAATGTAACAGAAAGGAAATTGATCTTGTGTAAGCAATGCTCAGTTTTTAAAAGGTGATCCTTTGATAATAAAGCACCCAAACTAACTTATACTGTTTACTAGCCTAAGATATATTTAAGGTAGGTAAAAAAAAGAAGATTTTACCTTAAGCTTACAACTGATGCCTTTGGTAAAACTCTTGTCCCAAGAAGTAGCAAGCAAATAAACATCATATTCCCAAAAATGGCGTCCATCAACAACTACATTGACAATGGAAAACCCATTTAATCAAATAAAAGTATGTCATTACTATGAAAAAATTCTTTATCATACAAAAAAAATGTTTATACCTTTTCAGAAGAATCCCCGCAAAGAACCCAAAAGAATCCATAAATCTAGATTCTAGTACACTGAGATTCGAGGATTGGCCGAGCTACAAAAGAATTTTTGCTTCTTAGCTCATACTTGATCAAACAAGCTAAAAAAAATACCTTTTTCTTCATCATAACCAAATGATCATGACCATGTTGCACAAGTTCAGAAAATACTTCTCGAAAATGCTTGGCAACACCTTTGAAGGTACATTCTATTGATTCATCCTTTCATTTGATCCAAAGATCGATATAAGTTCTTTAATTTTCTGCCAAAATTAAACTTGTCATTGTACTTTCAAGCAAATATACCAACTATATAATCAAATCCATAACCCAATAGAATAACTTTCTACTAGATTAACATCATTAAGCCAAGTTTTACATGCTCACATCATGCTTCGATCCGGAGGATAATTAGAATTTAGAAGGCAGAATCGTCATCGAATATCGTGCATGTTGTTGCTAGAACTATAGAAAAGAAATTGATGAGATATATGCGATTCAAGCGAACATCTTGATTGGGTTTTATGAGGATTCGGTGATGATAGGGCAAGAGCATGGGGCGATGTGCAATTAAAACATACGTGCCATCATCAACTTTAAATGTGTTCTGCAGGATACATATTTTGTAAAGAACAAACAGGATCTCCCCTCGAATCTCTTCACTTTGTACCAAGAAGGGCATCGATCTATGGATATGAGTGGAAAAAGAAGATATGTAAGGACCGAGACTTATAAAAGACATATAAGAACCAAGGTCATTTGATTATTACCTAGGAAATCGAAGACACGAAACCAGGTTTAAAACAAGGGAATCTTTATCTTCGATGTTGGCACAAGGATTATTCTTCTCATAATCCAAGACAACGCCTAAACAAATGAAGCTATGCTTGGAGAATCATGTATGAGAAATTAAGGTGAGGTAAGTTGACAAATCTTTCTACTCGGAAGAAATTTTCTCTGTAGAAGAACTAACTAAATCCAAAGAGAAAAGAAATGAGAAGTCTGATGTTTAAACATCCGCTTCTAACACAAATGAAGTGTGTTAAAGCGAGAATGAAATCCTAATAAACATTGACGATACATGTAAATGCACCTAAAACAACCATTATTAGAGGTCGTAATAGTACAATATATCTCAGGTTCCATATTCAAGTAGACAATAATTACATTGCATATAGCATTTTGGCACCATAAGCAATTTTATATGCTCTAATTCTATTTCAACCTCTTAGAAGATCAATTCTTCCGTTTTAAAGTAAGAAAACTTTCTTTGAACTATAATTTCCATCTAAAACAAGAAGGCTCTCTTTGTTTAAAATTCTGCATCTTTATTCAGTTTAATGTTTCACACAATAAATCCCTCAGACCATATATATAGCAGATGACACTTTTGAAAGCTTAATCCAACGAGATGAAATCACAAAATTGAATTCCAATGCAAACTTTCTATTAATACACACATATAAATTATAATCATAAAATTTCACTAAATTTATCCAATGTACGTTGGGCTAAATTTTGTGTCTAAAAAATTAAATGAAATCACCAAACTGCTACTCTAGCAAATACTTACATAACGTTTTCAAATTTAGTTAGTCATTTGTGCTTGAATCATTACCTCTAATAAGTAGTACATCAAATCAGTCGGCAACTAGAATTATTAAGCATACATATTATCTCAAATTCTCACCAAATTTATCCAAGGTATCTTATGCTACATTTCATGTTTGAAAATCAAAATGAAATTACAAACTATAACTCTAGAAAATCCACAAATATTAAATACGAAAAATTTTGGAAAATTTTAATTGTGTAATATTTCAAAGAAAAACTCTCAGTATTGGGATACAGAAAGTATTAGCTAGCACTTCCTCTCTTTAGTCATCGAATTAGGAACAATCAAGAGAGTTGGTAATTAACTTTACCAGTACCCAAGCTTCATCCTTCTCCTCGTGCCCATGATTCTCCCTCTCCCACCTCTATTCCTTTCTCTCCACACTCCAATCATCAAGTTTATTTCATAAATAACCTCAATTGAACATGATGGCTACTCCCATATAGAGGTATTACATATTGTTATAG